>KK118301.1:957-11973 GCA_000611955.2 Stegodyphus mimosarum | reverse complement strand
AAAAAAAAAAAAAAAAAAAGAAACCCAACAAAGATAATTAACACTGTCAAATGTATAACTGTTCTTGTTAGAAATTCATAGATAAGCAAAATAATTTTCAGACAACACTGTTAATTTCAATGTAAAAATTTTTTTCTGGTACAATGCAGTACAATACAGAATCTCACTTTGAGGAATTTTTGAAAGGTAGAAGATCAGGCAACAAAAATAACTGGTTACGTCAGAATTTGAGAACCCAAAGGTTAAAAACCTAAAGTAGGAGAAAGGCTTAAAATCTAAACTATCATTATGCATGCAATCCTTATCAGATAAAGATTGAGCATTGCTTAGACCAAGCAGATAAGTCAAAATCTGGAAGTGTTGAAAGAAAATCTTAAATTCTCAAAGACATGCAATCACCCCATATCTGCCACAATTTCGAAATTCACGATTGCCACAGGACTTAAAAGAGAGAGAAAAAAAAAACTTTAGGTGAAGAAAAAATTTCAGTTTGTTCCACGATGCAACATTTTCAAATTTTGTTCTGCCTTTCACTAACAGCTTTACGTTTTCCAGCCTAGTGTTTGTATACAAAATACAAATTCATTTTACCCTCTTTAGAGACCTCAGATTATCATACATAGTAATAGGTATCAAAGTATCATACATAATACTCCATTGTCCAATTTCAAAATTTACCTTTTCTTACATAATTAAATATCTTTATTAACATGAATTATATATTAACATCAAGATTACTTCCTACTATCAGCAGCAGATATTTTACATTCCATCTCCCACCCCCCTAAAAAATATCATTAGAGATTGACCATTCCTTGGTAATAATCTTTGCCATAATGGCAAATAACTTGACATGCCAAGTTATTTGTCATTGTGGCAAAGATTATCTAGAACAGTAATTTTTCCCTTTATGCTAACTCATACACTTAATTCCAAACATCTAAATTAGTTCATCTGTTAATACTTGAATGGCTAAAATTACCTTTTTTGATAAATATTACATTAATCAATATGAACTATAATTATCATATCCATATTTATGTAACTGAAAGCTGCTCACAAACATTATAATTTTAGCCCTTTACCCTTAACCACTATCACAGCAGAAAAATTATTAAACCCGATGACAATGACAAGCTTTCTTCTCAATCACATTATTTCATTGCAGATACTTTGTTAAATATGCAGAGATTGATCATACAGAGAAAACGTGGCAAAAATATGTATGCCTTTCAGGAAGGGAAGCATATAATGCTTCTAATGACAAAAAAAAGGGGGGGAGGACACCACAAAACATCTGCATGTATTGAGCAATTAAACTGAACAGGAAGAGACCTTTAAAATGATACAAAAAACAGCAAGGTGTGAGTTAGCAAATCATCAAGGCTTCTTTCTAGCTCAAAAATTAAAAAGTTAATTGCAGTGTAGGGACCATTACCGACTTCTTACATAATAAAAGCAAGTGTAATGTGTCTGTCTGTCCATTTGTCTGACCGAGCTCTCCAGCCAAATCTATCGCACGCAGGGACCTGGAATTTTTTACACGGAAGCACAAAGGGGCTGGCCACCAGACCTCGAAGCCCGATTTTCGATTTTTGAATTAGAAAAATTTAAAAAAAATTATTTTTTATAAAGTTTTTGTTCTTCAGTTTTTGTTTCTTAATTTGCATTATTGTGTTGCTATTATTGTGATTTGTTGCTATCATTTATTTTCAACTTATTAAATCGATTTATAACAATTCCACCATCATGACCGGACATGCTGCAGGCGAAGATGTGTTTATTTCAAGAATTCCTATAATCCCTTCCGATCTCCCGTTTCAGTTTAAGCGTCTACAATTCCCTGTTCGTTTGAGTTTCGCGATGAGCATTAATAAGGCACAAGGACAATCTCTCAAAGTTGTAGGGCTCGACCTCCGTAAGCCGTGTTTCTCCCATGGTCAACTGTACGTGGGTTGTTCAAGAGTTGGTAATGCCGATAATCTACACATCTTAGCTCCGAATGGAAGAACATTAAATATAGTTTATCCCGAGGCTCTCTAACGAAAAGGACAATCTAAAGAAAAATTATTGCCACTCTCCACTCTCCCAAACTAACTCTGACTGTCATGCTTTAAATGATGATGTTATTGTTTAGTGCTCTCTTGAGAGCATGAGCAATAATCCGAATGGTGCTGCTTCCCAGTGCTGCAGTACCAACAGACATTAATCGGTCAGGGGCCCTTGCGACCCCAGCCCGAGCTCCACAAACATACACAAACACTCTCCTCTTCTAATTCATTGTCATCTAAGTTTAACTTACACTTAAATTAAAAATTTAATTGGTTCTCAACTCCAAATTTCCTGTAAGCAGGATGTTTTATTTCATCCATGTTTTCGTTACTTTTTATTTTTTCTGTACTGTACTCTCTATCTTTCCCTTTCAACTCTTTCCTATCTTTAATTTTGAATTTTTTATGTTTTACTTTTCTTTAAACTTCAGACCAATGATTATAACCACATGACTACGGTTTCCTAGCATGTGCTAATATGAGGTCTGTTCTCATTTAAACTAATTTTTTAACAGATGGCTCATGGTTAGGATATATTGTTCCTTTTTATCGACGGGGAATGTTGTGTGTGTGGGGGGGGGGAAGAGAGAGAGACAGTCTACATGTCCTACACTACTATTCCTGCGCTATTCACTTATCTGCATTTTCTAAATGCACGGGCAACGCCGGGCGGGTACAGCTAGTACTTTATATATTAGGCATCATTCAAAGCCAAAAAAGTCAAGAAATCTGCAATGCCCTCACCGGGATTCTACCTCAGAACCACCCGATTGCTAGTCGGACGTGCTTCCCGTTACAGCATGAAGGCATGCAGTAAGAAGGGAGAAAATACCTTTTATTTTCCCTTACTTACAGGGCAATAAGGAAGAAGGGATCTCAATCGCCAAATCCTGATTAATTATCATCTGCCATCTTTTCAGTTCCAGTGCCACTTGTAGAGTTACTTAGAATATTTTTGAAGCTGAGAAAAACAAAGAATTAATGATGCATTCGTCGAGACTCTAACTCCAGACCTTCTAACTGCTAGCCGAACGTGCTTTCAATTACACCATGATGGCATGCGACAAAGGAGCGAGAAAATGCCTTACAACAGATCCAGTACATAATCTGAAGTATCATTTGTCACTGATGCTGCTAATTATAAATTAATTAAAGATTTCTGTATCAAAATAAAGAGAATAGCATATAGAATTAGTAAAAAGATAAAAGATTGAGAAAGACTAGCCTACAAGATAAAACCTAACTCTGCAATGAAACTAAAAGCATTAAATGGAAAATATTTCTTCTTTACTTCCTTGACTTATTAAATAATCTGTTAAGTTCTATAAGGATGACAAAGACGTGAATTCTACAACTTCAAAAGTTCAGTAAGATATCTCCAGATTTATTATTCATCAGATTTAAACAAAGAGAAAGCATTTCCGATAACTCAGATTCTTGGAGTTTAGCTGGTAAATAAACAATTAAAAAAATTTGACACATTAAAAAATCAAGAATGTTATTAAATATTTTAATTACAGAAGTTACTATTAAAATACTGAATCATGAAACACATACTGCAATTATGAGTCTCAAAATTCCTCTCCTGCACTATCCATTTGAAAACTTACCTGAAAATTTAAAATAGTAAGAAAGATTATTTATTCTAAATGCGTTATTTTTAGTATTAGTGTGGAAAGTATTACCAGTAAAAATAGCAAAACATTCAGAAATGACAATAGAAACTTTTACAGACAAAATTATTCATTTTATAACATTTTCCTCTCTGACAAACTTCTACTTGAATATTTTAGTTGCAGAAATATTTAAATATCATGAAAACTTCAGTATTATTAAATATACTATGGAGTTGTCTGTAGGAAATAAGACCATAGTAGTAGTAAATTTAATTTTTTTCTTTAATTATGGTAAAGCACTCAAGGCTATCTGTATTCGTAGAGGGCTTTCTTTAGGTGTATCATTCCACCAAGGCTTCTCCAACACACATTCATCTGCTAAATGTGTCACCATACAACTATGCTCTATTTCCCAAAAAAAAAAACAACAAAGTATAAAAGTAACAACAGCCACAATTAGTCAGTTAACTGATACCTCTTAAATAATTAAATAACCACCGGGCTTAGAAATACTTGACTAAATTAAGCAATTAATTTATGCACATTATTATTATTATTTTATTCCAGATAATTCTACATGAAACGATTTAACGGATTCACACAAAAAATACAGTTAATAACTATAAAAGTGTCCAGAATTCATTAAATAAGTAAGTGAATAACATTTGATTAGTATTTTAGTCCAAAATTTTATCTGCTGAATAATTTATTTCGTGGAATTTTTATTAACTGCTTAAAGGGTTTAGAGATGAAAGAAGTATACAGTTAAAAAAAAAATTATTAGAATTAGGAATATAGAATATATGCAAAAAGTTATCAACTTTGTGAACCCATTAATATTTATTTTTAATTACTGCCTTTAGTTACAGTTTTCGTAAAAAAATTTTCGGCCCATGTATTTGGTACTTTATTTTAATGCCAAGGTAGGTCACTAATCTCAGTTCAATACTACCAGAGAGCCAGTTATATAACTTTCCAAAGACGTGGGATGTCTGCGAAAGAACAAAATTCCAGGCTTGTTCTTTGGCACGTGTTTTAGAATATCACCATTTTTTATATATACTTTGTGAACTCTCAAGCTACGTGCGATCTGCAACTTTTTGGCAGGCCCACAGAAATAGCCTTCAACAACGCCATCACTTTCCTTTCAGAGGAGGCTTCTCGGTTACTTGCATCCTGTTTTTGTTTCTGATGTTAAATCCCGAACATTACCCATACAGCGTACGAAGGGAACATCTTCCCCTGCCCAATGACGAATCTCCTGTTCCCATATGGGTAAACTTCAACCGTTAACGTCACATCCTCTGCCGCTCGCTTCATCATCCCACCGCCTCTACCGCCAACGAAAAATGATGTATCCCATTAAACTCGTGCACACAGATGGCTTACGTCCTAATTTGGACCACCACGTGTATTTTTATTTTCTTTTTATCCATTTTTTTGAAGTCTTTAATCTGGCCATTCATTTCAACGAAAGCTGTGCACCCAATTACTGACCTCCCATTTCCACGATAAACTAAGATATCACAAAATGCAAATAAACAAACAAAAGTGCATTGCAGAGCGTGGGAAATAACAGCTCATTAACTAAACTGGCATCAGGCTGAGTAGAACGATTGCATTTGAATTCATGACTAATGAATTAGCTGCAGAGTTTGAAACAAAATTAGACTGAGAAGAATGCCAGCAGCAGATATAATTTGTTAGCCTCATAAATTATAGCACATTATTCATTAAAAAATAAAATAATGTCAAAGAATATGAGCTCCGATATATCTATGGCTGATTGCTTTTATTCAACTATTTTTTATATACTACAGTATTTGTTTATGTGTCTGAGCATATAGCTCCTTTCAGTTCATCTCATTTTTTTATCTCCGCACCCTCTTAAATTTAATTAATTGGAATTTTTTTGTTCACCTTTTAGGAGAATAATGCTATTGCATCAGTAAATTACTGCCTTATTTATTTGAATTTCATGCTTCATACTTGAATAATGCAGGGATCTAAGATGCCGCTGCAAAAGATCAATGTTTAAATTCCATTAAATACTGCAAGATATATAATAAAACATTTAAAACAATTTACTACTGTAATTAATCCATCAAAATATATACAGACAAGATATTTCTGTTTCACTCATACTTCATATATTCAATTAACAACTACCTATAATTTAAAAATATTTTTCAACGCAGAATTTACAGTTGTCTATTACTGACTTTAGCATGGTGAGGGGGAAAAAAAGGCAGCTTGAGAACGACACAGCTAAAATCAACTTCCATCATAATAATGAATCTGGATTTCTCATAATTAAATTTCTTTCTATATTAATTCTGTTTATAAACGTGGATGACCGATAAACACATGAGCAGAATTTACGGAACCATTCATCGGTTTTCCAGATGTTAAAAGTGGACAAAAAGGTTATTTTATTTGAATTTCAAATTAAAAAAAAAGCAGAACTATCTACCACAAAACTGATTAATATTAAATTTTAATATATGAAATACATGTATATCTTATGTGCTTTCAAAAAAAAACTAAATGCAAAAAAAAAAAAAAAAAAAAAAAAAAAAAAAAAAAACTTTATTATTACTTATTATTATCTTACTGCATTACTTAAAATCCTACAGATTAACTACTCATTGATGAACAAAACGCACACCGATTTAATACCATGATTTTCATTATTGGTTTTATCATTTTTGAAATACATTTCACTCAACTTCATTTACATCAAATAACAGTTGACATAATATTTAACCCTGAAGTACAGATGTTCATTTTCTGTTACGTAAACACATAGCAGGGTCACTCAGAGCATCAGAACTTTCAACACAGTTTTTGCAAATTCTGTTGCCACATTCTTTACATATCCGATTCTTGCAGCTGAAACACGGATCAGCAGTTTTTCTTCTCAGTCTAGGAGGACAAAGAGAGAATGTTTAACACTTTTTAGAGGTATGAGTTACATCTGGGATAGAATAGATTCCGTTGGAAACTCCTGGCACTCTCTGAATGCACATTTTTATTTCTCGCAAAGTTGCCTTTTGAAGCCTACATTCTGTATGTGGTTTCACTAATTTTGATGATAACTCCATCAAAAAATCAGTTTTTTTTTTTCCAATTTGGCATCTTTTAACAGGCTAGCTGCTGAAATGACTCAATAGTAATAAAGCCATGCGAGTAGTAATAATATGCGAGAAAAAAGTAACGTAAATGCAGAGGTGAGGTCTATATGACTGTGGCACAATTTAAAACATTATTATTTAAAAAAACTAATGGATAGAGTTTAATAAAAATTTAGGAATAGTTATATTTTATGTCAACCTGAAGGTACTGAAAAGGAGAAGTATAATTATATAACTTATAAGCAGTTTTGTCATTCTAAAATATTGGGGCGGTCATAGCGTGGCCTTCAAGAAACAAGGCTGTCCAGCTCTCTCGTGATCTCACCATGAGGAGTACGAAAAAACCTCTCTCCTCCTCTGAAAGCGAGTGAACCCACAGAGGGCTTAAGCTAATTTTATGCTATTCCACTGTAAAGTCTATAGGAAATTATTAAATAAGTAATACTATCCTAACATTTATTATATATCATGCCTTAAGACTTCAAATATCTGAGCTTATTTTTCTTAATGCTTGATAAAAATTTTCACCTGGGTGATCAATAATTATATTAATCCCAGTTTATTTTCCATAGTTTGGAAAAATGTTTCAACACTTTATAACACAAAAATGTTAAACTTTTGAACTGAAAACAAAGCACAGCAGATTATTTTACATTTATACATGAAAACTATGAATAAAAAGAGCATTTTACAAGAACCCAATTTTTATTATAGGCTTTTCTAAAATAGTACATAATTTTGTTCAGTATGGCAATAAAATAAGAGAACGAGCATTTTCAGTTATTACATTTACTTTTTTAAAACAAAATCTAGTGTAAAAGATCTTTTACAGTAAACTAAATATTAGAAATGGCATATTTCATCATTTATTTATTGGTATAAATATTTTAAAATGTAATTTTTTTGATGACAATTTTTAATGTCAGCATTATTTTAAAATGATAAGTCAAATGTTGTTATGGAAATAACCCTGTTATCATTAAAATAATTATTAAACTTGCAGTGACCCATATTCTTATAAAATAAAAACCAAAGATCTATTTTTAAACTTTCACAGAAAATCATTTTGCTTTAGTTTTTGTTGACTGCCTTTATTAAATAATTTTTTAATTATGATATGAATTTTTATTATCTGAATAACTCTTCAGCAAAATCTTGATATGTCCACATTAAAATTTATGAACATAATTAATTTCCATGCTCTCTAGGCTGAAGGTTGTGACTAACTATGTGTGAGTTTTGAAATAACATTTTGAGAGGGCTACACTACAGAATTATATTATACCAAATTTGCAAGGTAGTTAACCGAGGTTCCCACATCTCGCTACCGAAGTGCACATAGAGCCTAAAGGAAACCCAGATAATGAACAGATAACTTCAAGACATCTAATAATAGTTATATAAATATTTTCAAAATGACTCATAAAATACTTTCATATTTGTATTCCTTATTTAATTTAAATGCTGAGAGATAAAATAAATAAATATACAAAACTTTGCTGATGCATTTGCATGCATATTAATAATAAAAAAATGTTTAGAAGAAACATAAGCTATTTGTCCTTACTGTACTTCATGAGTAAATCTATGACAATATTTACAGAAACATGACACTACTTAGTCTAAAATGTTCAATTAAAAAAATGCATAAGAAATTAATATTGTTGTACAAAAATAGGTTAAAAAATTAGTATTAAATAAAACATTCATAAATATACCATGAAATACACAATAAGAATAAAGCACAGTAACCAACTTTCATCAAGCATTCAAACTGTAAATAATTAGAACAATATTTTAATACAGATTTCTCATTTTTAATAAAATTTTTGTTTTATGCCATATGCATAGAATAAAAGTCAAAATTTAGCTAAAAAGAATGGAGAAATTTTTATATAAAAAAATTTCAAAGCTCATAAAGGTATGATTTTTCTCTAAATTGCCCTAAACAGAGAAGCTTTCTTAATGATTAGTGCAAATACATATGTTTAAAAAATAATTATATATATTTCTGTTTTTAACTCATATTTAAGATTTGAAACTATCAGATATTGAATTCAGTTAGCAAAGAAATTATGATATAGCAGAGAAATGTTGCAGAACTACTGAATTATCAAATTTTTTAAAAATGTCTAACACTTGCTTTCTCCTACAACTCACTTGATTAGTATACATCAATAATTACATTAAAAGACCATGTACGCATATGCTTGAATGCAAAAATACATAGCAATTACTCTGCCAAATGTATGAGAAATGATTTTCCCAAGAAAATAAAGCTTCATAATAATATTTAATTATTTTCAAAAACATTTAATGGTTGAGAAGGCAAGTTCTAGACAAATTCAAAATTTTAATCAAATGTTTAATAAGTAAGTATGCTTACAAAAATCAAGTTAAAATGCTTTTGAATTTTTCTGTTACAATTTAATAATGAAAAACTTTTAAGTTATAGCAGCATTGACATAATACGATCAATAACTTTAAATATGTATATCCTTCAAAAAAGTAATAAACAATGATTACCAAAAATTTTAACAACCGCTTTAAAGGAATTCCGTTAAAATTCTAGTTTTACTAAAAATATACATTGATTACCAAAATACAATAACACACAACAAACAAAATTTGTAATTATTCCTTACTGTTAGGATTATGCCAACCAAAGTTGTGATGTAAAACTAATTTCCAAGAAAGAATTTACACTTGAAAAATAGTACATAATTATGGGGGTTTACCCCAATGATAAATGAAGAATTAATAACTACATAAATTTTCTACATTACTGTTAGCTTTGTCTAGTTCAAAAACTATTAAAGTATGCTTAGATAGGTATACCAGAATCATAACTGTTCAAATGAGAAAAACATTACATTTAAAGAATTTGCATGAACTGTCAAGAGTTTTTTTCCCCTTTCAATCACAGAAATAAATAGGGAAGTGATATAACAAGAAGTTAGGCTAAATTTAATTATTTGACAAAAAATAAACTGATCAACACAGCATATTAAGAACACTAATTAAAAGTCGTTCTAATCCATGTCAAAACTCAAAATATACTGTGCAGCTTATTTCATTCCATATTATCCAAACTGTGTACCGCTTCTGAGCATTTTGTTTATTTGAACACATTCAATTCAATATGGTAACAATATAAAAAGAAGCCGAAAATGACACTTACCAGCAGAAATTACGCTTTCTGACCAAACTAACGCAACGTGGCTCAAACAACAACACAGTTATTAGTGGCACATTTAAGGATGTTCCCCAAGTTCGCTTCTGTTACAGACGAATAACCCACACCCACATCCTATGTTTGTCTATCATACACACTGCTCCAGAAAAAATAAGTTCTTCAACCAGCCTTACTGTTCGTAAGCATATCGATTTTAAACTTAAGTATATCAAGAACTCCAATCGATAGATGTACAAAAGATAACAATCAAACACGCAAAAATTCAGAACTATTTCTCCTCATTTATAAAATTACTGAAAAATATAGTTCATCATTTTTTCCCACAGTCCAAAAATCAAACTAATATACAGTTCGATGACGAAGCGAACGAAAATAAGATGTAATACGATGTAATTTATATAATTGGCATTTAGTTTAAATGTTTGATAGCAGATGGCAGCACAATCAGTCACAATCTGAGACATATATAAGATAATAGGATAACTACGCAACTTTGATAACAAGCTAAAACATTTTTATTCGATAGCAACTGCTTAGCAAATTTTAGAAGGCATGCTTTAAAGCATCAAACCTAAAAAAAAATACTTTCAGTGGGTAATAGTATGGCTGTAGTCGGCCATGGTAAGACAGACAGACAAAGCAGACAGATGTCTTGTTTTGCACCCTCTAAGTCTTTTTGCTCGGATGGGCGAAAAGTCAAGCTAGGGTGGGAAGGAAGGGGCCTGCATTAAATGAAGGAAGCTCCACTGTCTTTTTCTGGCAGCTGTGGGGAGCATATTTGGCTTTAATTTGTGTCTTGGTTTAGTTAAACACCACGCCAGAAAGGAAGCTCCGCTGTTCTATGGCTGTGCGAAATGGTGAACCAGAGCAAAGAGATTTGTAGAGTACATTAAGAAAGAATTGTTAATTTTGTGAGGTAATGAAAGTTATTTTGGTACCGATAATCTGGTTATTAATTTCACTGAAGGACTTCAAATTAGTTGTCAAACGTCAAAAAGCAAAACTCGTAAGATTGCATG
>KL818482.1:0-10179 GCA_000611955.2 Stegodyphus mimosarum | reverse complement strand
AGTATCCGGCCCTTATATATATTTTAAACGTATCTCCCTTCCAGTAATTACGAGAAATGGAACGTATTGGAGATTTCTTGGCGGCCGGGGGAAAATTATATAAGCGCGGAGAGAGGATCAGTTTACAGGTTTTTAGTTCATAACTGAATTCAGAGGTATTGGAGAGATCGCGAGAGTTTTGCTGTTTGGATGCGTTTTCCATTGTGTTGCGTTGAAAATTCTTAGTAGTTTGAATTGGTAACTGTTGACTTTGCTTTGTCATACTGTGAAGGGCTCTGCGCGTATTTCTGTGGAAAGTTCCAGAACTGTAAAATGTGTCTTTTGGGGAAATACATTTTATGAAGTTATCGTGTGTGCATTCAATCCATCAGGAACCCGCACACAAGCAACAATATGTTTATTACTGTTGAAGCCCCCTACAATAATCACTAGCTATAGTAGCAATTCCGCTACAAGCACAGGTACTAAGAGCGCAGTTCTAAATGTTCGAAATTCTAGGCATGCGTAATCAAGCCCATTATTACTGGATGCAAGTAAGTACTCAGATTTATATAACCGATACAGAGCCAAATAATTGGATATCATATTAAATATATTTTCTTTATACTTCACTTGTAGGACGTTGTTATTATGTCTACACTCGCAGTAAACAGTCATAACATGCATTAACACATTGACGTTTGAGCAATACTAGCGTTTCGAAAGATTTTCGAACACGCCTATTTAATGAATGTTAAGTTGCATTATGTATGTGCACGTGGTATCCCGTTTGCATAGGAAATAGAAACTTCCGTGTGCTGCGCATACTATATATATAAGATTACATAGATGGTTAAAGGGCATAAATAAAAATGACAATTTCTAATCATGATGTGTAGATTACATGTGAAATTTCTAACTGAATTAAACTGTCAGGATAATTTATCGACTGAATTAAAAATCTTTAATTTTGCTCAAGATATTCTAACACATACGAGGAAAAACATATCCGATTCTGAAAAGAATTTTAATTTATTCAAATTGAATCTTACATAACTATTAATAAAAGAAGAAGAGTTTAGAAATTTCTTTTAATTCCTTTTTAAGAGTGCACAAGACAAATGCTCTTAAAATATGCACGAAGCGTTTCCTGTGTTGTTAAGAGAGATTTCCACTTTCAAGTAATTAACACATTTACAGTTCCTAACACTTAATTCGTTATTTAATGCTAAATGAATTCTTTCATTAGTGTTAATCATATCCTTCGCACGATTTTAATTTTGGATAGAAATTTTTTTCTTCTTGCGTATCTCTTTTTTTCCTCGCTTTGGCTTTTTTTAAATGAGAAAAGAAGTCTTGCATAAGAAACATGAATAATGCAATTGATAAAAACATTAATTAATTCTAAGTATTCGTAATTAAGACCATTATCACTGCGTGTAAGTACTCAAATTTGATGTGATATACAAAGATACAGTGCCTTGCGATTGATTCTAATTGATGATTCGGCCTAGCAAGAATAGAGTAGGAAAATGGTATTTCTATTCATCATTTTCCTGCGTCTCACACAATTTGGGATTCACAGCTTTCTTTTAAATACAATATGTCATTAAGCTTAATCAGAATAATTGAGTAACTGAAATTAGTTGTTCATGACCATATTTATTTCCGATTATTAATCTCATGTCAAGATACGTTGCTTATTAACCAAAGGGCGTTAATCCAGAAGGGCTATTAATTTCGTTTTGATTTTGCGTTGATTCACTTATCAAACTGTTGCCACCAAATATTACAGCCCTGCATTACGCTTAAAGAAATTAAATAATGAAAAACCTTCATGAATTATGTATGTTTCTTGCACTTTGATAAAACAACGCCACATAGAGCCATCAAATTTTGAATAACGTAATCTTTCATAGAATATGGGCATGTGGAAGCCATAATTTGAATTTGGAATTTGTTTTATGATCGATTTCATATTTTGTCAGACATTAAAGAATGTTTGGTTAACAAACTCAACGATTTCAAAGCGAGCAATGGCAACACTGTACGAAAAAAAACATTTTCATCTCCAGCCCGCGAAAGATATGCTCATTTAAAAATTATTTCATGATATTGCTGTTGAATTGAATTTTATGGGTTAAGTGTGAAGAACATGATATTTAATAAATAGGGGTAACACACAACACGCTAAAAATACCCTTTTCGGCGTAATGCAAAATCTGAAAGCTTTAAATTTTTTTTATTAATTTGAAGTATAAGCTAACATTAAATTAAAAGCTGTAATAAGGTTTCTAAGTAGCTAGAGCAAGGTATATGCTCTAAAAAATTATCTAATTTGTTCAATGTAGAAGAATTATTTAAAATAAAATGCTCTCTGAGGTAATAAATTGAATACTAAAGTTAATATTCACTACATGTATAATAACTAGTTAAAAATTAATCTGTTGTGAGTGCTAGCATTATCATTTCGATTTCATTACTTTATACTATTCTTATTTGTTATAATATTAGTTTGGTATTTAAAGATTTTCCTGTTTTCAGTTTAAATATTTTTTATGTTGGTTCTTTAGAACGGTTTACTGTATTATTACTATTAACAACAATAATAATAATAAATAAATTATTATTATAATTATTGTTATTAATAGTATAATATTATAATTATAATAATAAATAAATTATTATTATTATTGTTAATTGTTAGTTTAACTCTTTGAGGGGCAGGAAAAGGCAATTGACGTTTTCAGCAAAACTCTTGTTTTATTTACTATATCAGGTAAAATATATCGTGATATTTACTATATCACATTTTATTTACTATATCAGGTATCTATAAACAAGAATATTATATATGCTCTTGTTTTATTTACTAAATATTTCTATACATTGAAATTATTTGCGACAATTATACATATTTTGTCCAAAACGCGTGAAAAAATGACCACTTCTGGCGGTTAGTGTCAGTGACCACCTAACTCAACGATCTCAAAGTGAGCAATGGCAGCAGTACAAGGAAAAAAACATTTTTATCTTCATCTTGCGAAACTGTGTATCCTAAATTCTAAAGATATGCTCTTTTTAAATTATTTTGTGATATTTCTGTTGAATTGAGTTTTAAGTGCGAAGAAACTGATATTTAATAAGTAAAGGTAGCACACAAAACTTTAAAAAAAGCCCTTTTTGGGCGTAATATAAAATCAGTTTAGATAAGTTTTTAAATACCTCTTACATGGGTTCTTTATTTTTCTTTATTTGGGTCGATCTCCATTACAAAATCAAACAATTCCGGTACCTTTGTTAAGTATTTGTTCAAATTCTGGTATATTAAGGGCTCTTTATCCTCTTCACAATCGATGTTTCACCGCCTGCTCTTATCACGAGATCATTCAGTTCTTCATTTTGCCATTTTACGATCGTCATTCTTGACTGATTTCTTCTGGTTCCATATCTGAAAATAAATCGCCGCCTGTTGCTATATAGTATTTTATCCCTCCTTTCTTTATACCTTCGTGGTGTAACGGTAGTGCGCTCAGCACGCAGCTGAGAGTCCATGATCCAGTCCTGGTGAGGGCATTGTTCATTTTTCATGTGTCCCATATCAAGAAAAAAATAACATAACTCTACAGTGGCGCCCGAATTAAGAAAGGTGTGGATGATGATTCTCCATCACCAGGATCTGGCGATCGGGTACCTTAATGCCCAGTTCCCTTTTAAAAGGAGGAGTATATAAGGTATTTTCTCCCTTCTTTCTTCATGCTATAGTGGTGTAACGGTAGCACACTCAGCTCGTATTCGAAAGTTCCAGTTTCGAGTCCCGGCGAGAGCAATGCTCATTTTTCATGCTTTCCTGCTTCAAAAAAAATCCTAACGACTCTTCATTGCATTAACAGTTTAGACGAGTTCCCTTTTTTCCTTTTCAGTGGACGGAAATCCTCTAAAACTGTTGACCGGCTGTTGATTGGCCAAAGCTGATGCCAGCAAACATTCATTGCTGAGAAATTCGCTTGTTCCCATGCGAGTTTGATAATTTTTATGCAATGACTTACACTGAACTGCTTCCAAAATGCCCTTAGTGTGTCATGCTTTCCTTCTTCTTGTGCTTTACTTGCAGAGATCTAAACACGCCTAGTATAATAGGCTTTGAATGCTTTTTTGATTTCTTCATCCATTGGGTGGATTAAGGATATGATGTTCCATGGAATGAATAAAGCCTCTACATTTGGATGCAATGTTATGAGAACTTCAGTACCGACTCTTGGTGTGCTGTTGAAAATTAGGAGAACATTAAAGCTCAGATTTCGATGATCCAGTCAATTCTCTTCGGAACTTTCAAACCAGTTATTAAAGAGAACTATCGCAACCACTCACACTCTGAAGCTTACCGAGTATAACGAAAATTCTCATGTTGGATAAATTAATTGGAGACAATTAAGATAACGCGAATGTTCAAAACAGCATTCCTCAAGTCTGCGTTCGGCAAGGGTTTATTGTGTAGACCAGTGGTCTTCAAACTGTGTTTCGCGAACCAAAACAAAAATTCGAAAAGAAAATTATATAGCACTCACATTAGCTGACTATTTATTGACTTTCGAAAAGAAAATTATATAGCACTCACATTAGCTGACTAGTGTTTATTGACTAAAAAATACATTGCATTTAGTAACAGATTTGATACATCGCATTTAGTAACAGATAACGGTCAAAGTTGCATTTAGTAACAGATTAGTTTTAAAACATATACATGTCGTCATTATACGTCAAACAGAATGACATGCAACGCCTTGCAAAACTAAACTATTCTAATTAAAAATGAATAGATTCAGACGATAAAGTTAAAAATCATACGATGGAGCTCCTTTTGCAATTAAAAAAAGTATAAAAAAACATTTCCCAGAAGAAAATCTGATTCGGACATCACACGATTTTTTGTATGCCCTATTAGATTATAAATATTTTTTGCTGCACTTCATTTAAACTTGTTTCCTCGAATTTCATTAGAGATAGTTCTCATTCTGTTAAAATTTTATCAACTTTTCGGTATTAAAATTTTAGATCAACAAATAGATAAGTGAAAAATCACTTACCTTCTAAAGGGCTGCCTTGGAACTGCTTCCTTCCTTTCTATTTCAGCTTAGACTAACGGAAATAGAAAGGAAGCAAGCAGTTCCAAGGCAGCCCTTTAGAAGGTTTTCACTTATCTATTTATTGATCTAAAATTTTAATACCGAAAAGTTGATAAAATTTTAACACACATAACGAATTGTACTCCAGCGTGACTTAGCTTTTCATGTTCAGATTTGATCACTTTTGGTACAGTTGTTAGTTGATAAAATTTTAACACATTCACTTTGCGATAAGGCAAAAATACCTAAAAAATGGAAATATGTTTATTAAAAATTGTAAAATGCAGAAAACAACTAAAACACCAAATACAGTCAAAAAAAGCTAATGAAACAATTATAATTAAAATTAGAGTTTCTACGCAAAAAAAAAAGCCAATACGGCCAGCCAGTAGAAAGACAAATTTTTCGGTGCTAAAAATTTACTTTTCGTCCCACTTACTTCGTCCCAAATGACACTGAAGTTGCTGCACAAACTGACTTATTTCACTATTCTACCAAGAGTTGCAAATATAAACAAATGGCGGCGTAGTTAGGTTAAGTACCACTTAAAAACTCTTAAATATTTGTCAATTCTATCTATTGTATGCAGTAACTAAAGGCATAAAACCCTTAACCGAACATAAAGTCAACATAATTCACCTACTTTTAAAGCAAAAGAAAAAAAAGCATAATTTATCAATACATAAGAGCAGAAGAACTGAGCTCATGGAGCCGTGTAACAGGATGGATGTGTTACATCTTATAGCAGTTCCATATACAAAATTTCAAATATATATATATATATGCGTGTAAGATATAATAAAATACTTTTATAACATGTTTATTTACTTTAAATGCTATTTTAAGATATATTTTTCTGTGGTTGGCATAACATACCTCGAAATACCTTTATAGTTTTAAGAGTTCCGTAACTCGAAAAAGATTGAAAATCCCTGGTACAGAAAAATGTTAGATACAAGTATTTACGCCATTTGTGATAACATGTTTTCATTTCATCCGTTGCTACTTGTGCGAAGATGTCCAAATCAGAGGAATTCCAACATTTTTGACAGCCTACCTCTTCTAGAATTTCTTACCATTTTAGCGACCCTCTCGTTTTTACCATTATTAGCCCAAAAGGGCTATTTGTCTCGAAACAGCATTTTGCGTCAAATCAATATCAGCAGCTATATCACTTTTCAAATTGCTGCCACCAAATGTTATCAAATGTGTTATGTTTAAAAAAAATAAACAATGAAGAAGATGCATGAATTTACGTATGTTTCTCGTATTCTGAGAAAAAAACGACGGTACTTAGAGTCAACTAATTTTTAATAACGTAGTCCTTCATATGAACATGGGCACCTGTAAGCCCGAATTTTGAATTTGCTTTATTATCTAATTCATATTTTGTAAAGCTAATGAATTTTTGATGAACAAACTCAGCAATTTCAAAGCGAGCAGTGATGACCCTGTACGGAATTAAATGTTTTTATTTCCAGTGTTCGACACTGTCTATCGTAAATTTTAAAGATATGCTTTTTTAAATGTTTTTAGTCTAAGAGACGTTAGTCCGAATGCTTTCGAACCGTATATGTATGTGCACATGAAAAAAAATAAAGCCCCTTTAGGAGTACTATAAAATCTGAAAGCTTTCGGATTTTTTTTATGTAAAATTATACACATAAATATGAAAGAAAGCTGCTGGGATTTTTAGATTATAGTTAATCTAATATACTTATATGTGTTGCGAGCACTTGTTTACCATCCACTTCCGAGTGCCTTTTTCCCACTATTTGTTTTCGAGAAGAGCACAAAACGAGAGAACCGGAATTCGGGTCGTTTGAAAAGCGGACCGATGTTCAAGTCAGTTTTGATATTTGAAAGCAAATGTACCATTAAAGCAGTGTGTAAATACTGAGTATGTGAATAAATAAGATAGTGTGCACAATAAAAACCTCTCAGGTATCTATTTTCGAATACTTTTGGTTTTGGTTTAATGTGATTATGGCAAAGCCTTGAGGGCTATCTGCCTAAAGGGAGGAATGCCTTCGTGGAAGATTTCCTATGGGAAACTTGCTCGTATACATGTTACACATGGGATTTGAACCTCAGAACGAAATACCAGTATTCGGGGACTTTATCACTCAGTCACTGGGGGGGGGGGTCCTTTCGAATACTTTTGACATACGATTTTGCGCTCTCCCAACCTTTTTAATACGTGGGTCATTAGGAAACCCTCCCACAAAATCTATTGAAATTTTTCCGTTTCCAGTACTATAACGTTATTACGCGTGCGGGTTTGTAGTGGACTGAATGCAGAGAGAGGCGAGGATAGGTTGAAGAAATTTATGTTTCCGAAAACAAATAGTTCTGAAGCTTTTTAGACAAAAGTACTCTCTTAGCTCTCAGTATAACAGAGCAAAGTGAGAAGTTATTACTTCAAGCTACTAAGAATGGTGTACACATAGCAATACAGTACTAAACTCTGAAATAAACTAAACTGAAAACTGATGCTCTCGTCGGTCTCATGTAATTTTTATAATCATAGCGATAGCTGTCTGACTAGTCTAAGGCGACTGTTAAAGTTATTTCAAATATTTGAAATACTCTCTACTTGCAAATATGGCTCTAATTCCAAAGAAAAATTTGGTTCAGGTATTATCACCAATAATGGCAACAATAAATAATTTGCTTTTGTGGGCCTTCCCAAAAGGAATTTCAGATGCATTTATGTATCATTATAAGATGACTTTTTCATCCGTTGTAAGAGAGATGGTACTTTTCCATTTTCTGAAAAAAAAAACTACGTTTCGAAACTCAAATACCTTCTTGTGTGTGAGTACGACACTTCTCTTGTTTACATGGGTATTGTAAAGCATGGGGTTTTATTATCTCTAATTAAATTTGAACCGTTTTCTCCGACCGTATGAAAGATGACCACACCTCCTAATTATGGAACGCGGAGATCCAAGGTGAGATGGAAGGTTAATACGGCTGAATAATTGTGCTCTTATTAAAGTGCGTAGCTACAGTGTATTCGTAATATGCAGAGTTTATTAGAAGGGAAGTAATGAGTGTTTTGCAAGAAGATATTAAGTGGATTATTAAAACGATGATAATGGAATTGTGGCATTACGCATTGAAGAATGCCAATTAAAAATGTTTAAACATTTTTTCAGAACTTTAAGATAGCTCATCAATACAGTTGTATATTAGGTCAATGAGAACAGGAACATATTGTTAAGCTTTCGCTGCTTCAACATTTGTGACATTTAAATAGCATCTTGACAGTATAAATTTGAGCACTGTAAATGTATGAGTATTGTATACCAACATAATGAAAGCCAATGAAGTTTTCTTAAAATTGTTATAAAGAATATGTGCGTTTTGTACGGAATATTCTAACTTTGATCAAAAGACGTCTGAAATGATTCGACAAAGCACAAGATTTAAATTTGTTGAAAAATATTTATAACAACCCTTACAAAGCAGTCCCATTCAGTTGCAATACATTTATGATAATGTTTCGCCCGGTTCTTGAAACCTATTTAAGAATCATTTTTGTAAAACCTTTTCAGGGCTTAGCAGACTTTCTGTTGAGAGTGAATTCAGTTGTAGTTTCACTGATGTAGCTGAAAAAAAAGGTTCTGTAGTAAAAACCTTCGAAACTAGTACTGAAAAATTATTAATAATAATGCTGATAGCTGTCTTCTGAGCTTCTAAGAATTGTTACTCGGCGTATTACTTTTACTTTAAATGGAGAGGAATAAGTTACATATTGTAGTTGAATAGTTGGTACCCACAGGAATACCATTAATTTTTAGATATATTTTATTTTGAAACTCCATAAAATTGTGGAAAAAGTACATTTTAGATAAGAATCCCATTTTTCGAAATCATTTAAATCTTTAATACTGAAAAAATAATTGTAAATTTCTGTTAAACTACTGCAGAACTCATTAAGCGGCAAGGTTTATCGCAATATCACCTAACAGTTAATATTGTAGAGCTGCTGATTGTTTATGTTTTTAACAACCTTCTGATTATTGATGATAATCCAATTGCTATGTATCATAAGGAATTTCGGTAAAATTAATATGTCATTTTATTGTAATTATTCATCCCATTAGCTATAAACTTGACTTTGATTGGATTTTTGGAAATTTATTAGTAGTTGATTGACAGTCCTATCTATATTAGTAGGAATATTCACTACATTTTCGGTAACACCGTACTGTCTTCTCCGGGTTCTTGAATTTACATGAAATTAATTCTTCTTCCAAAGGACAAAAATACTTATATATACATACAAAATATACAAAAATACTTATAATACAAATATAATCTGATATTTCGAGAGATTTTTAAGCAGATATGCACCGATAAAGTAGAACTTTTGAGATTTAAAATCAGCTAAACGTTATGAACGTTATAAGCGATTTACTTCATCATACGAAGAGCAAACCATTCGACAACATGATATTTTTTAGCGTTACAAGATTACAAGAATATCGATTGCATAATATATCAAATGGCAAACGTCTATGTACATACTATTTATGATCGGCTTTTGATTTTGAAAAGGGATACACCGCAAAAGTGAGTAGAGTCAAAGCCATAATATAACATTTTCAAAATTCAGTTATAAATTTATTTTAGAACTACGTTTCCTTTCTTATCAGTAGTAATACATTTTTCTAACTGGTCCTAATTTTTGACAGATGGTTAAGTTTAAATTTAGGGCAACGTTCCGCGCCCTTTTTCCTGTATTATTTATTATGCGCATAATTCTATAATTTACAATGAGTAAAAATAATTATGATATTAAATAAAAATTTTTAATTAAATTAATAAATATAAATAATCGTTATTAATTGTTACTGATTAATAATTAAAATAGAGATATTAATTATATCTCATTTGTCCTTTTTAGTTCAATACCTAGAATATTGGGTACAGAGGAATGACTTTTCTTTTTTGATTCCATACTGTAAATTCTTCTTCACACTTCCTTTGCATCCATGTCTTCCTGTCTTCTATGCACACCCAAGTGATGACGTCTTTGTATTTTCTATGCATACGATGCGGATAT
>KK118299.1:124633-184164 GCA_000611955.2 Stegodyphus mimosarum | reverse complement strand
ATCCCTCCCTTTAGGCAGATAGCCCTCGTGTGCTTTGCCATAATTGAATAACCCATAACCCTTCAGGGACAGAGCCTTATCGACTAATAATGATTGTAATGAGTCCAGCTAGTGTCATTTCATAAAAATATTTAATATTTCTGATTAGACATCTCATGATTTGAATGCATTTTTGTTTTAATAAATTAAAAAATAAAAAACAAATATTCTTAACTACGACGTTTAATTGTTTTAAATCGCTTGTTTTATTACCAAACATGAAAGAGATTAAATATGGAAATTAAATATCTTACGCTTTAGAGAATGGCAACATGTTGACAAGTGGAAGATAAAAGTATTTTGCTTCAGGAAATGGCAACACATTGCTTTTAAGTAGGCGAATTTTGTGTCGAATAATCAGAATTTGCATATTAAAATTAAATGTGGAACGTTATCTTACGTTTTGTGGAATGGCAACATTCTGGCATGGCAGATATAAAAACTCGCACTAAATCCGAAATAAATGACAAACAAATTTGAAATGCACAATTCTGACTTCAAAATACACATTTTCTAGTGGAGGACTACGTGTATTCAAAATTCGTTGGCTCCAGGGGGCTTCGTTTTTCCACAGTGCGACGAAACTACAAACATACATGCAGACGGACGGATACCTTGTTATTTAATCGTGGAATGAAAACTGACCTAGATAGAACGAAAACGTACCTAATGAAATCTTAAGGCACTGTAGAATGAAATGCTACGAACTCAAACTCATTACTACAACATATTGTCAATAAATCGTAGTAGAGCATGATTTAGACATTTATCAATATTTGAAATATCGATATTAATAATCGTATATTGACGGATGTGCAATATCCGACGATATGTATTATTATTCTGAGAACTTTAACGTTATTTCAATATACATAGTGAGTATTAAGGTAAATGTGTCCATATCTGAATGTATTGCTGATGCATTAGGACTAGTCTTGTTTGATTAATTATATATTATAGGACTGGGTATATATGAACTGTAAATGTTATTGTTTCCAAGTTTATTAGCCTAAAAGAGCGTAAGCCCGAATGGACTATTAGTCTCGTAACGGGGTTTTGCATCGTCTGCTGTAAACGGCGAATCACTTTTCAAATTGTTGCCAACAAATTTTATCGTCCTGTATTATATTTAAAGAAATTAAATAATGAAGAATCTGCATGAATATAATGTTTTTCTCATTCTGAAGAAACGACGGTACCTAGAGCCATCAAATTGTGAATTAAGTAATCCTGCACCCGAACATGGGCAGTCCGAGTTTTGAATTTCGAATTTGTTTTATTATCTATTTTATATTTTTTAAAACTTTTAACGAAGTTTTTATTAACAAATTCAACGATTTCAAAGCGAACAATGGCAACACTGTGCAGAAAAAAAAGCATTTTTATCTGCAGCGCGCAAGACTGTCTATCGGAAATTCTAAAGATATGCTGTTTTGAAATACTATTTTGTGGTATTGTTGTTGAAATGAATTTTGTGAGGTTTAAGTGCGAAGAACATGATATTTAATAAATAAAGGTAAAACACAAAACGTTAAAAAAAAAAAAACGCCCCTTTCGACGTAATATAAAATCTGAAAGCTTTCAGATTTTTTTTTACATTTATTTATTTATTTAATTTTCAGTTTCACATTATAATAACCTGACGGTTATATTTCGTAACTTAAATGTAGGAGGTGACACAGTATAATGCATACTTCAAAACGCAAGTGAAATCGCGGCATTGTATGTCTGCAAACTGGGCAGGATACCGCCTCGGGCTCTGGAAGCTAGTTTCAAGCAAACCGTAGAGTTCAAGTTTCACTCCAAGCGAGAGAGTATGGGGGAGGGGGATATATCAAGTAATAGTGGATAAATTAAAATGATTTGAACAAAATGAGCTGCAAGTAAAAGTAGTTGTTAAAAATTACTTCTTATCATTTGCATATCAAGGAAGATAATACATTGCGCTATTGTATTCTGTGTCATTTTAGTTTTCCAGTCGACGTAATTAGAAGAAAGTAGGGTTTATCGAATTGTTTTTATTTGGTCTGAGTACGTGGATTTGGATGGTACGGAAGAAAATTTGGGTAGTATGTAAAGTGTTTTAAAATGCGTGTAACACCGTGTCTTCATTTACTTGGGATCTTGTTTTAAAAGAAGAAAGAAAGTGAAAAGGCTTTATTTTTTTTAATTATACGAATTTTATGTCTTATCAAAGTACAAATCGTTGCCACATCACGTACGTTTGATACTAAATGCAAACATTTTGCGTATCCAGTGCGAAAAACAAAATGTTGCACAGTGGAAAGATCCATAAGAAAAAAAAAAGTGCCTAGCTACGTCTTGATTAATTAAGTCTTCACTTTATTAATTCACTTATTATTTACTTCACTTATTCCAGAAATTGCTATTTGGCGTTAATTTATAATGTGCCGCTAAAACCGCTTGTGCTGCCAGCCGCCTAAAATAGTTTTTGGGGGAAGGAAAAAAAAAAGAAAGGGAAATACATATAATGATTTTAAGGACTATAGCTTATTTTATTTAATAAAAATATGTATTAATTAGATATTTCATGACTTAAATGCATTTTTATTTAAATCAAACAGATGAAAAAGTAGAAAAAATATTCTTAACTGCGTTTATTGATTTTCAGTCACTCGGTTTGTTACTGATTAACTGAAAGATTCAGTTAAGAACTTACACTTTACTGAATGGCAACACGCTGGTACATGGGCATGATAAGTATTATATTTAAGGCCCTGGCAGACATAGCTTTGGAATAATTGAATTGGTGGGTTAAAATTGAAAATAAGCATCTTGCATTTTGCATCCTACATTTAACAGTGTGGCGCGCTAAAATGTTTTATTTTGAACAGTGTTGCCACTGCTCGCTTTTGAATCGCTGAGTTTGTCAATAAAAAATTCACAAATTTCGCATAAAATGTAAAATAAATGAAAGACATTAATAGAACGTGTTTTTTTTCTCTGCTTACCGTCTGGCTTTGCTGTTTTGCATAGCTCTTTTTGAAAATGTCATTTACAGTGGCTTCCAAAAGTGTTCGTACAGTTGCGAGTCTCAGTGAAATATTGCTTTATTCATTAATGTTTCATTCATTAATTATTTTATCAATATATTAAATTTGTTTTTGAAAATCAATAATAAAAAAGTAGCATAAAAGTTACCTCACAAAAGTCTGCGTACGCTTTAAAGAAATCTGCACATATTAGGAAATATTGTAGAATTTATGTCAGTTAGTATTTTGTAGTATATCCTGCAGTATTTATGAGAGTATTCATACGTCTGGGCGTAGAGTTCACCAGTAGAAAGCCGTAGAAAGTGACTTAATTTGTTCTGGACGCTATGCTGAGTTAATATATGGGATAATTTAATAACTTAAATGATAATTCGAAAATGGATTAAGCATAATTTTATTCGCAATAATAAAAGAAGACCTTACTTTGTTGTTGCGAGGCTTAATTTCTCTAAATTGGCAACAAATCTACTATTCTGCTAAGTTTCAAATGTAAATAAATATATCTGCTATAGTAAAAAAATTGGACTTAGCCGCACTTAAACAACTTTTAAATTGTTGATAATTCTACAATTATAACATGCAGATTATTTAAAGGCATAAAACCTTAACCGGAAGGTAACAACAACGTAATTTAATCATTTTTAAAGCAAAAAATGCACAATTTACTAACATATAACAATAAAGAAACTGAGCTCAATGAGCCGAGTAACAGAGTGGATATATATACATATATATACACATATATTTAGATACTTTTGGTGTGGCGGATTGCAACCAAAATAGGAGGTGCACATCTACATGCTTTAGCAGTCCTATATAGAAAATTTCAACATTCTAAGGCTACTCATTTTTGAGTTATGCGAGATATATACATACGTACATATGTACGTACGTATGTAGGTATGTATATTTTCGGGGCGTATTTCGTACGCATGTGTATTTCGTGGCGTACAGACGTCACGAAAAAAAATCTCTTCTGAATACATTTTAAATCTGTATTATAATTCGTTTGGGGAAAAAGAGTCCTTTATTCTGCCCTTAAGTACAGATGCCACGCAAAAACATCGTTAAATTCCATTCCATTGCGGTCAAAATGGATATTTTTTTTGAAATATGATACCCTAAATTTTTCGCGATACCCGAAATTTTTCGCTGTTACTTCCTTTTTAATTCGTACAAGGGAAGTTAATAATGGTCAGTTTTCGAATGCTGTTCGTTGTTTCCTTACGACTACGAGCCATTTTTAAACAATTCATAAAATATAACGAAGTAAGCAAGCAAAAAATAAAGCCAAACAATTTTTTAAACGTTACCAAAATTTAAAAACAAAATGTGGCACACGATCATTTTATTTATGAAATTTTACGTAAATCTTTCGGTATACCATCACTTTTGTGGTGTAATTTATCTATGTCTCCTTACATTTTCAATTTTAGAAAAAGAAAATAAATCAGTATTCAAAATTAAAAAGTTTGGTTTTGTTCAAAATCACATGCAGGTGATATGAAAAAAAATTTGGGCTTTATATACATATTCAATTCCGAGTTACAGCGCATTTTCTGCAAATTCTTACAAGTGTGCGAAAACTTTTGGGAGACACTGCATTCTCAATTTAGAATTTCTAAAGAAAGAAATCATAATTTTCTATAATTTTTCGATTTTTATTTGGAGTTTCTTTATTCATAATTTTTTACATTTTTCATTTTTTAGTGTTCAAAGAAAATTTGGAATTTTAAATTCTTTTTCAGAACATTTAATTATTAATTTAAGTTTTCAGTTTCTTCTTTCAAAATATAGTTTATAATATAGGCATTCCCTGTAAGTACTGCCTTTTGCTATTTGTACTTCAGTTTTCGAATCTACGCTACTAGTAACATATACCAATATATAAAGCTTAAATAAAAGTTTTCGAAACCAATGATAATTTTATTTATCGTATTGTGGAGACTGTTTTCGATTAATTTTAAATATCTTTCATTTCACTTGTCCTGAGTTCTTTTACATTTTTCATTGATGAAAACTACTTTTTGTCAACAAATTAACACAGAAATGCTCTTTAATGCATTATAATCTACAAAAAGGGCACTTTGAGAAATTAATTTAGAAAGCAGCTTATAAAGTTAATGCTTTTCAATGTCACGTGACCTTAGAAAGAAGCGTGACTGTGTTATTAGGGAGAACATGCCGAAAACGCGAAAATATTCCTTCAAAACTTCTCCGAAGTCAACAAAGCACGAGATTGCAGGTGTAAAACATATATGACGTCATATTTCTTTCTCTTTGTAACAGGTTTATTGACGTCATAGATTTCGATCCCCTTGTTTTTTTCCCTTTAATACACATAAAACAGATTGTGCATACTAATTGCGGAAGATTTCGAATTCTTTATTTACTTAAGGACGGAGATTAGAAAACATTTCCTTTTGGCCTAAAAGGTCGTCTGAGAAATTTATAAAATCTTTTGAAAAACAGTGGCAAAAAATATTGAGGTTCAATATATGTATTAAGCTGCTGACGTCCTGTGATGCTCCTAAAATTTATTTATAATGTCTGTTGTGTACTAATAAAGAGTCTGTGTATATGTAGGTATGTACGTTCCGCCCAACCGGTATAGTGGTTAGTGTCGCTGACTGCCGTGCCGAAGGACCCAAGTTCGAATCCCGGAGACGGCATGGATGTTTGTAAATGTGTAGTATCCGTGCGGCATGGGGCGCTCTAAATATGCATCGAGCCGAATGGGTGGGAGGCCCTCGGACCCGTCCCCACCCCGGGCGCTCTCCATCTAAAATTGGGGGGCGGAAGTGAGCTAAATCGTACTGTCACCTTGACAGTGTGATTTAGCTCATAAGATGACAGTGCGATTTAGCTATAAGTCAGACAGGTGAGCATTAGCAACAACAACAGGTGTGTATGTTCCTCCGAATGGGGGAAAAACGACGGCTGCATCTAGAGCCATTAAATTTGAAGTACATAAAGCCCTTCATCCAAATATGTGCACCTCGAAGCCCGAAATTTGCGCACTCAAACCTGTTTTTGTGCGGTATATGAAAATTTCAATCAAATTGGAACACAGTGACGAAGTTATTAATAAAAATAAAATAAATAATCAATAAAAAAAGGTGCTTCAATCTTATATGTCTGGCTACCGAGACATATACAAGCGTCTAGAGAAGCAACAGTCGTTGCAAAAACTGATCACCGACTACATTGTAACTGAAAAAAAGTCAACTCTAAACGACTTTATTTTTTACAGCTACTCGTGAAGTTTTGTGCGAATTTTTTTTATGCGGTTCCTATCCACCGCACAAAACAGGTTTGAGTGTATTTCGAATTAAGTTTATTTCATATTTTGTATAAATTTTACGAATTGTTGATTAATAAACTCAATGATTTGAAAGCAAGAAGTGGCAATGCTGCTTGAAATAAAACATTTTTTTTCCCAGCCTGCTAGACTGCAGCCATTCAGCAAAATATAAGATATTTAACTCTCAGTTTTATTCAACACACTCGGATATTTGAACGCAATGTGTTGCTGCTGCTGGAAATAAAATACGGTTGTTTTCCATGCTTCAGCGTGTTGCCATTCAGTAAAGTCAAAGATATTGCCTTCAGATTTAATGTGGGACAAACTAAGAGATTTAAATAAATATAGGTCGTAATGATATTTTTTTCTGCTTTCCGGGCATTTTAATATCGTCGATTTAAATAAAAATGCATTAAAATCGTGAGCTGTCTATTCAGAAATATTAAATATTTTTATGAAATTGCACTGGCCAGACTCATTAAAATCATTATGTGCTCTTTTCGTTTTTACAATAACTATTTTAGGCTCTGGTGTCGCGAGAGGCTAGTTTTAAAGGAATAATATAGCATAAATAAAAATGCATATGACAGCTCCTCACACCCTATCGAGAGTTAAAAAGATATGCTGCTTTTAAATATTTTGTGATTTTGTTGTTGAATTCTATATGGCGTAAGGTCAAAGAACGTGATGTTTAATAAATAAACGTACAAAAATTTTAAAATGAATAGACAAAATGTTTTTAAAAGTCATCTTAGTAAAAAAAAAAGAAAATGAACATAGGCTGTAGAAATAGAAAAATATATGGCAACACTTAATGTAGTTTCGGGAATTCTTATAGATTGTGATTTAAAAAAAAATTATGGTTTTGCTGTTGAATGGTATGTGGTGTAAGTGAGAAGAAAGCGATGCTTAACAATAGAGCTAAAAGGGGAAAAGTTAGGAGGAGTGAGTCCAAGACCAGACTGGTATCTGCGATGCTCAGCCAAAGCATGAAAACCGTAACAAACCCTCTGGTGCCACGTCGAAATCTGAATTCTTTCAGAATTTCTTTTCTCCCTTCCCCTTTTATTTCTTTCTTTTCTTTTTTAACATATTTTCTTGTTTTTTATAATAATTATTTCAGGTGGCTGGCCTCGAAAGTGGCTAGCATGTAATGATAAACGCTAATTAAAAAAAAAAACTTTATATGAAAAAATTATTCTTTTTATTGTATAAGAGTTGTATCGTATCGTGTTTTATTGAAAATGGAAATTTAACTTTATCGTACCAGGTTTTTAATCCGCTGGGAAAGTTCAAAACGTCAAAGAGTTAAATGATCAAAAGCATAAAACTCCACATCGGTAAGTGCCGTTGCCATTTTGCTGATAAGATAAAAAAATTGAATCTACAAAATGCGTTCGTTTGTTTATTTTGAATGGAAACTTGTTCGAAAACGTTTCGGTGGCTTTTCGTTCATTCGAGATAAGCGGAAGCCTTTTCTTTTTTTAAATAGGAAGTTTTATTTTTTTTATTTTTAAGACGCTTACGTAATTACACGCCATAAGCGGATATTTAGAATTATCGCTTCTCTGTGCTGGTATCGGAATTTCCTTCTTTCAAAACAGCGCACGCGTACGTTTGCTATCTCTAATTGTTTATCTGCACTGGCAACGTAAAACCTCTTTCGTGTTTCCATATTCTGCATTAGAAATATTTTTCTTGCTTGGAAATTTCCTTGCAATTGTGTAAATACATTGCAATAAAAATTAAATGGGCAGAGTGATGTTAAGATAATTTATAAATCATAATCTTGATAAAATAGTTACTGCAAAGTTGTTTTTTGCATCAATATGCGTTGCCACTGCTAAAGGTAATGCAATAAATAGTTGTATTGAAACGTTATATTTTATCATATTTCGAATAATATGACCTTTTTGCCTTCTTTTCCTTTCCCTCCAAAAAATGGAAACATTCACTCAAATAATGGGTATTTTCTCTAGTTCAAATTCAGTATTTATATTCTGTGATACGAAAAGTTTTGCGGCTTTGTAAATCGAAAGGCGTTTTCTTGTAAATATTTTCTCACTGCTGATACGAAGTAACCTTGATTGAAACAGATATTTAAATTCGGTCATTTCTGCTCAAATTGCGAATTTCTAGCAAGTGTTGCGGCTAAATTTTTATTCCAGCCTAGAGTTACGAAATGAAGAACCAAAATTCATTCTTATCATATTATGCTGCTTTACTTTAAAAAATCTGATGTAGACAACGCATAATTTCCTTGTATGGCCTAGAAAATTATACTCATATTTTGCGCACTTTATTTAAGTTTATTTCTTTGAATTATTCTAATTTTATTAAGTGATCTCTAAAGACGAGTCGAAAATGACATCAAAAATTGCAAATTTGAAGTTAAATATCCCAGCCCGGGAAGTACAGGAATTTGAAGTACGTACTTCTTATAGATTTATTTTTTCATAATGAGTGTAAAAATTTACCAAATATAAGGATAGGAACCTGCAGACAGCATTAAAAATTAGATTTCTTTATTTGTCAAAAATTAATTTTTTTTTAATTTGACATTGTGGAAACATGAATATTTTCGTAATTTAGAACATTTCTGTAACTGGAAATATATGACTATGATCAACGCTTTCGAAAATAAAGGCCGGTAAGGACTTTTAAGTCAGGTAAGAAGATGGCTAGACATGTTTGGTTCTGCTGATTGCAGTAAAAAGAGGTGTAGATTATAGGTTATAGCAGTCCCATGTACAAAGTTTCAATATTCTACGGCTAATCGTTTTTGAGTTATGCGAGATATATACACACATGCATACATACATACATACATACATACATACATACATACATACATACATACATACCATATATTGCGGCGTATAACGCGCACTTTTAATGCAATAAAGGTGTGTGTTATACGCCGGATATAAAAATGGTACATTTAAAAATAAGGAGCAGAAGAGTATACAGAAATTAAATTTCTACATGTACCTAAATTTTGCATATTTAAAAAGAATGGCACACCTTATGAATGTAAAAATTTGAATTATCGGATAATTTTTCATTATTTGATAATTTCCTTTACTTAAAGCATATTAATTATTGTGCTTTTATTCGTTCAGAGAAAACATCTGACTGCCAATTCCGCGAATTCATCCGAGCCATAAGGGCGTTCTTACCCGAAATTATGCCCCCCTTTTCTCAAAGCCCTAGAATAACATTTTTATGCACATCTGCACTGAATACAGCCTACCCTCTTTGCAGAATTATTTACTTCTTCATTTTCTCTCCATATACATTGTTTCCCTTGCCGCTTGTCAGGTCAATATAACATTGTTCGAAAGTCTGGGAAAAATCTTCGAATGAATGACTTCAAAAGAAAAGAGCATCACGCATGTATCGTTTAGTTAATCTGCATGCAATAGTTGGGGAATTATCAACAATTTAAAAGTTGTTTAAGTGCTACTAAGCGTAACGAAGTCGCCATTTGTTTATATTTGAAACTGTTAATGGAACAGTTGAGTTGGTGCAGCAACTTCAATGTCTGGTTCGAAATGGCTTAACAGAATGACATGACGTCCAAACGGCGGCAGTGAATGGCAGGTTTAAAGAGTCCCGTTCTCTTCTCAGTCTGTTCTAAGTCCTGGGTGAATAATCCCATTCTCCTTCGGTACGGCAGCAGCGTCGATCCGTAGAATACAGAAAAGTCATTTTAATTTCATTTTCGCACTGTGCATAAGTTCTGATCGTTTATAGAAAATTAGCGTTGTCATAAGTAATGGCAATAAGCACTGTAAAACTAAATAAAGAACGAAAATCATAACATGTAATTTTGCTATTTATTTGTTAGGACAAGGCAACTATGCAAAGAATTAACGGAATTTCTCTCGTGTTTTCTTGTGGTGTTGTGATAGTATATCTATCTCATAATCTGCAGATCCGGGCTCGATGTTCAGCTAGGGTACAATGGCCTTTTTCATTGAATCTTGTTCTAAACTCCGAGTATGCGCCCGAACTAAAAGTGGGCGATGATAGTTTGTTATCAGCACTGATGGGTCGACTTAGGGTCGCGTCTTTCCTAGCTGTATTCTACAAGCGGGGCATGTAATGTTTTAAAGCAGTGTCTCAGACTCAAACTGCATGAGGGGGCGAATGCACTATATGAAAACAGCTGACGGGATAGAATTTTTTTAAAATCAAAATGAAAATTTTTATCGTCAAAATAAACAATCTGACATGCACACCTCATGACCTTTTTTCATTCTAACTTATTTAACCGATCCCTGAAAATTAAATCAAAAGTTGCAATTTTGAAATTAAATATCCCAGTGAATTTTTTGTCGTACGGGGGTCAAACGTTTTCTAATTTTACTTTTCACAGTGAGTATAAAACTTTCCCAAATATAAGTGTAGGAACTGGGAGACATTACAAATTAGATTTCATTATTTGTCCAAAATTAATTTTTTTTTTAATTTGACATGGCCCAAACATGAATATTTTGGTCATTTAAAACACTTCTGTAATTGGAAGTATATGACTACGATCAACACTTTCAAAAATAAAAGCCGGGTGAGGACTTTTACGCAGGGTAATGGGACGGATAAGATAAAAAATATGCAACTATGGATTATAATTTAAATTAGTATTAGCCCTTAATTTCTCTTTTTTAATTTGGTATTTCCCCTCTGTATTCTAAAAATAGTAATAACTTTTTCTTCACCGCATCATTTCTAAATGAACCCATGCATATGACTTAATAACGCTGATGACGTAGCTAATTTGGCATTAAACAGACACTTTCGCTTACTAAGCTCCCATACTGAGTAACTGCGCATAGGATTTTGTTCTACCTCTGTTCTCAAATCATCCACGGAGCTTTGTATATAATAATTAAATACTTGTTCAATCATAAAATAAATTAAAAATTCAAATTAATGTAATTGCACTACAGCATATATATTCATAACAGTGATATGTTAAATAGAATTAATATGACATAACTTTTATAATGTGAACTTTTGCAAACTATGTGATTGCGACAAAATGATTGCAAATACGAACTCTATGTAAAAATAGGCCATATATAAATATAATTCCTTTCGAGAAATGTAAGCATCACAGAACTGACTGAAAGAACTGTAGAACTTCAATCCACAAACTGCTGAATCAAGCAAACATGTGAAAACAGTCGCAATCCATATGATTTAGCAATATGCAACAAATTTGTAACTACCATCTAAAATCAGTTGTGTCACCACGTAGAAGTAATATTCATGTACCACCATGCATGATGTAACTGTTCTTAAGTATAAATGTACAAACGAAGCACAAGGGAACATGCGGACAAGCTCCTAATGCACTGCTAGCAGTGATAGTGCCCGTGGTGTAGCGTGAGCCGGGCATCTTCTGCTCCAAGCTAGGCTATTCGGGAAAGTTAGCAGGAAGGGACAGCACTTGGATCACCTGCTGGTGTCCTCTCCTGTACCTGTTCTCGCCAAGCCTTTTTCTCTTTGAAGGAACTGATATGTAAAATATGTTGTTGTTGGTAATGCTCACTTGTCTGATCTATAGTCAGCCCAAGTCCACGAAATACCTCGTGGCAAGGAGCGCAAGATTACGTCTGTCTTTGGCAACAGCCTTGAGCACCTTACAGATGACAGTACGATTTGGCTCAGTTCCGCCCCCAGTTTTGATGGAGAACCATCCGGGGGGGGGTTTACCAACTTCTGGAAAGGATTTTCGGCTCACCGCATATTTAGAGTGCCCCCATGCCGCACGGACACAATACATTTACAAGCATCCTTGTCTTCTCCGGGATACGAGCCCGTGCCTTTCAGCACGGCAGTCAGCGACTCTAACCACTATACCGGTTGGGCGGCATATGTAAAATATAGAATACGAAACAAAATAATTAAATTTAATTGGAACAAATTGACAATACACTTTTAAATTACTAATTTTTAATTAAAGTACTAAGCTTTCAGGGTTTCTGCGTTTCCCTTGCAATATCCGCATCGCCGTAAACTTTTGTCAGTTACTTCTCAGGATTGAAACTAAAATTTGACGTCTTATAAATACGATCGCATGTAGTACGCGTTACATTTTCCTCTCCTGCTGCTGCCTGAAGAAACCGTGCGCTTCGCTTTCATTCTCCTTAAAAAAAAAAAGAAATAAGAATATTTTCGGAAACAGATCGTTCGAATTATCTCAGTAATAAAGATATATCGTGTTTATTCAAGGATTTTATGGTTCTTTTAAGAATTCATCACATCTATTACGCCGTCTGCATTGTGCATCACACCACTTCGACCATGACTTAAGAATCAATCACCACTTCGACCATGACTTAAGAATCAATCACCACTTTGACCATGACTTAAGAATGAAGTAGATTACTCTTCTTCAAAAATACACCACATATGTATACACTTTTGATACTGGTTATGGCAATAATAAAGAGAGGTACACAGCTAGATGTTATAGCAGTCCCACATATGAAATTTCAACGTTCTACGGCTAATCTTTTTCAGTTATGCGAGATACATACATACGTACGTACGTCGTACAGACGTCGCGAAAAAAATCCATTTTACAATCTCTTTTAGGAAGAAGAGTCCTTTATGCCATCCGTACTTGCAGACGTAACACAAAAAGTAATCAAAATGGTTTCCGCAACTGTCAAAATGCATAATTCTGTTGAAATATTATACTCGAAATGTTTCGCGATTACAGTTCTTTCTTTTCTTCGTACAAGGACTTCGTCAACTTTGTATATATCCAAAGTGTTGTCATCGTGCCCGTTGGACGAATTGTATAGATAGTTTTTGAGTCGAAATTCTAATTTTAACTGCAAACATTTTTTTAAAATTATATTTGGTGTTTTAGGTATTTCTGTATTGTACAATTTTTAATGAAGAACGAGTATTTAGGCATTTTTACCTTGTAGCGACGTGAGAACTGAATTGTTTGAATTAGAAATATATCTGTAATGAAATTCCAGGAAATAAGTTTAAAGGAAGTGCAACAAAAAACTGTATAATTAAATAGAGCGTACAAGGAAGTCATGTGGCTTCCACATCAGAATTTTTAACTTTGACCCGCCAAGCAGTTGCTATTTTGCATTATATAAGGCATTTATCTTTCAATTTTAATCCAAAAAAACCTTGCTTTTTCAAAAGTAGTGTGTTGCCATTCAGTAAAGTATAAGATCATTAACATTCAAATTTAAGTGTTTCTGTTAATTGATAACAAACCATGTGACTAAACTAAGCAATCTGAATGCAATGAACTCAGTTATTAAGAATATTTTTATGCCTTTTTTTATTTCATTGATTTAAATAAAAATGCTTTTAAATCATGAGGCGTCTGATTAGGAATATTAAATAATTTTACGAAATAACTCTAGCTAAATTCATTAAAATAACTGTAAATTTTTCTTTTTTAAGATGACTATTTTATTTGGCTAATATCTGAAACAGCTGAAGGACTTTTGTTTGAAATTCGATGCTGAATAAAATTTTTATGAAGGTAAATATCAACAAGAAACGTTGAATTAGTTGGTATTTTCAAGTGATGTTGATAGTGGTACGTATGGTGTTGGAAGTGTTACAGAAGAAATAATTCGAAAGGTTACAACATACTTAGAAACGAAGATGGTGAAAACTGCAAGCCGCCCTTTACCTTTTCATTTTTTAAGTTACACCTTGCGAAGGCTCAAAAGAAGACGTGTTTTAATGCACCATATATAAAATATCTGATATGCCCACCACAAGACTTATTATTTAAATTATACATATTTGTTGCTGCACTTCGTTTAAATTTATTTTCCCGAAATTCATTCATTCAAAAAATTTCTCGAAATTTAAAGATATATTTCGCATTAAATCAATTCAGTTCTCATTTCGCGGCAAGGCAAAAATACATAAAAGCTGAAAACAACTTTATTAAAAATTGTAAAATGCAGAAAAACATCACGCCAAGTAGAATTAAAAACAGTTATAAAAAACAATTTTTACAATTCAAATCAGACTTTCTACGGAAATCAATTCGGCTAGCGGGAGGAAGGCAAAATCTTTGGTGCACAAAATTCAAAGTTAACTTCCTGTCCCAATGGGCAAAAAAACGCTGAAGTTGGTGAACCAACTGATTTAATTCACTATTCTACTACGAATTTCAAATGTAAACCAATGGTGGCCTTGTTAGACCCAACATTACTTAAACTTTTAAATTGTTGATAATTCTATAATCTTGCATGCAGATTTACAAAAGTTTACAAAAGGCATAAAAACCTTAACCGGAAGATAATATATAACAACATAATTCAATCATTTTTAAAGCGAAAAATGCATAATTTACCAACATATAAGAAAAAAAAAGAACTTTACGAGCCGCATAACAGAGTGGGCATATATATATGTTTATATATGTTTATTGCAGCCGATTGCAACGAGAAAGGGAGGTGCACAGTTAGATGTTATAGCAGTCCTAAATACAAAATTTCAACGCTCTACGATTACTTACTCTGCGATTCAGGTAAAAAAATCTCTTCTGAATCCATTTTACAATGAATTTTCGAAAAAAATAGTCCTTTATTCTGTTCGTACGTACAGGTACTGGTAAAAGTACGGGAGACACCAGCGATGTACCATGGATCAGCTGATAGTGCCTTCCTAAACAAACTCTTAGAAAAATGTCATGCAAAAACATCGTATAAATGGATTCGATAGTTGTCAAGATTGATATTTTCGTTTAAATATGATACCCGGAAAATTTTTCGCTTAAAATACTTCCTTTACTTCGCACAAAGAAGCAAAAATGCGGCAATTTTCACGCTCTGTAGTGACTGCGTCCACGGCGTACACTTTCTCCTTTTCTAATATAAGGTTGTTGAACTGATAGATTGTGTCGAAACCAGGCCCAGGTTTGTGGTAATTTTATGCTTCTGAATTTTAATTTAATCAGTCGTAACTTGAAGTATTTTTTATTCTGTTTGTGTACGTTTGATGGTTAGATAACAAGCTATCTAAGTCCCACGAAGGGTGAGTGTTGCTCTGTCATATTGTGAATGCTCATTGAAGAACTGATTTTGAACTCAGAGAAAATGTTCATTTTTTATTAAAACTGGTCAGTTATAAAACGGAAATGGTATATAATAATTTTAATAAGTTCAGTTAGTGCAATTTCATAAAATTGTTTAGTATTTGTATTTTGCATTTGCATGATCTAAATGCATTTTTATTGAAATAAATCATATTAAAAAGTACAAAAAAGTATTTTTAAGAACTGTGTTTATTGCTTTTAAATTGCTTAGTTTAAAGCTCAGTAAACTTCCAGGTTATTGAAAGTTTTGCAGTCATTTTTTGGTTTTTTTTTTTTTTTTTTTTTTAACTGGAGACGTGAAAAATGTGCAATGACCTCACCGAGACTCGAACGTCGACCACTCGAATACGCACCGACTGTGCTACCGTTACACCACGAAGGAATGCTGGAAGGAGGCAGAAAATGTCTTATAATGTATCTTTAGCTTTACTGAATGGCAGCACATTGCATTTAAATAATAGAGTTCATTGATTAAAAGCTAAAAGATAAATATTTTTCATTTTGTCGAATGGCAGCAGTCTGGCAATAAAAGTGTTGTCACTGCTCGCTTCCAAATCACTCAGTTCGCGAATAAAAAATTCATTACATTCGTACAAAAAACGAAATAAATCAAAACAAATTCAAAATTCGGCCTCTGAGCTATACATGTTCGATTGGAGGACTACGTGTATTCAAAATTGGCTAACTCTAAATAAGACCGTTTTTCCGCAGTGTGAGGATCATGCAAACATATATTCATAGTGATTCTTCATTATTTAACAGTAGAGATACTATTTTAAAATTACTATTCAAATTATATTCAAGGGAAATTGAATAGTAATTAAATCAAAAATGCTTTTTAAACTTTTAATCATATGTTAAAGGTTTTGTCCGACTGCGTAAAATATTTCAGACGCGATGACATCTAAAAGTTGGCACGAGAGCCTTGTTTTATTTTATATACTCCCATAAAAGTTCTTTTTTTATGAGATGACCTTTTATTTGTTTATTTTCTCTTCTTCAACTTCAAGGTGATACTTTTTGTTATCTTATCATTTATTCGCTATGCGTAATAGTAGGTATATTCTTCTGGATTTCTTTTGAAAGATTTAAATATATCAACAGTTCGCTTTTTTGGATAAACCAAAGTTTCTAAAGTTGACTTTTTTACAGAGAATCATTCATAATATACTGAATAGTAAACCTTTGCAGCAAACAAATTGCGGACTTGATACCAAATTTTAATGTATAGATGTCTTTTGAGAGATGTATTGAAATAGAGGTAAAGACGGTGAGTTTTCTTTTACATATTTAATAAACCCTCAGTATATCCGTATACGGTAGTATTTTCCTTTTTCTTTTCTTTCTTGCGCGACAAGCCGTCTAAAATACGGTGACGGCCGATAACATCGCGCAAAAATATTGCGGACAAAAACGTAGCGGAGAAAACAACGCAAGGCGAAAACGCCGTGGTACCTACGAAAAAAAAAGTACCTAGAAATCATCGCATGTCTGCGATGTTATCGTCATGCGATGATTTGTAGATACTTTATTTTTTACCACGATATTTTCGACGACGATGTTTTTAAACTGCGAAATTTTTGAACCGCTTTTTTTTCGACGATAATATTTTGCAACACGATGTTTTCTCTTCGCTTTATTTTCTTCCACGATGTTTTCGCCTTGCGTTGTTTTCTCCGCGATGTTTTCGTCCGCGATGTTTTTGCCGCGATGTTTTCGGCTAACCTAAAATAGTTATTATGAAAAGTAAAAAATTATTCAAAACGTCGTCTTATACCGGATCAGAAGATGGAAAGGCACTCCAATGGCAGCTGATAGTTCTAAGATCCTGGATCCCGGACGTCCTTAGAGAACTACATAGCAACGCGACAGGAGGCCATTTCGGAATAATGAAGACTTTGCATAGAGCCCGAGAGCGCTTCCACTGGAGAAATGCAAGGACTCAAACGTGCAAAAGTGGTGCCAATCTTGCGATGCCCAGGAAAGCTGCAATGTTACAATGTAAGAGCGCCTTTTGGACGCATCGCCTTCGACATCCTGGGATCTCTGCCACATACTGCTGGTGGCAACAAACACATCCTCGTTGTCCTGAAGCATAATCAAGATGTAGCGTTTCTCTTATTTTGCATAATAAATTTATTTTAATTTTGATATCTTTCCTGAACCTCTCAATTTCCCCTAGTATTTTCTCGCCAGGATATAAATTTAAAGTTAAGTGAAGTGAAAATTTAAACGGGTAAATCTCTTGAGTTTATTCAGAGCTTGTTTTCGCTAGCCTGCGCACGTTTCGTTTCTATCTCGTTGTTGCGCTAATAAGCCTCTTGGCCATTTCGAATTATCGTCAGGCCTGTTAGGTTTTTGCGAGTCAACCTGTTAGGTGTAATTTAACGTGCTAATCCAGCACTATTTTATTTTAGATTCGACTTGAATTATATTCTACATTTAAGTTCCCACTGCAAGTTGACGATGTTTTTGTAAAGCATGAAGATCGTGCCTTTCTGTTAAACTTTGAATTAATAAAGGGTTACTTTTCACCCTTCTTCTGTGTTGGTAATTGATTTACGCTTATGCGAGAATTCGCTAGGTTCACTGTAGAATCTATTCTTAGTGTATGTGGAGTAACAGAGATAGATCTTACAAAGAGACTGTCAATTTAGCAGAGCTAATGATACAGCACTGGATTTCCAGATTCCGAATGCTTCAGTTACATTTCGATCAAGGAAGAAATTTTATCTCTGCTGTAATTGAACTCTGTTATCTACTCGGCACAGACAAAACCTAATAAGCATAGAAAAAACCTAATAACTTAGGCATAGATTAAACCCTCAATATATCCATATATGGTAGTATTTTTCTTTCTCTTTTTCTTTCTTGCTTGTTACATTCCGATCAAGGAAGAAATTTTATCTCGATTGTAATTGAACTCTGCAGTCTACTCGGCATAGACAAAACCTAACAGGCATAAACAAAACCTAATAACCTCGGCATAGATAAACTCTCAGTATAGCCGTGTACGTTAGTGTTGCGATATCCGTTCGGGTCGAAAAGGACCAAAGAAACAGCTGAGGGAACAATGTTACAATTTAGGAGCGTCTTTTGGATGCATCGCCTTTGACATCCCGGGATCCCTGCCACGAACTGCTCATGACAATGACAACATCTTTGTTGTGATTATTACTTCATCAAGTGGCCTGAAGCGTATCCTGTTCCTGATCAAGAGACTGCTACGATAGCAGAGGTAGTGATACAGCACTGGATTCCCAGATTCGGAGTGCCTCTTTAGTTACATTCCGATCAAGGAAGAAATTTTATCTCGACTATAATTGAACTGTGCAATCTACTCAGCATAGACAAAACCTAAACGCCACCTTTACATCCGCAATCAGACGGCATGGTACATAAGTTAAATCGAACCATCCTTAACATCCCAACATCTGATACTTCCCAGAAACCAGCAAGACTGGGACCAGAAGTTACCTCTGTTCTTAGTGGCCTATTGCAGTGTTATACAGGAGACTACTGGCTATTCCCCATCCCAGATGCTCTTCAGTTGTGATCTTCGTCTGTCTTATGTTTGCCTTCTTGCGCTCTCCGGATGCGCCTTCATTCCCTGAGGAGTACATTCAAGATATCCAGGCGCGGTTTGAAGCGATGCACAATTTTGCTCTAGAGTGAGTCAACTTTAGCGACGGAGAAGATGAAGATCCTATGCGACACTAGAGCTGCAGGACAAAGATTCAACGAAAGTGACAAGATGTGGTTATGGAATCCGATTCGACGGAAAAGCGTTCTCTTAAATTACAGTGACCTTAAAATTATCCTAATACGGTCCTAAATAGGCTAGAATGATGGCGTAGTTCGGATCCGTAAGTCATCAAATTCTACACCTAAACTTGTTCATTAGGACAAGCTAGCCCCTTATTGTGGTTGTATTACATAGTCCCCATAGTTTATACAGTGTAAGTAGAATACTAAAGCCATAGTCCTATTTGTATATAAAACTGTAAAGTTATGCTTTTATTTATTGATTTAGTATTTGATTTGTTTTTAAGTCACTTATTGAAATTTATTGATTTATATTGCATTGATTTTCCTTAGTTGTAAGTGTGACTTCCTGTCCAGGGATTGTACTGCCCTGGACATGCAGTCCTTGGGAAGGGGCAGTGTTATGAATTTTGTATATATGTAAGTAATATCAGTGAAATCATATGTAAAGCTGTAGTATTTTTTTGTGAAATGTCACATGAAAATCTAAAGAAACGAAGCTTTGCCGGAAAAGAAAGAACACAGGACAAGTCTATTTAACATTGAGTAAATGGCAGTCTCGCTAAATTGGTGAGATATCGCGAAGTTGGCGATAGTTTTGGCGACTAATTTTTGTCAACCAATTAGGCTGTACCATATTTTATGTTATATACATAGTCATATACTTTCAGCTACAGAAGTGTTTTAAATGACGAAATTATTCATACTTGGGCAATTTCCTATTAAAAAAATTAAATTTCTACAAGTAATGAAAATGTAACTTTTGATGCGGTCTACCGGTTCCTATACTGAGATTTAGAACATTTTATACTTGAAATTCACGATAAATATTCTGTGTTACCTGAATGAATCTTAAGAAGTAATTAAGATCGATCATTTTGTGTCATCTGAAGGAGTTATTAAAAGCAATTGAGAACCGATTATCTCTCTGTAATTGATATACCAGTATTCTGGGATGTTGAAATGAGTCACAAGAAGTCATTCAGGTGTCACTGTCATTCTAAAGTACAGGCTGAATATTCTGAATGAACCTTAAACTGGCAGTCAAATACCATTTTTAGTTTGGAATTAAGATTCAAAATTGTGCGTTTTCTGAATGAACTTTAAGAGGCCCCTTAGATACCGTTATTACTTCTGGAATTCAGATATCAGTATTCTAAAATGTCCGAATGAATCATAAGAAGTTATTCACATATCACTTTTACTCTTCAATTCAGATTAAATATTTTGTATTATCTGAAGGAATTACAAGAAATGTTTCATACTTACTTTAACAGATGTACTTAATTTAGACGATATTATATATATGGAAGTATCCAATTTTCCTGTGCGTGCTGTGGTAATGTAATGGAGTAACACGTTTTGTTGGCAACTGCAAGATCCATAGTTCGAATCCTGGCGGGAGCACAGGTGATTTTTCACGATCCCCGCTCTCAGAAACCTAACGGTGCTAGACATGTTGCCGCCCGGTGCAATCTTTGCGGGTACTAAATTCCTCTTCTTTCTGCCTTCTTAAATTCTAAAAATTTTGCCATTCTTAAATCTTGCTGTTCGGTACTTTTCTAAATTGAGCCTGTATGTTATCTGAATAAGTCTTAAGAAATACTTATGAATGAAGGGAAAGAAATCATTTTAGAGTGGAACTTAAGGGCCCACCAGCGGCCGAGCGGTAAAGACGCTGAACACTGGTAGCTCGCTCCGAGGTTCGAATCCCGCGAACGGGCTGGCTGCATGGGCGTTTTCGTGGTTTTCCCCATGTGTAACGTGTATACGAGCCAGTTTCCCTTAGAAAGTCCTCCACGAAGGCATCCCTCCCTTTAGGCAGATAGCCCTCGTGTGCTTTGCCATAATTGAATAACCTAACCTAGAGTGGAACTTATATTAAAATATGTGCAAATTTGTAATTAACAGTAGGAAAGGCTTAGTAGAATAACAACTAAATTGTTATGATAATTTGGCTTTGAAGACTGATTATCTTTGGCAGACAGGCAGTTCTATCCCCCCGCCCCGCATATTAATTATACGAGGTGGAAAATCTTAGTCAATCGAAACAATCGAGTTCTGGATAAAAAAACTCGTTTAGTAGAAAGAGCCGCTGGTGTTTAATATGTAGGATTACTAACGGACGTGTGAGGAAGCTTTAGAACAAATAAAACAAACGAAAGATTTTACCCGCCATTTAGCTTATTTCATTTATTTTTTTATGTATTACATTTATTCATTCAAAATGACCGTATGTAAAATTGGTCGATGATATGAGAAATAAGATACATAATTTAAGATGTCTGTAGTTATATCCCTATAAAGGAAATGACAAGTGTATTTGGGTATTTACTTCGCACCGTATTGAAATAAAATGATGTTTCATAAAATAAAATGACTTTTATTTCATTTGACGTCTGCATTGAAATCTCCCAGCATCATAATAGAAACATCTGTATCTTCAGTAAACTCTACATCCATCAATCAAGTAGTCTCAGAGTATTTCATCAATGCATTAAAGAAGAACATCTTCAAATCTCATGAGTTAATTATATACGGATGGTAGAATAATGACATTAACCATACAAATATCGCCTGCTTTCTAAATCGTGTATTCTCTTACGCTGTTTAACAGTAAATTCTGTTGGTACACAATCTACTACACTGGTCAAATTTCTATAAATCGCAACATCTGTAGCTTGGCGAAATAACATAAAGCAAACATCCCCCAAACACACTCACTGTCTACGCGCGACTGTCTAGCAGGCGACTTTGCTACTTACACCAACACCCCGTAGACTTTTATTTACGGGTTTCTGCTTACACGCGATCGTGCACTCGTACGGAGCCAAAATTTTGCTATTTTTGACGCGTTACTATGCATATACCCTTTGTTCAAATTAAAAAAAAAATTTTTAGGCGTTTGCTAATGTTCTCTTTCATTTATCTAATGATGTATTTAGATTGATCGTAACATTTGTAGTTTCGAAGATATAAGCATTCTCACACACCTCAAATAGCGTCTTAATTTTAGTTTTGCCATCAGACCTAGGAACGTAATCCTGCGTTAAAACAAATTCGAAAGAGCAAACCCGAGAGCACGGAACGAGATAGTAAAACGCTGCCACTTTTGGCTTAGTAGAAGGACAAGATTTCGTATGTGGGCGAAGGCAAATTTATGAAAAAAGTATACTGGAAATGATTTAGTGGGTTGTCTGTGAAATTTAAGTAGAATCTTTGCGTCAAGTGGGTTGCATATCATAAGAGAAATGCAGGACAAAGTAAGCTCTGTGTCGACCTCACTGTGATGTTTTCGCTGGGAAAAAATGTTTCAACATCCTTCAAGAACTGTTAGTTTTTCTTTTTACAAAAATCTTAATTTGACTTGACGTTATTTATCGGACAGTTTTCAGTGAGAAGATCTGAAAAGACAGACGGTTGCAAAAAGCGGTTTTTGATATATTTATTTTCCTTTTATGAGAGCAAAGTTAAAATGCCATGCAGACAGAAGTAATACAACGAGTACAAAATGGCCTTTATCATGAATTTCGGTGCACTGATTTAATTTAATTAGTGCGAAAATACTATTGGTGGGCGCCACGTAAAGTGATCACGTTTGCCTGTGACTATTTTGATTACATTAACCAAATGATAACATTAAGCGACGAGAAAAGTATTTTCTACTAATTTGATATGAATATTACTAGAAACATATAGATGCACATTTTCACAGAATTTGAATAAGGAATAAAGTTACAATAGGAGCCGCTTAATGTGATCGCGGCTAATGTTATCATTCGGATATTATTATCGAATTGCCGAATCTGTACCTGTTTAAATGCAAAAACAGGGAGAATACTTCGCTCATTGTGATCAAAAAGTCGGTTAATGTCATCAAAATTTTATAAAAGGAATTTTATGAACTCAAGTAATGTCGCCAAATAAAACATAAAATCGTCATATAAAGTCGAAATAGAGCAAAGACGTCGCCAAGTAAGACATTAAATCACCAAGTGTCTTGATTTTGATTTAAGACAACATTAGAATTTTGATTCCACGTCTCAGAAAAGACAGGGAACTGTTTAAAGAATACCAACCTTTTAATGAACGATAATACGAAACTAGACGAAGAATTTAAATTGCCTGCAAATAATTTGGAATTCGACGCTTGGATGTATATTAATGAAAACTTCAGATGCAATGGAATAATGTATCTGTTTGTCGCTTTCTGAACGAAATCCCAGCACATCAAGTGAAGATCACTCTGAAGAAGATTATAAGGTATTTCTCCCGCCTTCCTAGCATGCCTTCGTGGTGTAGTGGTCAACACACTCGGGGCTTATATTCGAGGGGTTCGAGTCCCGGCGAGGTCATTGCTCATTTTTCACATCTTCTACTTCCAAATAGCCTAATGTCTCTACACTGGCGCCCGAACTGAAAACGGTGGTGGATGTTGATTCTCCTCCACCAGGATTTGGCGATTGGGTCCCCTAATCCGTAGTCGCCCTTTAAAAGGGGGAGTGTATAAGGTATTTCTTCCATCTTCTTAGCATGTCTCTGTGGTGTAGTGGTCAGCACGCTCGGCGCGTATTCGAGAGGTCCGTGGTTCGAATCCCGGCGAGGGCGTTGCTCATTTTTCATCTCTCCTGCTTTCAAAAAAAAGAAAAAGAAAAAAAAACTAATGACTCTACAAGACGATGACGAAATTGACGAATATCCTACACATGTTGAAATGAGGGCTGCTATATGGGTACTAGATTAGGAATAGATCATCGATCAAAAAATTTCCAGAAACATTATGAACAGTTAAAAAAAATGAACTTTTGCGAAGGAATTCCAGGCAGACAGCTCTTAATACAGAAGGGGTCGCTTAATGGTATCACGTTTGTCCACGGCTACTTTGATAACATTAAACGATGGAAAAAAATATTACTTCGAAGCAGCAACGGAACTTAATCTCATTTAATATAAATAAAACTAGAAACATATAAATAGATATTTTCGCAGCATTTTAGTTAGGAAAATGCAAAAGTTTGTGTAAATTAGTTGAGCGACGTTTTAATTTTAATGTTCAGAAGGCATCCGCTATTGGAAGAGAGCATCCCTATATAAAAGTTTAAATTCAGCAAAAAAGCAACCTTAGTCGAGATGTTTTCAGGCAAACTTTTTATTTTTTTCAAGGTAGAAGAAAAAAATGTGCAGAACCTTTTTCTGATCGCCCTCAAAATTGATACAGTTATTTAAAATTTGTGTCAAACTAAGGTGGCTTTTTTGTGTAGTTTTAACCTTTTCATGGCCATGAACGAGCTCAGTAATCATCAGTGTAGTCGTACTGCAGTAACGCACCGTAGTGGGCGCAAACAAACGCAGCTCGAATTACAAATTTGCGACTGATAGATATCGTGCGTATTTCAGAAGAAAGAATTGCTTAATAGCGTAACCGCTGAAGGGTTATATGTTTGATTGAAATCGAAATCAAGTCATTTCGCGACTTGGCAAATTTTATTATCTAGTATTTTCACTTTATTTGACGAATTTAGAAGGTACTTTCTGCCTCCGTCTGTCTTCTGCTTCAAAACAGAATAACCTAGTGACTCTAAAAATTTATCATTTATTCGACAATTTTACTTAGTTCCAAGAAATAATTCTGTTATAGTTCGATAGCGCTAACCGAATTGTTGATTACAAAACAGAACAGAATGCCGCGGATCTATTCTGTATTTAGTACCAGTTACATTAAAACATTAGACGAACATTAGAACTGCAGATGGTATGCATATACATTCATAAAAATATTATATACAAAGTTCAATTATATAGACATGAATATAGTCTCGTATTCTTTGGTAACATGAAATGTATGAGAACTCTTAAGACTAAAAACGCATTATCGCTATATCTTGTAAGTATCACAGAGACAGGAAAAAGGTATAAAGGACACTTTTATTTGACTTAAATGATAAGTTTAGAGACGGCCGCACTTGTGCTTACAGAAGCCAACGATTATAGCTTGAATCAAATATAAGGGTCAGAAAATTAAGTTAGCCTAACTGCTGCACAATTAGCATAATATGCAAGTTGGCTCTGACCTAGGGTTGGCATAACAAACCTAATTAAATTAGCAGCGTGGCATTCAAGCAGGCAGAACACGCTCTGATTCTAATCTCTAAAACCGTTCTTTAAATCTCTTCTATTTACCTCATTTGAACATCAATTTACATTCTGGCAGGGAAATGGAAATGAGGGGATAGGAAAGTAGTTTTAACGTAAAATAACTGGTTAAAGAATTTAAATGAGACCTTATGAGTACTTGTGATATAGCCCAGGTATATTCAGAGAAAGTGCTTTTACGATTTTGAATATCGTTATGTGGTTCATTATAAGAGCAAAAGATACCAGATGATTTATAGTTATGCATACATTTCAGTAAGAGATTTTTATAAATGAACGGTCGGGACTTCGACAAATCGATAACAATTACCGAATGATAACATGAACGTTGATTAACTCTGTCACACAGAAATATATGCACCCAGAAGAAATCAAGATGCAGTCACGAAACTCGGCAGGCTTGTAATCTGGTAAGAGCTATGCAAATGATTTCGACGCTAATGAAACAGGGGTAAGCGCACTAGGCGCATATGAGATGCGCTGCTGGGAGAGATTAAAAGCATGATTGCTCGTGCCGTAGGCTTGTTCAAATGAATCTGTCGACTTGGATGGACGGTACTGTGACTAGAGATGCCTCTGAGACGTAACTAAGGGCAGTATGTAAAGTTGTTGGACTTTGAGAAGTGGCGTGTAGTAGACCTGAGAGAAGCAGTTTGGTTGAACACGACCTCGCTCAGAGCGATATGGTAGTTGCTCAGTGTGGCAACAATGGATCATGGAAGGAGTAGTCTACCGTCGCGGAGGGTCAGGGCGTCCTACGAACAAAAATGGGCTCGAGGAGCGCGTAGTCATAAGAGCGTCCACTTCTACACCAACAACGTCGCTGGCATCGATTGAGGCCATTTACCATCTTCCAGGAATCAGGGGATATTTAGGAAACCCTTTGCAGACGAGTGGTCGACACTAGTATATGCTGCCGATGTGCATTACGACGGCTACCACTGGGTGCATATATTTTTTGTGACAGAGTGTATTAAGCTGCGCGAACTGTATTTCGAAAATGTTTTCGACACATGGCTAGAATCATGAAAGTTTCCCAAAGACGACTACAACCTGAGGCAACATGACCGTTGATGCCAAATTTGCAAGTCAAAAAGTTTCAGAACCGGTATTATGAGGCGCGCATGAGATTACTACTACATTCTTTTTTACATTGCAGAATGTATAACATAGTAAGAGGAAGTAAGAAACATAAATCTAGGACTAAAAGTAATAAAAAAAGAGTGCTGTTCCAGGCTTTAAATTAGAATGTGAAACATGAAATTGTTTAAGACCTGCCTATATGCGTTGTTTGTATTCTTAGGTTAGTACATGAGATTTTGCATTCACTTCTTTTGAAAAAGAAAGTAAAAAAATCTTCACAAACGTACCTTAACCGTAAAATTTTAAAGTACACAATTTAACATTTCTTTATTTTTATTACTCCCTCCGTATCAAAATGTTTAAATGTTTTTCCTATTTTTATTACAGGACTGGCCTTCTTAGGTAGCGTAAAATTTTACTAGAACTCTAAAAGACAATTGGTGATTGATCACTATGTCTTGTAAGTATTACAGAGACAGGAAAAGGATGTAAAGGATCCTTTGTTTAATCCAAGTAAAGTTTAAAATTCGACTCCTGCTTACTCTTGTTGCTCCAACTCCTGCTTACAGAAGTCAATAGTTTTGTTTTAAATCAAAGATAATGGATGAATTAAAACTAGTGAAATTAAATGCAGCCCAACAGCTTTATAGTATAACTACCGCGCAAGCTGGCTCTGATCGAAATCAGGGATAACAAGAGTAATGGCAAGAATAATTTAACGCCGCAGAGTACTGATCGCTAGAAAATCAAAGTTAGCAATGTGGTCTTCAAGGAGGTGAAACACGCTCTGATTTTACCCTCTAAAACTTTCCTTTAAGTACTGTCTACTTTCTGCTTCATTTGAATATCGCGCGAGCTAGATATTTATATTCCGGCGGAGGAGTAGAAACAAGACTCATAGGAAAGGATATTAACATAAAATAAATGGTTAGAAACTTAAATGATACTTTACAGTACAAGTTATTTGTATCGAAATGATTATTCTATTATAAGGTACAGCGTTTTTTCCTGCTGTGTCATTAATTTCAACGCGTAAATATAATTTATAAGTGCAAAAAAATAACTGTTCGACTAAATTTAAATTTTATTATATATGTATATCACGTGATATTTAACTTTTAAAATGATGTATTGCTTGGTGAGCCTTGTTAATGGTTTTCTAGCGCAAGTAATGAATTCCGGGAGCATGTTTTGAGACAGAAGCATTGCGTTTTTCATTTGTGAGAGCTTATATTATTTCCTTCACCAACCTGCATAGTGCATTCCATGGGCTACTGCAAAGCCAGAAAAGCATTGTTTAAATGTTTCGATATTTAACATACTGAATGAAGAATAAGTAACTTGCATAAGGTGGTATATTTTGGCAGGCGCAACTTGATGATCTAATGCTTGTACGATATTAAAGAATCATAAATCCAAAATATTAAAGTTAGTGCTGTTTAAAGGGTGTCATGTTCTAGAAAAAGTTTTGCCGACACATCATGTTTTCTTCCAGGAGCCGCTATAATACAATACATAGGTCTTTCATTTTTAAAGTTTCTCAGTAGATCCTGTAAAATCGCATTTGTCTTTTCATTCCTTAATTTGCGTTTTTTCCCCACGGCTCTATAAAAAGGAATGAACATAAATCGACATATAGGATCAAAATTATGTTTTATAAAAGTAGAAAGTAATGTATTCAAAATTATTCTTCCCGCTTTTATCTCCTTAATCCGATACAAATTTATAAATCGATATCATAAATCTGATTATGTGAAGCTAGAATAAACAATTCGGAAAACGTTGGAATTATCACTTTTTCTCGTAATGGTTCTCGTGATGGAACTGCTTAATATGTCCAGCGAGCACTGGGAGAGACTGTGGCTCGAATTGGGGCAAGAGCACATTTGAATTTTCTTGTTTCTTGCTTTGAAAAAACGTAACTATCTTTATAAAATGAAAAACAAATTCAGCGGTTAGCTATAAAATGAGATCAGAGAAAGTCTAGTTTCAAAAGGAAAATTTTATAAACATCTGAATAAAAAAATACGAGAATATGAAATCTACCAGAAATATAATCACATTCGATTGACAGAATGAAAATCTAACTGAAGGGGGAGGATATACAGAATTACGCTATGCAACTAGGTATATGGAATGGTTATCTTTGGGTGTCTGTGTAGAGATTTTTAAATTTAGATTTTTTTACTGTAACTTTTTAACACCTTCAATAAAGTGTCACTGCTTTCATTATGCAAATTTCGTGTTTGGAAAAATATAAATTGTTGCAAATTTACTTGCGGCATATACACTCACTTCCAAAAGCTAAGCACGGAAAGGAAAATGCTAATTTTAATTTTTCCAGTCAGAATTAAAGAGGATGCAATTCTCTGCAGAGGTAGATGAAGTATGCAAATATGTTAGGTAACAGCCAATCGCGCTTTCATGTCAAGAAATATGCAAAAAAGGCAGTCTTATAAGAAGCCAGCTTTCTGAAGGGTTACAGAAGTTGATTGTAAGTGTTGATAGAAGGTTTTTAAAATTTTCGTACAATTTGTTTTCAAGACATACGTGTTTCTATGACTTCCAGAAGACGAATGGAAGATTCTGAGCGCTGGCGTGCTGTGAGGCACATTGAAGCAGGAAAGTCGATCACAGATGTTGTTCTTTTCTTCGGCGTTCATCATTCTGTAATTTCACGTTTGTGGAAACAATTCCAAACCACACAGACAGTTGTCGGAAAGCCCGTAGCTGGTCACTCAAGATTTACAACTCCCGCGGAAGATCGATATATTGCTATTGTAGCCAAGCGGAATCGCAGAGCAACCTCCACACGTGTGACATCTATGGTTACAGCGTCCATTGGTACTACGATATCTGCAGCTACTGTACGCCGAAGATTACATATGAGTGGACTGTATGCACGATTACCTCGAGTTTGTGTTCCTCTATCCGTCCAATCAAGAGGGGTACGATTACAGTGGTGCCGGGAACATGTCAATTGGAATGTGTCTGACTGGGGCAATGCCATGTTTACTGATGAGTCAAGATTTGCTCTGGAGCCAGATGACAAGCGTATAAGGATATGGCGTGAACAACGAACACGTAATTAATCCCAAAACATCACCGACCATCACGCATTCCGAGGCGGAAGCATTATGGTGTGGACAGAGATTTCATTAGGATATCGCACTGACCTGCACATCTTTAAACGGGGTTCTTTGACGGCTGTCCGTTATTGAGATGAACTCCTGGAACTCATTATTAGATTGTACGCTGCAGCAGTTGGCCCTGCTTTTGTTTTAATGGACGATAATGCACGTCCCCATAGAGCTGACATCGTCGATGACTACCTGGAGAGTGAAGGGATTGCGCGTATGGCGTGGCCACCATATTCGCCCGACCTTAATCCCATTGAAAATCTTTGGGATGCTTTCGGCCGTGCTGTATCTTCACGTTTCCCACCTCCAGCCACTCTTATTGGAAACTGCTCTACAAGAAGAATGACGATTGCTTAATTCTGCGGTGGTTGACCACCTAATTGAAAGCATGGTCACAAGGTGTAAACTTTGTATACAGATGAGGGGGGATCACATGCCCTATTAATGTCCTTTTTTTCATTTTATGCTGTTTATTTTCACTTTATACGTAATTCTGTTTAAGTCTCCGGTATGCAATTATCTGATAACATACAAAAATTTAATATTGTTTTCATATCTGTATATAATTATTGATTTTGTTATATGCATAAATAAATATATATGCTACTTTCGTGCCGAATTTTGTGTCAATCAAAGCAGTATTTATTGATTTTTTTTGCATTTTCTTCGTGCCTAACTTCTGGAAGTGAGTGTATTTGTGGCAATGTAGGTAAACCAGTGATTAAAACGAACAGTTGCATCTAAATAATTAATTTTTTTATTAAGTATGTACAATAAAAAGAAAATGAATAACGTAATAAATACTTTCTTTATTAGTAAAAATTATGATGAACAATTTCTTTACTAAATAATTGCAGCAAAGTGTAATAAAAATGTAATAAAGTTTGCTCTCATTTTTTTATTAAATAAATGCAAAATAAATATAGTAACATTATATGAATAATGCAGTGCTCCAGTGGGATAATTGCTGCAAGTTTTTTGTACTCCTAATTAATTTGGATTTCTGTCTTAAGCATCTGATTCCAAAAATATTATTTCATGTTCTATATTGTGAGCTTCCCGGGAAATAATTCTTCATTTAGTAGTTTTGTCGTAACAATTAAGCTTAAATATTTTTAATTGTTAAGTTCGAATCTGAATATCATCCTACGAATATTTTTATGAATCGACATTAGCTGGGCTCATTAAAATCATCTATGTTTCTTAACATTGTTTTAAATTATGAAGCAACAGAATTAACGCCCGTCCACAATCTTACGGAAAAAACTTTCCACGAATATTAATAAATGTTGCGATCTCATTTTTAACGCTTCTGTATAACAGCACTGATAAAGATCGCCTGCAGTTTAATTAGGGTTAAGACCTCAAAAACAATGGTATATTAAACGCCTATCTTTGCCCCATTCTTGATCTATTTATCTCGAAGCAAAGTGGCCTCGTTCCCCACGCACCCGAAATAGAGCCGTCATTATCTGGGGTGTGTTATTAATTTTCACGCCGAAGAAATCACCGACCACATGACCCACCATTTTGTTCTATGCGATTTCCTGCTCTCCACATTGTCAGATTTGCTGCCGAGCCAAACCTAGCAGGAATTGCTTTTGACCCTTGCTTTAAGTAGCCTCCTCGTAACAGAAAGAATAAAAAGGAAGAGTGAGGGTGGGGGAGTGGAGTTTTGATTGAACGAGAAATTCGAGTATTCAGCACGTTCGAAGATCTGCCCGCCCTTAAATTTTCATTGGAGATGCCCATCCAACGTTGTTCTCCCCTCTCCCATCTGGCTCTTGTCCAAGGTGTGAAAAGTGTGGCGATGACTTCTGATGCAGAGACAACAGTGATAAATTGCGGCTGTGAAAGAGAAACTTGGGAGTGTGCCAATCGGACATCGAGTTAAATGGAGGGAAAAAACATGTGACATAATTGTTTCCAAAGTTTCTCCTTTCCACCACCTCTTCTATCACTCTTTCTTTCGTTCCTCTTTTTCTTTTTGCTTATTTCTTCGGTGTAATTGTGTCACAAAACTGGTTGGTTTCATACTTCCGCTTCGGTTTTTCGTATTTTATTTATTTACTTATTTTTTCGAGAAATCGTTTTGTTGGAATAAAGTTAAGAGTAGTATCTAGTTCATTGTTTGTTGCCGAGTCTTTTACTTTTTTGAGCTCAGATGTCAAGGCTGTAAAAATGAGAATTGAAGTGATGTAGTGAAAAATAGCTGAAATTTTAGTTATATAACTAGCTGCTTGTGCGGCTAGCCTCCTAAAACAGTTAGCATAAAAAATACTTCATCTGTCCCATAATAATAGTAGCCAGTTGTGGGGTTTTCTTTATTTAATTCTAAAGTTCTAACTTAGAACTCCACGAACACTGACAAGCAAATAATCGCTTAAATGTGTGAACGGAACACGTAAGACTTAAAGAGGGTTACAACCTTTATTTTTCAGTATACTTACACTGAGTTCCTACTTGGAACTTTACATAAAGCCTCCACTCGGGCTTGAACTTAAAATAATAATAATTTAAACTAAAACTAGCTCAACTAAGCTATTTGAAAGATATAGCCGAAGCTATCAGAAATCTAACTAGTTGGCTTCTAAGTATTAATTAAATCGGCGAAGCTAAGCAAGGGTCTAAGGTATGGCCGAGCGTAGCAATAGCTAAGAGAGACGTAGCCGGAAGGCAAACGCTCGCTAGTCAGGGAATCAGACTCTCTCTCTCGAAGTCGGTGAAGTATCGACTTAAATAGTACTCTTTCTCATTTGCATTTACTGCGTTTCTGAAATTACATTCTGGCAGAAAATTGTAAGCTGAAATTAGAATAAGATAGGAAAGGTACAAAACTTAAAATAACTGTTAATAAACTTAGGATAAACCTTACAACGTGAATGTTTAAACGGGAATCGAGGGTGAATGCAAGCGCAAAATTGCGAAGCCTTTAATCAAAATCTATGTTTCATCTGTCATTCGTTTTGAGACATCTTTTAAATTTTGGGTTAACTTAATTATTAGGAATTATAACTGTTTTTCTAATTTCATCCCCTGATCGAAATCAATTGTTTTACTTGCATATCAACCCATTGTTGTACGATGAAAAAAATAGAGTTTTCAAGCAGCGATCGAGTTGCCATTGTCCAGTTCTGATGCATCAAAAGAAAAACGAAAAGTTGCAGAAATGTGCAATTACGTTAGCTGCAAAACAATTTAAATGCAACAGAATGACCACATCAAGAATTTGGAAACATGCTTCCGAAAAGAATTGTCAAGGTGAATCTTATGCTAATGTTGATTCTTTAAAAAAAAACTGTTGACATAAATGCAAAGATTATGGACGAAAACGTGAAAAACTTAGACATATTCCTGTTACCAAAAGAGAAGTAGTAAACATAGCCTTTGATAATATTTGTCCCCAAACACTGAATAATACGTTTCTATCACTTCAGTAAATTATGCTGCTCCAATAATATTAAGCTCGCGCATATAGGGAAAGCAGAGCTTCGCATTCAAGGGATCCTGCCGACAAGTTTAAAAAGCAGTAATGAAATTATTGAAAAATCCAGAAACTATTTGAACATTCAAAATAAAAATTTGGAGTAATATTTTTAATTTATTGTTTTATTTAATCTAGTTTTTCGGCAATAAATGTTGCGTTCTATGTTTATTTCCCTTTGCTACTGTTATTATGGGACAAATTAAATTTATCAACTCTTCTATTATTATGGTAAAGAGGGAGTAAAAATATATAATAATTTTAATGACTCCAGATAGTGTCACTTAATAAAATATTTAATATTTCTAACTACACATTTAATAATTTGAGTGCATTTATTGAAATCAATCAGAATTAAAAAGTAGAAAAAGTATTCTTAACTGCGTTTATTGCTTTTGAATCGTTTGGTTTGTTACTCAATAACAGATTATATTTTAAAATTAAGTATGTTACGCTTTACTGAATGGCAACACGCTGATGCATAGAAGATTTTTAATTTCTGACAGTGGCAACAGAATGCTTTCACTTAGCCGAGATTATTGATTAAAATTGAAAGATGTTACATTTTGCCAAACGGTAACAGTCTGGCTTGCCGAAAAAAAATTGTGTGATTTCAAACGGTATTGCCACTGCCCGCTTTCAAGTCGCTGAGTTTTTTAATGCAAAGTTCATTGAATTCGTACTAAATATGAAATAGATCAAAATCAAATTCGAAATTCAAATTCTGTCTTTGAGTTGAACATGTTCAGATGGAAGACTTCGTGCGTTCAAAATCTGGTGGCTCTAGGTGACGCCTTTTTCTGCAGGGGAAGGAACAAAGAAACATACGCAAAAACAAATTCTTCGTTATTAAAGACCAGAAATTATATCGAATTTTTTATTATGGCAGACGACACAACAGTTGTTTTTCTTAGAAGAAGTAACATTTTGCGACGCTTTCTAAACAAAAGATTCACGTTACACATGGGAAAAACCCGCCAAAGCTCGTTCGTTTGTTTTCATTTAAAGCAAAGTTCAAATATTCATTAATCGGTTATCATCTGTTCAGTTGTGAACAACGTGCTTGGGCGCGGCTACTCTTGATAACATTACACGATGAGAAAAAAATACTCTAAGCTCGCAAGTCTACCAGTCTGCTGTTGCACTGACATCTTTTAAACCTTTTATTTGTTTATTTATTTTGTATTTTTAGTTTTATTATTAATCATGATTTTTTTCCACTTGCGCCATATGCAGTTCAATAACATAAATCAGAAAAGTTTTAACAGCATAGCAGCATACGTTTAGAATTCCCGATGCAGTGTTAAGTATTGACATACCTTTTTATAATTTTCCAGTCTTTTCTCATTTCGTCATGTTAATGTTCGGTTTTCTTAGTAAGATGGCCTACAAAACATTTTTTAGACCGAAAGGGACGTTAGCCCCAAATGGGACATTAGTCACGAAACGTCATTTTGCGTCGAAACATTTAAATGCGTTGTATCATTCTTCAAATTTTTGCCTCCAAATATTATCAACTTGTATTATATTTAAAGAAATTAAATAATGAAGAATCTGTATGGATGTATATATATTTCCCGCATTATGAAAAAACAACGCTACCTGGAACCATCAAACTTTGAATAACGTAGTCCTCCATCCTAACACGGGCACCTCGAAGCCTAAATTTTGAATTTGTTATATTGTCTGTTTTATATTCTGCAAAACTTTGCGGAATTTTTGATTGTCGAACTCAACAATTTCAAAACGAGTAGTGGCAACACTGTACGGAATAAAACAGTTTTATATTCAATGTACGAGAGTGGTCTATCGAAAATTCTAGAGATATGCTGTTTATAAATATCTTGTGATTTTGCCGTTGAATCGAATATTATGTGGTATAAGCGCCAAGAACGTAATATTTAATAATTAAAGTAAACACAATAATAAAAAGACCAAAACAGTTTTCTAAAGCCATTTTAGTAAGAAAACTGAAGATTAATATCATGAACTGAGAAAAGATCGGAAAAAAAAGGAAGGAAGGAAAATGATGCCAATACTGCATCGGGAATTCTAAAGGTATACTCTTATACTGCTTTTCAAATTTTTGTTATTGTGCTGTTGAATTGTATATGGCGGGAGTGCCAAGAAAGTGATGTTTAATAATAAAGCTAAAAAGACAATCACAAACGCATTAGTGGGAATGATAGTAACAGCAGACTGGAAGACTACAAGCTCAGCGAGAGCTTGTAGAGTTAGTCATTAGTAATTTTTCGAAGCAGGAGACATGAAAAATGAGCAATGTCCTCGCCGGGACTCGAACCTCGGACGTCTCGAATATGCGCCGAGTATGATGACCATTACACCACGAAGGCAGAGAGAAATGCCTTATATACTCCCTCTTTTAAGGCAATTATACTCGAAATTAACTAATATTATTATATAATGTTATATTATTATTTTTTATATTCTCCTTTTAAAACAAGAGGAGATTAGAGGAATCAATCGCCAAATTCTGGTGGTAAGCAATTATCATCCACCAGCTTTTTTTAGTTCGGGCCCTTTTAGTTCGGGTGTAAAGTCATTAGGATTTTTTTGAAGCAGGAAACATGAAAAATGAGCAGTGCTCTCGGCGGGACTCGAACCTGGGACCTCTCGAATAGGCCTGAGTGGGCTAACCATTACACCACGAAGGCATGCTAAGAAGGCGGGAGAAATACCTTATAAGCTTAAAAACCTTCACAAAACCTTTGGGGTAACTGTTAAAATCTAAAACCTTTCACAGTTTTTTCTTCCCCTAAACACATTGCGAGTTTTTCGAAAAATTTAAAAAGTAGACTTGCGTCTGTATTCTTTTTTTTCCGGAAGAACTTCGCTTCTTTAGATTTTCATGTTATATTATTCAAAAAAAAAAGTACTAGAATTTCACATGTAATTTCACTAAAATTATTTGCATGTGTACAAAATTCGTAACTGGCCACTTCCCAAGAACTGCAAGACCTGTGCTGTACAATCCCTTGACAGGAAGACGTATTTACAACTAAGGAAAATCAGGAGGAAACTTCCCTCCAAAAGGGGGGAACAACTCTAAAAGGCCTCGAATTTTAATATTCGCCCAAAAGGATTTCTTAAGATTATTAAGGATTCCTAAGATTAAGCTCCCAGTATACTAATCTGCTGTTATACTCACTACTGCTAAAGCATTTAATTTTGTCTTTTTAGCTTTATTATTAAGCATTATTTTTTTTTCGAACTTAGCCATGTAGAATTCAGCAGCAAAATTACAAAATTTGAAAGAAATGTGCTTAGAATTCCCGATAAAGTGCTAAGTGTTGGCATACATTTTTCTATATTTTTCAGTCTTTTTTCTATCAATGTACAGTCTTCTTAGTAAGATCGCTTGCAAAACTTTTTTTGTCTTTATATTATTAACATTTTGTGCGTTAAATTTATTAATTAAATATCACGTTCTTGGCGCTTACGCCACATAAAATTCGATGCAATAGCAAAATCACAAGATAACATAACAAACATAGCAAAATAGCATCTTTAGAATCTTTAAAGATCATTAGAATTTTCAATAGACAGTGTCGTGCGATAACGTTGTTTTAATCCGTACAGTATTGCCATTGCTCCCTTTAAAATCCTTGAGTTTGTTAGAAATTCATTAAAGTTTTACAAAATAGGTTAAATGGGTTGTTATGAAACATGAATTACGAGTTAAATGGTGGTAATCATTTTCGACAAATTCTCGATGGCCGAGTTAACTCGGAATAACTAGGGAAGTGGTTAAATTTATTTGGCGACTTTATTTCAGTTAAAAAATTTATTCTATAATACTTTGATCATATGAACCAATTTGTGTATCCCAGTGAGCTCTGTATTTTTGATGTTTTAGTTTACAAACGGGCGGGACTATGGCAAATCGATAACAATATTCGAATAATAATATTCACATTAAGCGGCGTCTGTTGTAAAACTTGGCATTAAATATTAGAACAAATTCGAATGCGTCTCCGTAATACGGCGTATTCCGTATATGAAGCAACACTATCTGCTTTGTGACTCGCAGCTTTGATAAGAATGTGTATTTATATACAAAGCGGATTCATAAAGTTCCTCGAATTATCACTTACGATGAGAAATAGTGCCAACTGAGTGGTGGATACCATTATCGCAATTTGGGAGTGTTGATGACGTCATGGCATGGATGGCCTGACCTCGCTTTATTCTTTCTTTACAGGTCGGAGTAGTGTTTTTATTGAACGCGCATGTCTTTGAAGATGTTAGAATTTAAAATGGCTTTCATGTGGTATCCAAAGAATAGGAACAGGAACTCCCAATTCAAATTCTGTGGGGGCATCATAGTTAAACGACTGGTTATGATTCTCCAACACAGTCCTGCCAAACTCAAATTGCATGCAAGCCGCATGCAGAATCTGGAAACAACGAAGGGGGCAATTTTTAGCCCAAAGAGGACTATTAATTTCGTTTTGGCCCTTTGCGTCGATTCGCTGTAAACGCCGAATCACTTTTGAAATAGTTGCCACCAAATATTATCAACTTGTATTATATTTAAAAAAGTTAAATAATGAAGAATCTGCATAAATGTATATATCAACGGTACCTAGAGCCATCAAATTTTGAATAAGGTAATCCTCCTCCAAATATGGGCATCTGGAAGCCCATATTCCAAATTTTGGGCAAATTTGGAATTCGAAATTTGTTTATTATCGATTTCATATTTTGTAACACTTTTTTCAACTCAACGATTTCAAAGCTAGGAATGGCAGCACTGTACGAAAAAAAAATGATCTCCAACGCTCGAGACTGTGTACCGGAAATTCTAAAGATATACTCATTTTAAAATGATTTTGCGATATTGCTGTTGAATTGAATTTTATTTTTTAAGGGCGAAGAACATGATATTTAATAAATAAAGGTAACACAGAAAACGTTAAAAAAGCCTCTTTGGGCGTAATTGTACAATATGAAAGCTTTCAGATTTTTTATTTTTATTTTTTTTACGAAAGGAAAAAATTATTAACAAAATAAAGATATTTTTAATAAATCTTAAATTTCGATTACTTAATATTTATGAAAATATAACATTAAAAAAAAGTTGGAAAGGTTTCAGGTTTTCACGGTCGGCCAAAACGAGTTTGCTAACGTATTTTTTAAGCTATCGATGATCTCGCAGTCTACGTAATCTGTTGTTGCACTTACGCATGCTAACTTAATTGTTTTTATTTTCAGCTTCATTAGTAAGCATCATTTTCTTCACACTTATATACAATTCAGCAATCACGAAATTTTTATTTAATTTAACAAAATTTAGAGTTCGGGATGCAATGTTAAGTGTTGGCTTATTTTTTTATTTTTTTTTCACTTTTTTCTCAATTCATCATATCAGTGTTCAGTTTTCTTCGCAAGATGTCTAGAAAAATGATTTTTGTCTTTTTATTATTAACGTTTTGTGTTGTAACTTTATTTATTAAATAAAGCGATATATACGTCAAGCATTTATATATCGGCCCCGTTTTAAAATTTCGCATATTTGTTATAAGCAATAATAATGCCAAATGGGGGTTATGCACTTCGTTAAAAATATCTGAAAGAAGAAATGATGCACTTTTTTTTCCGCTCGTGCACAATGAAAGAGAAAGAAAAGTAGCTTAGTATAAATTAAGAATTTCACCAAGTGAATTATTCTTGCCGCAAACGGAAGAATGTACTCCAAGATAAGTTTTAAAATTTATCGCTAAGTTTTTAAGCAAATTTTACAAAATTTAATATTTATTCATTACTTGAGTCGTAGAATTGAAACATGGGAAAAAATCGGTATATCGTTTCAGAGAAAGCCTGATTTTGGATTAAAATACCTATGTTAGAATAATATATATAAATGTAATATATAGCCTAAGTCGCGCTTTCGAGAGATGAAAAACGCAGATATCGTCAATCGGCCCAGTAGAACGGGAGATACAGAACTGTCCCTCCCTTTTTTTGTGCAGTGTGTACCACTGTATGCATTACCTCAAAAATGGATAATTAGGATTCCTGTATAGAATTATACCAGTTAATATTAAATTAACACGAGAAATTTTGTTCATGTTCTCGTATTTATCCATTCCTGTTTATAAGACATTTTGAAATGACGCTTTTAACGTGCTTCGGTTTGTAGGAATAAGTTTTTGAGCTTTTGTTATTGTATAAAGGGTTTAAAACATGACTCAGCACTAATTCACTGCCCTCAAATCGTTACGTAATGGAAAGAGAATTTCTACCATTCAAAAACGGTTTGAAAAAAAAGTGAACTATGTTTATTTCTGCCAAAGAAAAATAAAATTGTTCTCCCTCTTCCTTCAGCTTCTGACGTCATTCGCTTTCGCCAAAAAAAATCTCTGTTTACAAGTATTCTTTTTTGTAAAGCCAGAAAAAATGCCAGAGAAAAATTGTGGATTTTTTTCAAAATATGTTCCTTTACTCAGCTTTCTTATAAATACATCTATTCAAGTTTCTGTTCACGTTTGAAACCTCGATAACAAATTGAATATTTAATGATGTTCTATGATTATTTAGTTATTAGTGCTTACGTCATTATTTAGTGCTATTATTTAGTGATGTTTTCTAAAGTTACACGTTATGGAAGGTCGATTTGACCGATTATCGTGGATTTAAAGGATTATCGTTGATTAATCCATGTATCTATCGATTACCACCATAGATCTCTCGCTTATCATAGATTATCCATGTATTTATTAATTATCATCAAGCATTTACTCATTGTCTGTGGTTTATAACTGATTATCACCGATTCAATCAATTATTATCAATTTAATCGATTACCATGGACGATTGATTGAATTACATGTCATGGAAGACCCTTTTATGTATAAAAGTCCTTACCTAGGCATATTTTTTGCAACTATTGGTCATGGACCATTGGTCGCAGAAACGGATGGCGATATCAGAAATTCGGGAAATTTCCCGAAGCGCTGATGACTATAGGTCCGCTTCGTCATTAAAGGTGCTGGCATCTTTATACAAGTCGGCAACTGTTCGTCGAACCATGATACAAGTACTCTGACATAATGGTGCCGGAACCTTGATGAAAGGTGCCTTCTCCATGTTTTAAACTGAACTCCATGATGATGCAGCTACATTTATGAGGGTATTTTGCCAACTTACTTAAATGCTGGGATATAAAGGTATCAGCATCTCGATGGAATTTGCTTTCTTCAAGTGATAAGCCGGACTTAATAATGGTACCGGCATCATAAGGGTGAGGGCATCTTTATGCTTGGGCATCCTTGGCAAACAATGGCACGCTTGTAGGTGTACTAGCACCTTTCAAATGGAGATTTCGTTAAGTTAGTAACCATCCTAAAATCACGGTACTTCGATGAAAATTGCTATCTCCAGTTCTGAACTGAACTTCATAAGGATGCGGGCATGTTTATGCCAGCTAGTGACTATTCACTAAACTAAAAACTCAGCCGCGGACCTCCTGGCATCTTGATTAAACTTTTATTCTTCACGGTACAAATGTAAATTCTTATGGATTTCGGCACTTTTCTTGAAGTCGGTGACTATTCACTTAGATCTTCACATAAGTGCCCGGCATCTCAATGAAAGTCGCATTCTTCAAGATAAAAAACGAAGCTTCATAAGAGCGCCTGGAATACCTTACGCCTTAATAACAAAGACTAACTTGCTAAAGGTGCGGGCACCTTTATCAGAGTCACAACTGTTCACTTGGATCTTCGTAGGAACGTCCGGAATCTTGACGGAGGTTGCATTCTTCGAGGTGTAAACGTAAATTTTTATAGGTTTTTATTGAAGACCGTTCACTTAGATCTTCACATAGACGTTCCGGTAGCTCGACGCAAGTTCCATACTTCAAGGTAAAAACTTGATTTCATAAGGGCGCCTTTTAAGGAAACACCTTACGTCTTGATGAACGAGAGCTAACCTACGAAAGGTGCCGGCGCTTAGAGTCTGGACTATTCACTTGATCTTCTAGAGAAGGAAGAGTAATCAACCGTTCTCGTGTGATCAAATGATGCTGTCTCGGACTTCATTACGTAACAGAACAAAAGATAACCTAAGAAGAGAACAATTGAGGCCGTGCCTTTGTTGTGCCGCCACCGCCATCTTGGAATCACGTGACAATAAGTTTTCGAAAGATAAGACACAAAAAAGTTTTCAAAAAATAAAATAATACTCAAAAAGTTTTCAAGACATAAAATAAGATTCAAATAAGTTTTCAACAGCTAAAATACGATTAAAAAAAGTTTTCAAAAGATAAAGTAAGATTCAAATGAGTTTCCAAAAATAGGGTTCACAATTTATGATTAAAAAGTTTCAAAATATGAACTAAAGTTCTAAAATATATAATAAATATATAATAATACATAAAAAATAAGTTTCAAAAGATAAAAGTTTTCAAAATATAATTTCAAATAAGTTTTCAAAATATGATTTCAAATAAGTTTTCAAAAGATAAAATACATTAATAATATTCACATCGAGATATATTTCTTCAAGATTGTAAGCTAACATTCACAATTGGACTAAAAATATCTTTAATTTTAAATTTGTCCGAATAATATTGTGACTTGGCAACTAGTGAATATTTGAAAACTCACATTATTTTCCGTAACACGAGTTCTGGAAGATTCTTTGAATAAGATCTCCTTTTCTAAAAGCATCTGCATTGATCAAAACGTTTTACGACGATCTGTATATTTAATACCCGTCACTTAATCTGTTAACACCTGAAACATTTTTCTAAACTTATATTTTATTATTACTTAAATTTAAGTAAGTATTTCTCTCCTCAGTTTGATTTCTGAATTTTCGGTAAAAATCAACCGATCTCTGTCGGTTTTTGTTACCCCTTTTTTTAATAGTGAGTATAAACTGTTATTAAATGTGATTTTACGTAACGGAGAATGTATAAAAAATTAAATTTTTTAATTTTAAAAATATATATACATATGTGTGTGTGTGGATAAAAAATATGTAAATCAAAATTATAATTTATATTAGTGAAAATCGCTTAATTCTCCCTCTCTATTCTAAAAATAGTAATGTCCTTTTTTTTTTGGACTGCGTCATTTCTAGATCAATACATCTTATATGACTTGCGTAATGTTAATGACGTAGTTAATTTGGAACTTGATCTTAAAACTTTGAGAACTGAAACCTTTCTCTTGGTGAGCTTCCATGTTGGATAACTGCGCACTTTTCCTTCAGTTCTCTTGCCATTAAGACGCTAGTTCGCTCGCTGACGTGTCGCTTAGCCTCTGCTAGCTTTTGTCCATTGTTCTAAAAATATAATCTGTATCAAACGAATGAACGAATGAAACGAATAAGAATTAAAAAGAATATGTGTCCTAAGAATTAATTATGGAGGAATAAAATTATGTGTGCAATTTACAGCTACGTCTGTCTACGAGTGTCATCTTTGCAACTACGCACTAAAGCCTCTCCAAGTTATGGAAATGCAAAGGAACATCGCCAGTCCGTAGCAGCCAAGTCATCCTATTATATATATATATATATATATAAAGTGCTATAACATGAATATTTTCCTTGTTTAAAGGATATCTGTAATTGAAAGTAGATGTCTGTTACCAAAGGTTGCGAATACAATGACTGCGTAAGCACTTTTATGGATTCTGTGTGTATGAACCTGCATTATTAAATAATGATGAATCTGTATCTATCTATACATATATGTTTGCATGTTCCTTGCATTGCAGAAGAATGGCAACACTTAGAGCCACCACATTTTGAGTACATGTACTTCTCTATCCGATCATCTGCGTCTTGAAGTCCAAAATTTGAATTTGGAATTAGCTTTTACATTTATTTCATTTTTTGTGTGAATTTAAAGAACTTTTGATTATTAAAGACAGCGATCTTAAAGTCAGCAGAGGCAACTTTTCTCGAAATAAAACATTTTTTTTCTTTTGCGCCCCAGAGTTGCCATTCGACAAAATTAAAAATTTATCTTTCAATTTTAATGAATAAATCAAGGAGGTTAGAATTTGCAATAAACGCACTGTTTAAATGCAGTGTTTGCCACTGTGTAAAATAAAAGTGTTTTGCCACTGTGTTTTTCTTTTTCCACGCGCCAGCGTGTTTCCATTTAGTAAAGCGTCCGATAGTTAACGTTTAAACTTAATCTATCTGTTACCGATAAACAAACCAAGGGATAAACGCAGTTTTTAAAAATGTTTTTTCTACTTTTTAATCTTAATGATTTAAGTAAAAATGCATTTAAATCATCAGATGCCTAAATAGAAATATCAAATGTTTTTATCTGATGACATTAAAAATAATTATGTTTTTCCTTTCTTATGATAACAGCTGCTCCGGCAAGCGGCTTGTTTAAATAAATAATTGTCAGGTGTTGCCACACCCTAGAGCGAATTCTAAATAAAATTTCGCACTCTACCTCGCTTCCACACTTGCTGCAGAATATGTAATTCGCAAATGCGTTAGTTTGACATTTTCTCTGCGTCAACGCTTTTCCGTTAAGCATCCCAGAGAATCTTTTCCAGTCTATATGTTATTATTTAAACATACATCAAGCACAATCGCTGGAACGTAATCCATTAGAACGGAGTTGTCAGTTCTTATTAGATTTATTTTGTGCTGGGGAAAAGGGAAAGGCTTAAGTAAAATGTTTTTACGCTTAAGCTAATAGATTATTTTTACTTTTTCTGCTTGCAGAAGAAATGAAATGGCAACGGTCATTGAAAACTGAGAATACCTTAGAAAATTTTTCTGGATTGTGACAATTACTGAATGCAGTTAGCTAACGATTGTTTTATGCATTTGTCTTTGTTTCTTTACATTAATTTGTTTTAAAAAAGTATAATAGAAAATAGGAATATGCTGGCATTTAGATTTATTAATTCTTTCTGTAACCGTACAAGCAGCCGTAACAACTATAGAGAAGAAATACTGTTACGAATTTTGTACATATGTAAATAGTTTTAGTGAAATTATATGTAAAATTGTAGTTTTTTCCCCTTGTATAATTTAACATGAAAGTGTAAAGAAGCGAAGCTTTTCCGGAAAAGAATACAGGGGCAAATCTATTTAACATTGAGTAAATGGCTATTTCGCTAAGTTAGCGAAATATAGCCAAGTTGGTGATGATTTTGGCGACTAAATTTTGTTGCTCAATTTGGCGAGAAATCTCCCAAAATCGCCAAACTTGGCAATATATTGGTTCGGTCCCTGTACAACTGTAATGAGTACTTAATTGAATAACTGTAATTGATGCTATATGTAGCTGTAACCATATCCGGCCCTCATGAGCCTGCCAGTAATTTCTAGTGCTAGATTTCTCGGCGGCCAGGGGAAAACTATATAAGACCGGAGAGAGCATCAGTTCTGAATTTTGAGCTGAATTCGGAGTACTGAGATAGTCGTGTTAGCTTCATGCTTTAGATGCACTTTGCATTGCATTGTGTTTAACGTTCTTAGTAGTTTAAAGTGTTACTACTGATTGTGCTTTGTGATACTGGGAAGAGTTGTACGATTCTTTTTGTGGAAAGTTCCAGAATTGTGAAGTGTTTTGGTAAAATAAATTTGATCAAGCTATCATCGATTCCGTGTGCACTCAATCTATTACGAACCCGCAGCACGCAAGAAAACGTTGAAATTAGTACTAATAAGTCTGAAAGCAATTTCGATTTTAGTCGTAACTCTTTTTCATACTTTCGCTCTTTATAAGTAGATAGATATTAATAACATTGAAAACCTAAGCCATTAAAAATTGTGGGTCGTTACGTTATTTTCAATTACTAGTCGGTTATTACTTAACACTTGTTGCTGCCATACCACGAAACATAAGATCTTTAACTTTACAGAGAAATTTTCTGATGCAGGAAAATTTGCTGTATTCGAACCACGGATCTCGTAGTTGCCTGTCGAACATGTTAACCACTTACTATGAGAACACGCATAGTAAAATGCGAAAATTCGTTACATTCTCCCCTTAAAGGCTGATTGGGGAAAGGCATGAGACCCAGGCAACGGACGGAGATGGTGAGGAGTTATTGTCTACAAAGCCGGATTAACCTTTTTTGGGTACCGGATTAACTTGTTTGTACAAAGCCTGATTGGCATAGACCTTTTTTCTTCTCGGGCCGTTCACAACAAATAGCCCCCACACACACGAAACAAAAAAAAATTACTCTCCGAAAAATTAAAAAAGGAATATAAAAATAAATAAAAAGTGTTCCTTGGTTAACTAAAAGACTAATGATGTTAATTTTATGCATCAATACTGTTGCATGAGTGCGAATTCGTAATGGATCGAATGCAGACAGAACCGATGATAGCTTGATAAAATTTGTTTTACGAAAATACGATAAGAGTTAGTCGACAAGACATTTAGCCGACAGGACATTTAACCGACACAGACATTTAGCCGACAGTACAATTAGCCTTCTGGGAGATTTAGCCAACAGGACATTTAAACGATAGGACACTTAGCTGACAGATCATTTAACCGACACGGGCATTTGGCGACAGGACATTTAAGCTGACAGCACCTTTAGTTAACAACATGTATATTTATATAGACACAAGAAACGCGCGACACGGTTTTAGTAAAATTTGTTCATATTTATTTGGTAAAAGAAAAAAACGTCTGTTTCCAGAGTATCTAATGAGAACGTTTATGAACATGGTCCATATTTTTTGCTTAATTTAATGTTAAAGAAACTATGAATTTTAAAATTAAAAAGAAAAGCGTCCTTATTTTGGCGTAAATTTTGAAATTACTTTCGAGAGTAATCAGACATAGGTTTCAATATTTCGATTGGTTTTGTTTTATTTCGAAAAGGACTCGAGGGCTCTCTGCCTAAGGGAAGGGATACTTGCGTGAGAACTTTCCAGCGGAAACTGGCTCACATACACATTACGCATGGGGAAAGCCACGGAAGCGTCAATACAGCCACGCCGTCAGCAGATATTCGAACACCGGACCGAACTACCAGTGTTCAATGAATTTACCTCTCGGCTGTTGGTGAGCTTCGTCTCTGTATTTCAGAAGTGGGATAGGAAATTTCAGCAGTTGGAAGAGCAAAATGTTTTATGTTTAAGTTAATGATTGGAGCAAAGCGAAAACAAATGTAAATTGATGTATCGCGTAAACTAATAATGAAACGTGAAAAAGCTAAGATATTATAATTTTGAAAGCCTTGAAAAATTAATGTTATATACTAAAGAAGAAGAATTTTTATTAGAGTGAAAGGACTTAAAAAATTCAATTTACGTTGCATTTATTTTCGCTTTGCGCCACTGATCCTTTCCATGTAAAATCGTGTCACTCTATAAGATATTTCTCCCGCCTTCTTGCGTGCCTTCGTGCTGTAGTGGTCAGTACACTCGGCGCATATTCGAGAGGTCCGTGGTTCGAGTTCCGGCGAGGGCATTGTTCATTTTTCATCTCTCCTGCTTCCAAAAAAAATGCCTAATGTCTCTACAAATCTTCCAACTGCTGAAAATTTCTTTCCCACTTCTGAAATGTACAGACCTATGTCTCATTACTGTCGAAATTGATTTAAAAAAATCTACGCCGAAATAAGGTTGCTTTTGTATCCAATTTTAAAATCCATAGTTTCTTAAACATTAAATTAGGTAAAAAAATATGGTACTTGTTTATAAACCTTCTCGTTAGGTACCCTGGAAATAGCCCTTTTTCCCCCAGATAAATATGAACAAATTTTACTAAAACATTGTCGCATGTTTTTTGTATCTGTATGTTTTCGTCGTTAGCTAAATGAGCTATCGGTTAAATGCCCTATCGGCTAAATGTCCAAGTCGACTAAATGTCCTGTCGGCTAAGTGTCCTGTCGGTTAAATGTCCTATAAGCTAACTGTCCGTGTCGGCTAAATATCTTGTCAGCTAACTGTCCGTGTCGGTTAACTGCTGTTGGTTAAGTGTTCGCAATCGCTGGTGGATTATGGAAACCTCGAACCCGTCCCCCCCGGGATGCTCTCCATAAAAATTGGGGGCGGAACTGAGCCAAATCTCACTGTCACCTGTTAGGTGCACAAGGCTGATGCCAACGCCAGGCGTAATCTAGCGCTCCATGAAACCAGAATTCGCGTGGCCTTGGGCTGACTTTGTCAGACAAGTGAGCATGAGTAACAACAACAACATCATAAGAGAAATTAAATTTCTCACTTGGTGATGATAAGTTATTGAAAATGTTATATATGATGATGAGAAGTTACGAAAATAAAATAAACTTTTGAAATTTAAGAAACTAGATTGAAGATCGTTGGCAGAAATGTCCGATTTCGAACTGGTCACCCGCGGGCCGCATGCTGCCGGAAAAGCAATTTTATGCGGCCCACGTCGATATGTTTTTTTTTTTTTTTTTTTTTTTTTTTTTTTTTTTGTATTCGTCACAAATATGGTGCTGTAAATATTTCAAGATTTCAGTTATTTGATGTCCAAATTTACATTATTTCCATTAAAAACGAAGATCTATAAATTGATATAGTTAATTTACAGTGCGATATAATTCTCATTTAAAGTTTTGAAGATACAGATTGTACTATTTGTATTTTTCAAAAAATTTTAATAAGCTAAGTTACAAACTTTTACATTAAAAATAATCGTTTTATTTGAGAATACATTTAAATGTGAACAGATTTTTTTTCACAGATGAAAATCAAAAGGAAACAAAAAAAGACTGACCGACAAATGTTTTGGAATTCGTGATGAATAACTAATTTCTGGCAACTTCTCTCCAAGAATACAAACTGTATCAGAACTTAAACGTCATTGGGTGTCGAATTATAGTAAGAAATAAAAGAAGCCTGTAATTATTTACATATAAACATTTGTGTTTTTTATTTTATCATTATTTATTCGTATTCTGAAGTTTTGTCCCACTTCATAAAATTTCTCTGCAAACTTATAAATTTTTTTGAAATTTGTTTTGGTTTAAACTAAATTAAATTATTTAATCAAAATTAAACTGTTAGAATTATTTTGAAGAAATATAAGTTTAAGAATTCAATATTTAGCTGCCAGTATGTTTGCATTACAAAATGTAACCCACAAAAATATTTACCAGACTTTAGATTTTAAATTAAAAATAAACATAAATTTGAACTTTTTCCCCTTTACGATATTATTTTTAATGTTTACGTATGTTTTGTTAAATATTTAGTAAACGAAATTTAAAATATATTTCAAATATTTTTTTTTTTTTACTTTTTATAAAAAACCTTTAATTTTATTAAAAAGAATTCTGCTCCGTCAGCTATTTTCAGATCGAGCATTTGGCTCGCATGCAATTCGAGTATGATACCGGTAATTTAAGTGATGTGTTTCCGTAGTAGGACATAGAATATCTAAATTTTTTGAAAATGAGAGACCTTTGTCTGGTCTCTTGAAATGTTTATAAGTTTTTTTTTTCTGAAATTAACGCTAATCAAACATTAAAATTTGTTTTTCAAATTCGTAAATTATTTCTAATTCTGAAAAGGATAAACAAAAATAAAAACTAACTGGATCTAACTAACTATCGGACTTTTAATAATCTGAAATATTTTACTGTAATTGGTTGCTTACATCGTAATTTTATAAAGTTCTGCATAGTTTTTTTCGCAGAAAAAAAGCAGTCTTTCTTAAATTATTTTTATACATTTTTAGTTTCTGAGTTAGGTTGTTTTAAAACCTGAGTCGCGTGAATAATTCTCGCGAGGCGCTCTTAATTGGATTTTATCTTGATACACGTAATTTGATTTCGAAAAAATCCCCTCTCGTGATTTAGATACTGCTTTCAAAAGAAAACCAGTAGAAATAAGAATTTCATACCGTTTTGAATTTTTATGGAACCATTGTATATGTATTTTTTAAGCACTGCAGCGAAATAAGTTTTGACTATTAATGTATTCAAAATTTCGCTTTGCATTGTTTTCACGCTTTGCACGCACTACAAAATTAAGTTTAAAAAAAAGCGTTTCTAAAGACACTCTGAATTTCAACACTCTTTAGAGAAACATCTCTGCTTTTAAAAAATTAAATAAAAAAAATCTGAAAGATTTCATATTTTAACAGTTGCCTAGAAGAGTTTGTTAAGGCTTCTTATGCCCTCGTTGAGCTCGCAACTACCAGTTTGCTGTTACACTTATACTAACCTTTTTTTTTCCCTTGTCTTTTTAGCTTTATTATTAAGCATCATTTTCTTCGCACTCACGCCATGTACAATTCAACAACAAATGCAAAAATTTTAAAAGCAGCATAGCAGTACACTTTGAGAATCCCCATTGCAACATTAGGGGTTGGGATAAGAAAACTTTTTTCCAACCTTTTCTCAATTTATCCTATCAATGTTCAGTTTTCTTACTAAGAAGGCTTTACAATTTTTTTTGTCTTTATTAAGTTCTTAGCGCTTACACCACATAATATTCGATTCAACAATATTTGAAAACAGCATGTCTTTAAAATTATCGATAGACGGTCTCGCGTGCTGGAGATAAAAATGTTTTCGTTCCGTACGGGGTTGCCATGTCTTGTTTCGAAATTGTGGAATTTGTTAATCAAACATTCGTTATCGTTTTACAAAATATGAAGTAGATAATAAAGCAAATCCGAAATTTTAAAATTGGGTGGAGGAACTACGCTATTCAAAAGTTGATAGTTCTAGATACCGTTGTTTTTTCACAGTGTAAGAAACATGCATGCAGATTCTTCATTATTTAATTTCTTTAAATATAATAGAAGGCGATAATATTTGATGGCGACAGTTTGAAAAGTGATACGTCGTTTATAGTTATTCAACGCAAAATGGCATTTCGGACTAATATCGCATTCGGGACTTATAAGGTATTTCTCCTGCCTTCTTCGCATGCCTTCGTGGTGTAGTGGTCTGCATGCTCGACGCGTAACCTAGAGGTCCGTGGTTCGATTCCCGGCGAAGGCGCTGTTCATTTTTCATGTCCCCTGCTTCGTAAAAACCTAATGTCTCTACAGACTAACGTCCCTTTTGAACTAATAATAAAAAATATATCTCTGTTCTAAATAACACATTCTTATGTTCAGAGCGCCAGGCTGTTGCCGTTTGGCAAAATGTAAGAAAATTATCTTTCAGTTTTAATGAACAAATGGGCTGTTTCAAAGCAGCCACCACCTCAACTAAAATCTTGGTGCTGTTGCTGCTGCCTGAAATAAAATATTGTTACGTAGGTAATTTTTTTTTTGTGAAATTATAGCATCTTTTGTGTAATATAATATATTTTTATGCATTTCACTCGCCAGTATTACCATTGAATCAAGTAAAATGTATTTAACTGTCATTAATTGCCGGCGTTGTGCATGCCGGCGTTGTGCGAAAACGCCGGCATGTAGAGCCATCGAATTTTGAATACACCTAGTCCTCCAACTGACCATGTGCACCTCGAAGTCCAAATTTCGAATTGGTTTTTCATTTATTTCGTATTTCGTAACAATTTAATCAATTTTGGGTTAATAAATTCAGCGGTCTAAAGGCGAGCAGTGGCCACACTGTTCGGAATAAAACATTTTTATATTCAGTGCACCAGACTGCTGCCATTCCGCAGAATAAAAATTATTCATCTTTCGATTTTAATCAAGAATTTTCGCTGTTTAAATGCGAATTCTTACATCTGCCCGGAATAAATTATTTCTATCATGGACAGGCTATCATGTTGTCATTCAGTAAATCTTAATATATTTAACGTTCAAATTTAATTTGTATGCTATTGATTAGCTATTAAACGACTTTAAAGCAATAAAGGCAGCTCTTAAAAATATTTGTTTACTTATAATTCTGTTTGATGTATAAAAACATTTAGTTTAATTGCGAGATGACTAATTATAAATATTAAATGTTTTTATGAAATTATTCTAACTGAACTCATTAAAATAATTATATATTTACAGTAGTACCTCCCAATAAGGGACTCTCACCGGATCAAACATTATGTTCCTTAAATAAAGATGTACCTTCTTCAGAGGGTACACAGTAAAAAAATCTGCTTTCATATTTTATATTACGCCCAAAGGGGCGTTTTTCTCGTTTATACACACATATATGTTTCGAGAGCATTCGGGCTAAAATATTGGAAAACAGCATTTTTTTGGAATTTCCGGTAAACAGTCTCGCGCCCTGGAGACAAAGATGGTATATTCCGGACACTGCTGCCACTACTCTCTTGAAATCGTTGAGTCTATTACTCAAGAATTCGTTAAAGGTTTGCAAAATATGAAATAAATAATAAAACAAATTCGAAATTCAAAATTCGGTGCCCATGTTCGGGTGGAGAACTACATTATTCAAAACTGGATGGCTCTAGGTACCGTCGTTTTTTCCCAATGCGAGAAACATGCATATATTCATTTTGGTTCTTCATTACTTAATTTTTTTAAATATAATACAGGACGATAATATTTGGTGACAGTAATGTGAAAAGTGATACGCCGTTTATAGTGATTCAGCACAAAATGCTGTTTCGAGACTATTGTCCTATTCGGGACTAACGTCCCGTTTGTTCTAATAATAAAACATAAACCAAACCGTTCGGCCATATTTTTAATCTAACCTGTAAGTTATTTATGTGCTGTAGGGGAAAATGTAAGGAGTTCACTGAAGAAAACTATTTTTCAAAGAGAGTCGATGCAAAATAAATAAATAAATAAATAATAATAATATTGTGAACCAATAATCTAATTTCAAGGGCTGTTTATGCATTTTTAGAACGAATTCGAACCATTTAATTAATGTTTAAATTGTGAAGTGTATTTTTTAATGCTCAGTCTGAATGGCCATTATTCTGAACTACAGATTTACTTCGTGATTTCCATGACAGAAGAGCTTATCGTAAAATTTACAGGGGTATTGATTTTCCACTTGCCACAAAATCCCACGTCCACAATTTTTCTGGTCTATAAGTCTGCATCGTAATTTCCATGACTCATAAGACTTTTCGTAAAATTTTTAAGTATACTGAGTTCCATTCCTCTTTTGCTATCTTCTAGAGTTCATCCATCGTGGTGGGTTCTCGCTTAGAAACAGCTCTTTTAAAGAGACCAAAGACACAGTACTCCATAGGTGAAACGTTACATAACGTCGCAGGTGTAAGGTAAAAATTTATATATGCAGTACCTGTGTCAGTCTTACTTCTTTAATTATCGAGGAATGCAGTGGTACTTTTAGAAGTATGCCTTGTTGCTTTTGATGAAGTTTTGCTCTTTGAAACTTATTCTGATAATGAAATGGAATTTCTTTTGTAAATATCGCACATAAAACTTTCTCTTGATAGTACTTTAAGTTGATTTTAACATTTTTACCCACTTTTCTTATTTTTAATTCTCTCTGCAAGACAATCGTTTTTCTCTTCGTTTTCGATAATAAACAGACTTTTATTTTCTACAGTCATTTAGGTAAACCTGCGCTTTATCAAGGGTCACAATGTGCTTCCATTTATCTCTTGCTAAACAGTTTTCATGCACGGTTCTTGTTTGGAAATCATTTTGCGTCGAGCCAAATGCCTCGAGAAAGCTGGTCAACGTTATGTTTTTTATCTTTTTTTGAGTTGTGAATCTTTGTTTATTATTTAATTTTCTGTTTCTACAGATTTAAAGACTTTGCAATTGATATCAACATCGGCAGAATTTCTCTTTTTACGAGCGATTTAACTAAAACATTGGAACATTTAAAATGTGTCTTTTTCGGGTATTCGTTTGGAGTCTTCTTTCTGTGTAGAAGTAACGATTCTCTTTCCCGATTAACAACTTTACTTATTTTGCACTTTAAAACTTTAATACCATACATTTAAACACGTGTTTGAAATATGGAATAAGAATATTTCTCTTCGGAAAGCTCAAAAACATATATTTCAATCTTTGACATGCGACATTTTGAAAGACAAATAAATTTAAAAATTTCGGACGAAGTTTCTGATTTCAAATAAGTCGTTGTCAAAAATTTTCATTACAAAACATTTGGTCTTTTCTTTATCGAAATCTTTCTGAAAATGTGCAAAACACATTTCGTATTTTGACTACTCTCATTCTCGAAAACATTGCTTATAAATGTAAACACTGATCAGCCGATTGTGCCCACGCCACACACATTTTTTTTTTCTCATCGCCTTTTTGAATAGTATTAGCCAAGATGCTGCTGTCACTAATAAGACTGGAAATAATAATTAAAGTAATAATAAATAATAATTAAAGAAGGCAACTCATGCCTTAAAGCTCATTCATCTCATAATATCTTAAAACTAAAATCAAAGAATTTGCAAAATGTTAATCATAAAATTAAATCATAATGATAAGGCTCATAACATCCTATTGATCGTATTATTAGAATCTTAAAATTCAAATTTTTAAATCTATAAAAATAACATCTTACCTGTTTTTAAAACGAAAACTTAGGATTCCATTTTAAATTATTTTAAAATTTATTGCCGTCCACAGCTTGAAAACAGAGAATAACTAATTTAAACATTTTGTTATTTTGCAATGTTACAAATACTCAGTTAGTATTTCTGTGTGTTAACGTGCGTAACTTTGTGAAAAAACATATCAGAAGAGCAAAAAGTGAATCGAAAATTTTGAATTTTTTTTTACGAGTCCAAGCAGCAATAATTTTTACAGATCTCTCTATCTGTTTTCATCAGTTTATATCCCAAATATAAATAGTGCAGTGAATATAAAAAAGTATGGCAGCACTTAACAGTACATAAAAGTAGTCATAGATTGGCTGAGTGCATCCACGCCACGTGCATTCCCCCTCTTTCGTTTTTCTAAAATAAGATGCGGTTATTAAAATTTTTAAGAATGGAAGTTGATTCTCAGTAACTTCTACCTGTCTGTAATTCGACGAACTTCTGCGAACATTAATTAATTATTCTAATGAGGATGCATAATTATTTGAGAATTTTCAGAAGTTTTCTAACTTTGAAAACATCCAAGACAAGTATTAGATTAGAACGTCAGGAATCGAATGTCTTCTGTTTACCGAAGTAAGAGAAATATGTAAATTCCATCCTTCATTAAGGTAGTGACGTCACTGCAACTAAAGACTATGCCTGATACCGCTTTGACGATTACATTACTCATATTTTAGTACGAAGTTAATTTAAAACTTTGAAGAATCGTCTAGAATTTCGTCAGCCACATAAAACTTTGTTCTGCTCGGGGCAAACTCATCTCGTCTTACATGAAATAAACAGCTTTTAAAGCTAATAGCGTAAACTGCAATTAAAATTTCAAGTGTTATATTACTTGCGAAAGTACACAAAAGGTTTGTTCTTTATAACACAACTTTGATAGTTAATTTTTATCCTCAAAGGGAGAATTTCTTGCCGCGATTTTCTTCTATCTTATAGCCTTGATTCTTGGCTTTATTTCGAATTTACCACGAAAGTAAACTTTTTCTTAGCATCGTCTTGTCAGTTATACCGCGGTCTTCTATGGTCGTTTTCCAAAATCTGGTTAATGTTGTTGGATGCCACTTTCCTAGAGCTAGTTTTAATAAACCGAAAGCGCAAAGTCCTTTGGAGAAGAGTCAAACGCATTTGACAGGTATATTTCATTAAATGGGACACATTTTATTCTTGTTTCTGATTCTTTCTTTGAAAAATAAGCGGCTATAAACTTAGATGTGTGATTAGAGGCTTTGTTCACATGAAGATCAATCTTACTGATGTCCTTTCCATATAAGCATGAAATTGCTTCTTCAAAAATTGGTTCCAAAATATTCTGAAGACAATGCAGTGAGTTAATTTAAGACTTACTTGACACTTTTTCCGTTTACCGTTGTAACGAAACCTGGCAACTATCATGAGTCCTGTTGAAAAGTTTTCTGTACATTGACAAAGACATTTTATACAGTCATTTTTTGCCAGCTAAATAACAGAAAAATTGAACTTTTTTTTATTTGTTTGTTATAGTCACTTAAATACGTCCATGTCTCAAAGAGTGTTAGCACAAATTTCCATTTGTCAGTAACTAAGTATTTTTGATGGTATTTTCTGCAATTTGTTCTTTTCGCAATATGCTTTGGCAAAAAAGCATATGAACTTTTTTTTTGTTAACTTTAATTTTTAACTTCTCGTGTTCCACTAAGTATATCACGAAGCTTCCACAAGTAGGTTATAGCACTAACAAAATAAATAAACAAATATGTAACAGAACTGAAAATGGGAGAAAAAATTTTTAAAAAAATCTTAAAGGTTTCAGAATTTAACGGTCGCCCAAAAAGTTTGTTAAAGTTTTTTACGCTCTCTCTGAGCTCGCAGTCTGCCAGTCTGCTGTTATACTCACTCCTAAGAACCCATTTTTATTTGTCGTTTTAGCTTTATTATTAAGCATCATTTTCTTCGCACTTATGCCATCATGTACAGGGTATCTCAAAAGGCCGTTGCCAAACTTAACATGCTGGTCTGTCATACCATGACAAACAAGATTTACATAGGAACGTGTGTCCAAAAATGCGAACGGCGACGCTGGAGGGCAGTATTCGCAGGCTTGTGGGAGAGTGGGAAGCCAGATCATTTCATTCGACGACGTTGCTAAGAGTTAAATGAATGGGTTACTAACTTAGTTTTATGGAAAGAGTAGTGCTGGATCTGATGATTGACGTTCCAGCAGCTACACGCCGGAAGATCTGGTTTCAGCATGATGAAAAGCGCTTGCACATCTTAGCATCATCGTGCGAGAATACTTCCATAGCCCTGTAACGTAAGAGCATCCGAGATAGATAAATAGTCAGACCCGCTGTCTTTTAAATATTTATTTTAAAACTTAATAAAGAATTCTTCAGTAATAAAAGTAAAACATTATTTCGATACAGCCGTACATACAAAAATTTGAAGCAGCTCTGAACAGTCGCGATTTTCTTACAGCATCATCTCAACAAAAAGATGCCTCACTAAAAAACCTGTTTCTTCCTTTTACGTTAAATTCGGAAGGAAACCGCCAAGGCGTACCTTACAAGTTTCTTCTGCGAAAATTATCTTCCTGTCATTTAGAGGACACTGGGTGATAGTTCGCACACACAAGAGAACACACACACTTCCGTAGTTAATTTACCTGAAGATTAGTTCTCTTGAAAACAGGAAGGCTTTTAATGTAAAACGGACAATCCCTCATCTGAGGATTGTTACAGCACATATCCTGATCGCTGGATTGACAGAGGCGGACTGATCGCAGTGGTCATGCGACTGCATGACCACTGCGATCCTCCGACCTGACTCCCCTGGATTTGTACAGGCATACATGAAATCCATAGTGTATGAGACGACAGGAACATCGGCTATGGATCTTATCGCCAGGATCGTGGAAGCGGCGGCACATGTCAGTGACACACCTGCCCATTTTGAACGGGTCTGTGAACCCATGCTTCGACGTTGTGAAGCATGCATTGTGGCGAATGAATGAATTTTGAACATCTTTCTGTGATTTAACCATGTTCTTTAATAAAGTCATATAAACACCTCTTTCCGCATCCTTTCTTTCTTCCCTTCTACGCTTGCGAATATTGCCCTCTAGCGGTCGTCGTTCGCATTTTCGGAGGGGGCAGACCAGCATGTTAAATTTGGCAACGACCTTTTGAGACACCTTGTATAATTCAACACCAAAATTACAAAAATTTTAAAAGTAGCACAGGAATATACGTTTAGAATTCCGAATGAAGCATTAAATGTTTACATATATTTTTCTGCTTTTTTTTTTCAGGCTTTTCTCAGCTTATCATATCAATGTTCAGTTTTTTTACTGTGATGGTTTTACAAAACTTATTTTTGTCTTTTTGTTATAAATGTTTTGGGTATGCTTACCATTTGCTAAATATCACATTCTTGGAACTTAAACAACATAAAATTCGATTCCCGTTTTCGTTGCAATCCACTGCTCAAACGTACATACATATATATATTCCAGATATGTTACCCGCCTTGGTGAGCTCAGTTTCTTTACTCTTATATCGTGTTGGTAAATTGTGCATTTTTTGTTGTAAAAGTGATTGAATTGTGTAGTTCTTATGTTCTAGTTGAGGTTTTTATGCCTTTAGTTAATCTGCATGCAATAGTTGTAGAGTTATCAAAAATTTAAAAGTTACGCCTAACGAGTTCACCATTTGTGAAACTCATAGTAAGGAAATTAAGTCAGTTAGTGTACCAACTTCGATGTCTTTTTGTCCAGTGGACACAGAAATTAACTTTCAGGTTTGTGTACGGGAAACTTTGTCTTCCTTTCCGCTAACCGAATTGCTTGCTTTTGCATAAAACTTAATTTTCATTGTAAAAAAAGGTTTTTTTTTTAAATTTATTTTAATTAAATTTGGTTTTTTAATTTTTTCTGTATTTACAAATTTAATGAAGATATTTTGATTTTGCTTTTGAGTTTCGAACTGCCAGTCTGCGTTGATCGTGTGCGACTTCGTAAAACATTTCACGAAGTTTTTCAACCACTTCTGTTTTGGCTGTCGTTCATCCAGGGCTGGTGGTTCTACACATGCAGCCCGCGTCCTGAAATTGCTTCAACCTCATTCGATGTAATAATGATGTTATGGTTCCTTACCAAATTTCATGCGAGTATGTCTTTGAACGACGATAAACGATGATGTTTTGGCGTATTGCAAAAGAGAGTACACTTTGCATGGATGGCGCCATTTAGATTAACAATGCCTCTAGCGAAGATTTCGTAACCGGAAGACTTCGCTGTTGCCAAATAAAACATACATAACTATAATTACAGAATTAATTTGTTTTGGCTTTGTAAATCAAATGCAGAATTTGTACTATTCTATTCTTTTGTATCATTCAATACAGGTACAGTTAGAAGCTAATCTGTAGTACTACAGAAGATTGAGCTATTACTGACTCTACCTAAACATCAACCTTCCTCTCCAATTTTGAGGGAGGACACCGCAGGATAGAAAGAGAGAAAAGTCAATAATATTGTTTGGTGACAACTTTTATTTTGGGATATTTCTCTCGGATGACTGTTAAATTCCGAAACTTAGCGCGCACGTGTGTTTTAACTTTGGCTCGAACATCCCTCTTCAGTTCAATAAACTGTTCTTGCATAATCATATTAAAATTAAAAACACAGCAGTTTGGCTATTCTATGAGCCATGTTGTCACTTTCAAATTTTCAGTACCTTTAGAAGCGAACTTTAAAAATATTCTTTCACATTTTGCAAGCGGCTTGTATATAACAATAGATATTCTTAGAAATTTTTGCACTTTTCTGTGTTTTTCTTGTGTTCTTTTTATTTGTGTTCCTGCGATTTACTGTTTTATATTGCACTTTTTGCGTAAAGCATTTATACAGTTAAAAAACATTTAATGTGGATATTACACGAGTTCCTTGTACGGATTATTAAATTATACACATTTTTAGCTGTACTTCATTTAAACTTATTTCCTCGAATTTCATTAGAGGTGTATTTCTGATTCAATCAATTCAGTTCTCACTTCGCGGCAATGCGAAAATACATGAAGACTCAAAACATCTTCCTCAAAAATAGTAAAATATAGAAAAAACACGAAATAACCGTTAAAAACAGTTAAAGAAAAAAAATTGCAATTTTAAATTACAGTTTCTACTCAAAAACAAACAACTCGGCCAACGAACAGAAAGACGGAATTTTTAACTTAACTTTTGGCCCCATTGGGCGAAAAGACACTTGAGTTTGCGCACCAGCTGCCTTAATTAAGTATACTAAGAGCTTCAGATATAAACAAACAACTGCTACATTAGGCCTAGTGACACTTAAACTTTTAAATTGTTGATAATTCTAAAACTATTCGGTGCAGATTAACCAAAGGCATAAAACCGTAACCGGAGCATTGCATCAACATAATTCAATCACTTTTAAAGCAAAAAATATGCAATTTACCAACATATAAGAATAAAAACTGGACTCACCAAGCCTGGTAACAGAGAGGCAACGAAAAAGGGAGGTGCACAACTACATGTTATAGAAGTCCCATATACAGAATTTCAGTATTCTATGGCTAGTTGTTTTTGAGTTATGCGAGATGCATAGATACGTAATGAAAAAAAAAAAAAAAAAAAAAAAAAAAAAAAAAAAAAACTCAAACATGAAATCTACAAATGATCAAACTCGTATGACAATGAAGCCTCGGCGAAAGGGAGGTGGGGTGTAGATGCGGAAGGAGAGGATCCAAGGCCAAAAGATGGTTGCAACGTCGACGTCGTCCCTGTTCTTAACTTCTCTTCGACGAATCAGCTAAGTGCCCAGTTCATTAGCAGTCTCTTCTTTGGAAGATGGACTTCCTCATTAGCTAGCCAATTTGCCACACTTCGCTGCTTTTGTTGTAGTACTGTCTTTTTTTTTCTCCTTTTTTTAACGAAGAGATCCTGCGACAAATAAATTTGGATGAGCAGGAGTGTGACTTCTTTCTTGCTCAAACTCTGTCG
>KK118299.1:102045-124604 GCA_000611955.2 Stegodyphus mimosarum | reverse complement strand
TCCCAAAGAAAGCCTATACGAATGAAAGCTAGATAGATTCACCACAATCACGAATGGTAAAAATGCGCCCATCTAGCTAGAACTGATCAAGTAGAATATTAAAATCCCTACTAAAAAATAAGGAAGAATTTGTATGTACGGAGCTGTTCACGCGATAGTTAGACCATTTCAATTTGCTATGAAACAAAATCGCCTGTTTGGAATTTTTTTTAATTGCAGCTATATCTTTCAAAGTTATTTTTTAACTATTATTTTTTAAAGTATCTGTGTATGTATGTAAGTATGTAAGTATCTATGTATGTAAGTATTTTTCAACTATATTTTCCAATATTGTAAATTATCGTTTGCTGCTTGGCAGCTTTGTTTTCATGCCAAATAGCGCTTTTAAAGAAGCAATGAATGGAAGGCTATGTTTGGCTCTTTCCAAAGAAAATTATTCCTATCTAGTTTTCAAACAACCCTGTAAAAGCCATGGTTTTTTTTATATCTAAAACTACGATAGGTAATATTGTCAACAAGAAAGGGGAAAAAGTTTGGCTTTAAGTGGAAAAATTGTACTAAATACACAACCAAGGAAAAAACAGAATGTTCCGAATGCAGCAAAGACAAGATCTTTAATGTTAAAAGAAAATCTGTTAAGTCAAAGCATAGCTGCAAAATCATTAAAATGCTTGGTGTCAAATGTAAACAACGGGATTAATGCTGATTTGAATCTTAAAAAGGCGAAAAAACAAAGTGACCACCGTCTTTCTCTAAGACACACTGCAGAACGCGCTGCAGAACTCTGATAAAACATTTATCCGAAGAAACATAGAAAATTGCTGTCACAATAGATGAATCTGGGGTGTATTTAAATGACTGCAGTAAAAAGAAATACATTTATTAGCATCAAAGAGAAGGGGAAAAGTCTTTAAACATGGTTCAAAGAGTCTTAGTTTTTCAAAGAGATTTATGATTTTTGATGGTTTTTCATATATCTGCGAATTAAAAATAAACAGAATGGTTAAAAATATTAAGATCAACCTAAATACCCTGATGTATCTATCATGCGCGTGGAGTTTTACGCTTTGGACTTCTACGTTTTTTGGAAAGCGGATTGTCCAATCGTCGACCTACAACCCTCTTTGACTTTGAAAAGCAATTCAAGTGCAATGGGATAAAATACTTCTTGCGACACCACAAAAGATTTGTTTTCGAAATTACGGTGCAGGAAGATAGTGAAGAAAACGGGTTATCAAATAGAACATTTAAAACATAAAATGTTTAGGTAAAATATTTCTATAAATACAATGAAAATCATCTTAAAATGTGTGAAAAGCCTCTACTTCTATCTATGTATATATGTATGTTCTTAGTATTGTAGAAAATCATAGTAACTAGAGCCAGTGTTCCTATACACTAACATGGATGCCTTGAAACTCGGATTTTTAGTTTCGAATTTTTTTTTTACTTATATCGTATTTTTACGAATTTAATAACATTTTAATTAGGAAGCTCAGCAATTTGAAAGCGAGCAATGAGAACACTGTTCGAAATAAAACATTTTTATCTCCGGCTCACTAGACAGTTGCCATGCGACAAAATGTAAAATGCTTATCTGTCAAACTTAATTAACAGACTCGGTTATTTAAAAGCAATGTATTGTCATAGCATGAAATAAAATACTTTTATATTCCACACCCCAGCCTGTTGCCATTCAGTAAAGACTAAGATATTTAACTTTGAAATTTAATCTATCTGCTATAGAACAATAAACTAAGGGACTTAACAGTAAACGCAGTTCTTACAAATACTGTTTCCACTTTTAATGGGATTAATATAAATAAAATAAAAAAGAATAAAATCTGAAAGGTTTCAGATTTTAAATTACGTCCAAAGGGGCGTTTTTTAACGTTTTGTGTTGTTTTTAAACTTTATTTATTAAATATCATATTCTTCGCACTTAAGCCATAAAATTCAGTTAGAGAACAATATCGCAAAATAATTTTAAAATGAATATATCTTTAGAACTTCTGACACACAGTTCCGCGCGCTTTAGATAAAAAGGTTTTTTTCCCGTAGAGTGTTGCCATTCCTCGCTTTTAAATGGTATGAGTTTGTTCATCAAAAAGTCGTTAAAGTTTTACAAAATGTGAAATAGATAATAAAACAAATTCCAAATTCGGGCTTCCAGACGCGCATATTCCTGTGGAAATGTACATTATTCAAAAATTGGATGGCTCTAGGTACCGTTGTTTTATGACACTTAGAGAAATATATATACATTTATGCAGATTCTTCATTATTTAATTTCTTTAAATATAACACAGGGCTGCAATATTTTGTGACAACAGTTTGAAAAGTGATACAGACTTTTAACGTTTCCGACGCAAAATCGCAAAATGAAAACAATAGTCCTTCAGGAACAAAGCCCCTTTGGACTAAAAAATCTATTTAAATCATGAAATGCAAATACATTTATAAAACTTTGTGATACTTTTATGAAACTATTTTTTAAGCTAACTGCACTAATTAAAATCATATATTTTTCATAATAACTATTCTAGGCAACTAACTTTTATATGAATTTAAGGGATTTGGGGATAAGAACTTAGCGATTTGAACGCTTTATGTTGCCACTCTGCAAAGCGTAAGATATTTATGTTTCAAATTTAAGCAGAAAACTCTGTGATATAAAAGAAGTGTATTGCCACTCAGCAACATAAAATATATTTCTCTTTCAATTTAACAATATTTTGCGGTAATGGCGGCACCTAGATCCACCATATTTAATTAAGCTGTTACTATTATTAGCTGGACCCGTGAAATTATATTATCTGGATTCATTAAGATCATTATGTTCTTTTTTCTTTTTATAATAGCTATTTTAGTCAGCTGGCCGCGCAAGTAGCTACAGATGATGTTTATACAATTTAGGCGATTTCTGGGACATTTAATTAATATTTAAAATGTAAAGAGTATTTTTTAAATGTTAGATCTTATAGACTTTTTTCTGGCATACTGAGTCTGCTTCGTGATTTCTATGATAAAGGAGCTTTCCTAAAATTTGCAAGAATACTGATTTCCATGCCTCTTCCACTATTTCCCAGAGTCCGTCCATCGTGGTTGGTTTGCCTTAGAAAGAGCTCTTTTCAAGAGATCAAAGGCAAAACAGTCCATAGGCATTAATAAAATGGTTAATAAAATTGAATTAATTTATTAAAAAAATGTATTATTAAAATTGAATATAAAAATACGTTAATAAAATTGATAATTAACTGCTGATGGATATAAATCTATGTCTTGTGCAGAGAATGTATACACATTTTTTGAAAGATTTCGATAAAGAATTAAAAACAATGACTTGAAATAAAAATTTCCGAACACAGCTTATTGTTTGAAATGAGAAATATTGTCTGCTGCCTTTCTAAATTTATTATTTTTTTTATGTATCTCATGTAAACAAGCTGTGGCTTGAAGGATACGTTTTGTGTTTCTAAACGCCACTCTTTCTTTCTTTTGCGCTTTCTTTGTGTTGAGTTTTTGGCAACGAGAGAAATCCGCGACGCAGAAATCGGTTGTTAAGTCTTCAAATACATCTGTAACAGCAATAGATAAAATAATGAACGAAAACTTACTACTTAAACAACAACAACAACAAAAGTCAATAAATAAATAAATAAATAAAAATAAAATCTGAAAGGTTTCAGATTTTAAATTACGTCCAAAGGGCCATTTTTTAACGTTTTGTGTGTTACCTTTATTTATTAAATATAATGTTCTTCGCACTTACACCATAAAATTCAGTTCAACAGCAATATCGCAAAATAATTTTAAAATGCGTATATCTTAGGATTTCCGATGCACAATTCCGCGCGGTTTAAATAAAAAATATTTTTTCCCCGTAGAGTGTTGCTATTGCTCGCTTTTAAATCGTTTGAGATTGTTCATCAAAAATTCGTTAAAATTTTACAAAATATGAAATAGATAATAAAACAAATTCTAGATTCTGGCTTCCAGATGCGCATATTCGGATGGAAACGTACGTTATTCAAAATTGGATGGTTCTGGAGAAATATACACACATTTATGCAGATTCTTCATTATTTAATTTTTTTAAATATAATACAGGGCTGGAAGATTTGGTGGCAACAGTTTGAAAAGTGATTCAGGCTTTTAGTGTTTCGGACACAAAATCGCAAAACGAAAACAATAGTCCTTCTTTGGACTAAAAAGGTGTCTGAAAGGTTTCAGATTTTAAATTACGTCCAAAGGGGCGTTTTTTTAACATTTTGTGTGTTACCTTTATTTGTTCAATATCGTGTTCTTCGCACTTAAACCATAAAATTCAGTTCATGACCAATATTGCAAAATAATTTTTAAATGAGCATATCTTTAGAATTTCCGATATAGAATCTCGCGCGCTGGAGATAAAAATGTGTTTTCTGTACAACGTTGCTACTGTTCGCTTTGAAATCGTTGAGTTTGTAAATCAAAAATTCGTTAAAGTTTTACAAAATATGAAATGGATAATAAAACGAATTCCAAATTTCAAATTTGGGCTTCCAAATGCCCATATTCACAGGAGGATTACGTTATTCAAAATGGGATTGCTCTAGGTACCGTTGTTTTATCACAATGCGAGAAACATACATACATTTATGCAGATTCTTCATTGTTTAATTTCTTTAATATAATACAGGGTGATAATATTTGCTGGCAACAATTTGAAAAGTGAAACAAGGCTTATAATGAATCAACGAAAAATGCCAAAGCGAAATTAATAGTCCTTCTGGGCAAATAAATAAATAAATAAATAAAATAATATTCGCCACCTTTTGCGGAGGCATGTGGCTCAACGCAGAACAAATTGTAGATAACGACCGGTTGTATAAAAGTTATTTAGTAGGATATAAATGGAAAGGCTTTGTGATTCTGGATGAAGCATTGATTTACCTAAATGATCGTAACAAAAAAATGGTGTATTTATTATTGAAAACGAAGTGAAAAAATACACAAACATGTGTCCGTCATTGCAAAGAAATTTCAATAAGGTGTTTATGATTATCGAAGGAGTCACTTAGGTGGGAAATTAAAACTAAGAAGAGTGGGAAAAAATGTTAAACCAACAAAACTTACCGTCAAGACAAAGTTTTTTAAGTTAGATATTTACACGAGAAATTCCATTTGTTTAGCCCCAACTTTCAGTGAGTGAAATTTTATCAAGCCAAATCAACAAGTCATGCTTCAAAACATCACTGTATTCCTTGAAAAACGCAAGAGTAGTACCGTGATTAATACCGTTATTGCATTTATAATCTTTCGACGTATTCCTGGAAAGGCCCATGATGTTTCACCTTTGGAGTACTGTGTCTTTGGTCTCTTGAAAATAGCCCTTTCTAAGAGCAAACCCACCACAATGGATGAACTCTGGAAAACGGCGGAAGAGGAATGGAAATCTGTATCCTTGGAAATTTACGAAAAACCCATATGAATCATAGAAATTACGATGTAGACTTACAGTCCGGAAAAATTTTGCAAGTGGTATTTTATAAGGGCAGTTTTAGGAAAACGAGAAAAGGGTTATGTATTTTTGAACGAGGTGATTTAAGAATTAGGGTAATCTGTTTTGTATCAAATATTAAAATAATTGCACCAATTCATTAAGCATAAGCATTAGATTCATCAAAATAGGAGTTTTGTGTAATTAAAATCTGTTATTTTGTTTCTGAAATTTTGTTCATATTTGTAATATTAAATCAAAATCTGGTCTGTACACTACATGACTTACTTGTGCGGCCTATTAAATTATTTACGTTTTTTGCTGCATTTCATTTAAACTTATTTCGTCGAATATCATTAGAGATATATTTCTCATCCAATTAATTTAGTTCTCATTTCGCAGGAAGGCAAAAATAACATAAACACTCAAAACATCTTCGTTAAGAATTGAAAACATTTGAAACACAAAACCTCAAATACAGTTAGAACAGATTAAAAAAATCGCAATTAAAATTTGAGTTTCCACGCAAAAACAAGCAATTCGCCCAGCGGCCAAGAAGGCAGATTTTTCGGTGCACGAAATTGAAAGTTTGCTTTGGATCCCACTCGGTAAAAATACGCTGAAGGGGCAGAAATTGACATTATTCATTATTCTACTAAATTTCAAATGTAAACAAATGGCTACTGTGTTAGGAATAGTCCCACTTAACAATTTTTACATTGTTGATAATTCTACAACTATTGCGTGCAATTTCACTAAAGGCATAAAAACCTTAATCGGAACATAAGTACAGCATTATTCAATCACTTTTAAAGCAAAAAATGCAGAATTTAATAACGTATAAGAATAAAAGATAAAATTGAGCTCACGAGACGAGTAACAAAGTGGCAATATATATATATGCTTTTAGTGTGGCCGGTTGCCTCCAAAAGGTGCACAACTACATGTGGTAGCAGTCCCATATACAAAACTTGAACGCTCTAAGGCTACTCGTTTTTTAGTTATGTACGTACGTATGTACAGACGCCACGAAAAAATCTCTTCTGAATCCATTTTATAATTTGTTTTGGGGAAAAGGTGTCCTTTATTCTGTCCTTACATACAAATGTCATGCAAAAACATCGTTAAATTGCATTCGATACCGGTCAAAATGGATAATTTCGTTGAAATATGATACCCGGAATTTTTCGCGATTACAATACTTCCTTTACTTCATGTAAGGAACTAATAATAATAATACAAAAATTAATAAAATATGAATCTAATAAACTATTTAAAACCTTGTTAATGTTTGTTTGTTCAAGGTTTTATTATCATCTTTAAGTTGTAATCTTTTTTAGTCCAAAGGGATTTAGTCCCGAAGGACTATTACTTTCGTTTTGCGATTTTGCGTCGGAAACACAAAAACGGCGTATACCTTTTCAAATTGTTGCCACTAAATGTTATCGCTCTGCATTAAATTTTAAAAAATGAAAAATCTGCATAAATGTATGCATGTTTCTCGCATTGTGATAAAACCTAGAGCCATCGAATTTTGAATGACGTAATCCTACTGCGAATATGGGCATCTGGAAGCCCTAATTTTGAATTTGAAATTTGCTTTATTATCGATTTTATGTTTTGTAACATTTCAACGAATTTCTGATTAACAAACTAAATGATTTCAAAGCGAGCAATGGCAACACTGTACGGAAAAAGAAAAACATTTTTATCTCCAGCGCACGAGACTTACGGAAATTCTAAAGATATGTTCATTTTAAAATGATTTTGCGATATTGATTTTGAACTGAATTTTATGGTTTGAGTACGTAGTACATGATATTTAATAAAAAAAGGTAGCACACGAAACGTTAAAAAAACGCGCCTTTGGACGTAATTTAAAATCTGAAATCTTTCAGATTTTTTTTTCTTTCCTTTTTTGTTTTGTTTCTTAATTGTTATCTTTGTTTAAAGTTTAATTCTTATCTTCCAGTTATTTATGCGCAGTTATTTGTATTATGATTATGTTGTTTGCTGTATGTTGTTAAGAAGTTAAGGTTTATTGTAAGAAGGTTCACGCAGAAAAACATTCTTTTATAAGGGGTTGATGCAGAAAAGAGGTTAGGAAAGCCTTACAGTAGTGATATATTAAATTGCGGTGACTGCTACAAAAGCTGTCTGTTATATTCAGGAACTCTGTTCTCTGAATATGATTTGCAAGCATTGAGAGAATACGCATTGAAATTGTGAGGTATTCTTTGCACTTGTACTGCATCGAACTGTTGATTAAAACTCAACACGCCCTGAAAGCGTTTAACTGTACAATAAAGCGAATTTAATTACTCATTCAGAATAAGAAATCTGATAAAAGATGCACTGATTTCTGCCAGGCGAAGCGCTGTTGTATTAGTACATTAGTACTAGCAAAGCCAGCAGGCAAACGTGGTTAAGCTCCTCCCACTGCTGACGTCATTAACTTACAGAAGGGGGTGAATCGAAGACATACTCCTTAACCCCTTAACTAATTCTTTATTTTTCTGTTTCCGTTCAGTTTTTCGTAAATTATTCATTTTTTTCAACTATGTAGTACTTTTAATTAGTGCAACAAGAGTTAAAAAATTTTGAAAATACTTTTCCAAAATTTTTTGTTTTGAATATTTTTATGACGCAAAATAAATGGTAAATAATTATAGAGAATTAACTCGTTAGTGTGTTTTTGTTGCGAATGAACACAAAAAATAATTTCAAAACAATTTTGAACTTTAATAATCGTAATTTGAATATTTATCTGTGCAGAGAAAATGTGAAAGAAATGACTGAAAAGAAATAAGTAAAACGCCCAAAAATTTTAGTTCATATTAAAAACAATGTGATAGATCTTGAAGCATGGCACAACACATGGTTACAGCCGAAAACATCGAGGTGAAAACAATGCAAGGCGAAATTGTTGTTGTCCATCGTGGGAGAAAATAATGCAAAGAGAAAACATCACAGTTCTGAAACGTCGTGGTACAAAATATCCTTGTCGAAAATAAAGCGGTTCAAAAACTTCGCAGATTAAAAAACATCGTCCTCGAAAATATCGTGGTAAAAAATAAAGTACCTAGAAATCATCGCATGACGATAACATCGCAGACAATGCGTTTTTCAGGCTTTAATAATTGTAAATGGATATTGGTTTGTGAGGGCGAGATGAAAAGAAAGATAATTTTTACTTTCATATTTTTTATTAACTAGTAAATTTTTAAAAAATTGAACGAGAAATTTAAACAAAACACGAAGCAATATTCACTATAAGAGTATCAGATTAACAGAAGTGAAGAAAATAATCTCATAAATTAACTTAGCAATTTTTTATAGATACAGTCATGCAGTTTCTTATCTTCCTTTTTCTATTCTTTTTTAAATTATACTTTTCATGAAAAATTACCAATAAAACTTATAAAAAATAATTTATTAATGATCTTTGTTAGTTAATTATTTCAGTTTAAAATTCTATTTAAGTGCTATAACTTGCATTAATTTTATATGCTTGTGTTTCCATTTTACATTTTCAACAAATATTTATTAGATAATAAAAAATATTAAAGTGAAAATTATCCTTCTTTCCATCTTGCTATCACAACTCATTGTGCGAGTATCCTTTTACAATTATTAAAGCCTGAAAATGCATGTCTGCGATGTTATCGGCACGCGATGATTTATTTTTTACCACGATATTTTCGACGACGGTGTTTTTAAACTGCGAAGTTTTTGAACCGCTTTATTTTCGACGACGATATTTTGTACGATGATGTTTTAGAACTGCGATATTTTCTCTTTGCTTTATTTTCTCCGATGATGTTTTGTTCCACGATGTTTTCCAAAACGGATCGTAAAATGAATTTAAAATGGATACAGAAAAGATTTTTTCGTGACATTTGTACGTATGTATCTCGCGTAAATTCGATAACATCCTTTGGTTACTCGCTCAAAAGCGAGTGGCCATGGAATATTGAAATTCTGCACATGCGACTGCTATAATATGTAGTTTTGTACCTCCATTTTTTGTTTCATTGGCCGCAAGAAACGTCTATCTATCTATCTATCTGTCTATCTGTTTGTCTGTCTGTCTCTCTGTTATCTCTCTCTCTCTATATATATATATGTGTGTAATAAGATGACTTGGAGTAAGCTGCAACGTATTGAGAATGGTTTGTGTTATATCCTGGAGATACTTTACTGCGTAGTTAGAAAGATGACACTCGAAGGAAAGACTTGTAGACAGACGGGGGCGAATTGAATACTACTTTTATTGCTGGATACGAACTAATTATCGAAAACCTATTCTCCGTCACACATGACCATGGACTCAATACGCAGCGCACAGTTTTTCATATAGAGTATCACATTTTAGATAATGGCATAGTTAGTAGCAAGCAAACGGAGCGAGCGAAGTAGCATCCTATTTGCAGGAGAGTTCAGGCTAAAAGTACGCAATTATCCAATATAGAAGCTTACGAAGGAAAGGTTTTGGTTTAGGTTAGAAAAGGTTTCAATTCTCAAGAGTTCAAATTTCGAATAAACTACGTCATCAGCGTTACTTAAGCCATGTGACGTAGATTAATCTAGAAATGTCACAGTTCAGAAAAGTCATTATTTTTAGAATACAGAGATTAGATACTCAAATTAAAAATGAGGAATTAAGATGATATTATTAAATTGAACTCTGAAGCTGATTTACATATTTTTTATCTTACTTATATATGTATAGTTAGAAATTCAGAACCAATTCCATAAAACTTCGAAAGAAGTGAAATTCAGTACCATTAAATTTCAAAATTCCCTATAAATATGTAAAATTAACTAAAATCAGGAGAATTAAAGAAATGTGAAATACTAAAACCTCAAAAAATACAAAAACCGCAATACATGTATGTACTGCTACTCTGTTCCCCCACTTTGTGAGCTGAGTTTTTTTTATTCTTATATGTTGATGAAATGTGCATTTTTTGTTTTTAAAGGGATTGAATTATGTTATTCTTATGTTCCGATTAAATGTTTTATGCTTTTATTTAACCTGCATGCAATAGTTGTAGAATTATCAATAATTTAAAAGAGGCTCTTAAATCGTGTATTAGTGGTGTAATTCTTAGTATTTTAAATCTAAGAAGGCGGCCGTTTGTTTACATTTGAAACGCTTAGTAGAATAGTGAAGTCATTTGGGGCACCATTGTCGGCACAGAGTTACCAAAAGTTACCTTTGTGTACCGAAAATTTTGTGTTCGTGCTGATTGGCTGAATTGCATAGATAATTTTTGCTTAGAAACTCTAATTTTAATAGAAAAAAAAATTAACTGTACTTGATGTTTTAGTTATTTCTGTATTTTATAATTTTTAGGTATTTCTGTATTTTGCAATTATTAGGTATTTCTGTATTTACAGTTCTCTGTTTGGTTTTTTAGGTATTTCTGTATCTGGTTTTTAATGAAATCGAATTTTTATGCTTTTTGCCTTGCCATGAAGTGAGAACTGAATTTATTGAATTAGAAATATATCTCTAATGAAATTCGGGGAAATAAGTTTGAATGAAGTACAACCAAAATTGTGTATAGTTTAATAGGCTGTTTAAGGAAGTGATGTGGTGTCCACATCAGCTATTTTTACAATGATAGTTTATGCCACGGTGTTTTAGTGCTGCGATAAATTTCTCTTTGCTTTCGTTTTAGAGCACGATGTTTTTGTACGCTAATGTTTCACCTTGCAATGTTTTCTCCGGAACGCTTTCCCCCGCGATGTTTTCCGTGGACATCTACTGAAGCATAGATTATTTCAGATCGCAGGAGCAATTTTTTTGGCAATTTTCCTGCAACGTGCTAGATGCCTTCAAAACATCTTCAGAACATCAACGACGATGGAAAAACGAGACTGCATTGAGCATAGCGAAAGTGCCATCAGATTAAATTAAATATACTTTTCTAACTGTACTTCCGGTCTTTAATGAAGCGTCCTCGTATTTCTCCAGTAAAATAAAATTATAAATAAATAAATAAAATACTGATGACGAACGATGGCGCCGCAGTTAGTTAATGCGATCAATGCCAGTTTAAAGAACAAATATCTGGCCCGTGCCTTAACATAATTCACTGGCCCAGATGACAAGAGGAATGAAGAATAGAACAGGAGGGAAGTTCATTTAAAGCATGCATCGCCTCCATGTCAGCGTACATTCTTTCCTTCTAAAGAATAAAGGAAATTTTATTTTCCGTATATTATATCTGGTTGGCATTATGTTCGAAAAATAAAATGCCTTTGGAAGTTAATGAACTAAAGCCACGCAGCAGATTCGAAAGATGGATGAGCAAAAATAAGTAAAAGGAAAGGAAAAAAAGAAGGAAAGGGAATTTAAGTTCGTTCATGCTTTTTATATTTCCTGCTGGCTTTTTATTGAAAGAATCGTCTGATAAACAGAAGTTCCCAATCCGCTATTTTCGAGTCTTAAAAAACAAGCTTTTTACCCGAATTTGTTTTGATCATGTTGGCAATAAAATATTTTTCTGTCTTTACTGATTTGCAAAAATGCAGAAATTTCATATTCAGTAAATTCTTGAGTTATTTAGCATGCTTTCATTTTTAAAGCATTCTAAATAGCCCGTGAGTCAAGAAATCAAACTTTGACTGGAGTCAGCATTCAAACTGGATTTTTTAAGAACAAATTCCGAAATTTTACAGCCCCCTACTGTTAAATAATGAAGAATTTGTGTGAATGTAGGTATGTATTTCCTCGCAATGTGAAAAATATATTCCTAGAGCTGCCAAATCTTAAATACACGTAATCCTTCACCCAAACTTCTACATCTGTCAGCTATAATTTCGAATCTGATTTTGACGTATTTCATATTTTGTACGAATTAATGAATTTTCATTATTAAACTCAGCCATCTGAAAGCGAGCGGTGGCAACACTATTCGAAATAAAATATTTTAATCTCCAACGCACATTGCTATTGCTATTCAACAAACTGTATTCTTTCAGTGTGAACCGAAAAGCGGCTCTTTAAAAGCCGAGTTTGTTGGTTAAAAAAATATAGTTTCTAACTAACTTCAAAATACAGTTTTTGAAAATGAAATTTCAAAAACTGTATTTTGAAGTTTCTTTTTCATTTCATAATAGAGTAAAGCCTTGTCGAACGCGGGGTTACGTCAGATTTGGTTTCGTTTATTCGATTATGACAAAGTACGCAAGGGGGCATGGTGTTCGGTGGAAGGAATAAAAACCTGTAAATTTGAATGCGTTGTAATGAGGGCTTCAGCACAGTGTCCTGTAGCATATCGATAATTGGGAGAACTTTAAAGTCCAGGTTTTGCTGCTCTAAGAATGTTTAATTTATTTAATGAGTGAATTTTCAAACCAGTCATTAAAGACAACTCGTACCGCGTATAACTGAAATTGTCTGGTTGGACAAATTAAAAGATATCTGTATAGTCATCGACTTAAATTAAAGTGCCGGCACTGATAGGAATTTCTGAAGAATACAATATTCATTAAGATGTCGGGACTACCATGGTGATGTCTTTATTTAAGTGAACAGTCACTGACGGGCAATAAAAGTGCCCGTTCCCTTATGAAGCTCAGTTTAGAACTTGGCAAAGCAAATTCCATCAAACAGACGTACCTTTGACTGTTTCAAATCTCTTCTGTATCCCTTTTATATTCATTTTTCAATCTGTTTTGAAAAAAAAGAGTCCGTTATTCTGTCCGTACGTACAGATGTCGCACAAAAAAATCGTTCACATAAATTCAGGAGCGGTGAAACTGGATATTTCTGTTGAAATATGATACCCGAAAATTTTCGTGATTACAATACTTCCTTTAATCACACAAGGAAGTAAAAATGAAGGTCTGTTAAACTTCTCAGTTTTAAAATATTGTAGTACAAAACATCACAGGACAAAATAAAGCACCTACAAATCATGACTAAAAACACATGATTTTTTCTATCTTGGCGAAATCTTCATCATAAAGATGTCGTCACCTTTATATAAATGGGCCTTAGTTTTCTAAAGATATTCTGGCATAAAGGTTTCCGCACCTTTATGTAGCCGGTAACATTATTAAGTTCAGTTTATTACGTGAAAAAAAAGTAACTTTTGTCGTGGTGAGGATATATTTATACCAGATTCTCTTTATAAGGAATCTTGCCGAAATCCTCTGATAAAGATTTAGCGCATTTTTGGGAGTACCGGCTCCGTTGTATCACAGCAACTGTATGATGGCTTCTGTCTTGGCGAACTACTTGCATAAAGGTGACAGCATCTTTTGTGACAAAACGGAGCTGCAGTCATTAGCGCCTAGCGAAATTTCTCGAATTTCCGAAAGCCCCATCCGTTTCTGTCTCTTTTGTAAAGATGTTTCATGTCATAATTGATAACTTTTAAGTTGAAAATTGGGTAAAAATTTGCTAACAACTATTCAGAACTTCAAGATGAGTCACCTTCAAACTAATATATATGACCGTCTAAATGCATTTAATGACTCCAGAAGATATACGGTTGCAGTTTCTAGAAGTCGTATTTCATAGCGAAAATAACAATCTCTAGTAATTTATGCTCCTGTCACTTTTTTTTTCTTTCCTCATCGGGTGTTGATACAAAGCAGAAGTCCTGCATCACATTCGCGAATAAATAAAAGTACATATAAATGTGACTTTAATGTTTATTTAGTAAGCATCACTTACCGTAAATCATTCGGTTATGGCATTTAGTTTTGGACGTGTCAGAAAAAAACTATCAAACGTAACTGCTGTTTAATCTCTTGTTTGGTTATCTAGAAGAATAATTTTCATCCTCGTTGAAAATTTGCTATTGTTGGAGATCAGTTAAAAGAAGACTGTTGTCAGACACCGTTGTTACTTTTTTGGATATTTGCTTTTTACTTCCTAATTAATATTCTGATGCTATACTGACACAATCTTCAGAATCAACACCGACACCTAAAAATATTATTTATTTATGATAAAAAGAATTCGACATTTTGAAAGGCCATAGTAAACTTTTTCCTTCATTCCATATTCCATACTGAAAAAAAAATTCGTCCCGAACTTTATTGAATTTTACCGTAATAGCGGTTCTTGAAATAAAAACTAGGTCCTTCAAAATAAATCCATTTTTGACAACATTAACAATATAATTTAGACTTACTTCGTCTTAAACATGCTACTAGTATAAGTATACTAAATCTTTAGAACATTATTCCGATGTTGTCATTCCGGCAAACCACAGCTCTTTCTCTTTTATTAATGACTTGCGTTCTCTATTTATTGATACATTTTATCATTTGCGGAAGTCTTTTGTGTTTAAATTTAACAGCTGTAAAGATTCGCTGCATTTTGTAAAATATCTGTTTGAATAGTAGACTATTTAAGATTAGGATACTTAATTCATTAATTTATTTTTACTTCCTTGTACGAAGTAAAAAGATATCATAATTGTGAAAAATTTTGGGTATCATATTTCAACGAAAATATCCATTTTGACCGCTCTTGAATTCATTTCAACGGTATTTTTGTTTAACATCTGTACGTATGGACACAACAGAGAAGTTCTTTTCTAAAATGGGTTGTAAAATGGATTTAAAATGGATTCAGAAGAGATTTTTTTTCGTGACGTCTGTACGTATGTATTTCGCATAACTCAGAAACGAGTAGCCTTAGAACATTGAATGTTTGTATATGGCACTGTTATAACATGTAGTTGTGCACTTTTCTTTTGGGTCGTAATCGGCCGCAACATGTTGGTAAAGTCTGCATTTTTTGCTTTAAAAGGGTTTGAATTGTTGTTATTATATTCCGATTAAGGTTTTTATGCCTTTAGTTAATTTCATGTAATAGTTGTAGAATTATCAAAAATTTAAAAGTGGCGGTAAGTCTAACGAGGCTGCCATTTGTTTACATTTGAAATTCTTAGTAGAATGGTTAATTAAATCAGTTGGTGCATTAACTTCAGTGTCTTTTTGCCCAGTGGAGCCCAAAGTTAACTTTATGCTTTAAAATTTTGGTCTTCCTATCCGGTGGACGAATTGCTTGTTCTGGCGTAAAAACTTTAATTTTAATTTTAAAATTGTTATTTTAATTGTTTGACTAAAAACACAAAGCTTTTAAATCCATGAAATATTAATTAGAAGCTTTTTAAATTCGCATAAAATCTGAAAAAAGAAATTTGAATTTAAAAATCCAGGCTTCGAAGTGCAGATGTTCGAATGGAAGATCACGTGTATTCAAAATCTGGTGGTTCTAGGTACTGCCATTTCTCCACAATGTAATTAAATTCGAAATACAAATCTATTGCGTTTCACCGAGTGGCAATTCTTTTCTTTTATATCACCGAGTTTTTTTATTAAATTTGAAAGATTTTAATCTTTTTTATTGTATAAGGTATTTCTCCTGCCTTCTTAGCATGCCTTCGTGGTGTAGTAGTCAGCACGCTTGGCGCGTATTCGAGAGGTCCGTGGTTCGAGTTCCCGCGAGGGTCTTGCTCGTTTTTCACATCTCGTGCTTCGAAATAATTTAATATCTCTACAATTGTATTTTTTATTTTCTGTATTATTGTAATATTTTGTATTGTTTCATATTATACGGTATTATCTCCTTCTTTTTCATTTTTCTTTGAGGTGTAACTGGAAGCACGTCCGACTCGTATTCAGGGGTTCCAGAGTTCGAGTCCCGGCGAGGGCATTCCGGATTTCTTCAATTTTCTGACTTCGAAAAAAATTCTAAATGCCCCTACAAGGGGTTTCCAAATTAAAAAGGTGGGTGGGGGTGGGAGATAATTCTTCATCACTAAGATTTGGCGACAGGGTCCGCTCATCGCTATAAGATATCCCCCCTTCTCTTCACTTGCTTTCGTGGTGTAACTGGAACCACGTCCGACGTCTTATCCGGAGGTCTGGGGTTAAAATCTAGGCGAGGGCATTGCGTATTTTTCAAATCTTCTTCTTCAAAAAAATTCTAATGCTTCTTTTACTTTATTCATTTATTCATTTTATTTTTAGAAGGGTAATTTTATGGTTTATTTTGTGTTTAACTCTTCAAAATCGCCCGAAACGCCTGAGCACTCAGACATCGGCAAGTCGCCCGAAAGCCTGCGTCCATTTTCTACCTAGTGCCTTCCGCGATCATGTTAGTACATGGCTCAATGGTTTCGGCAGTTTTTAAGTGGCATGCCAATCTTTTTTTTAATCCACTAAAGTTAGACTTATTTGAATGCACCTTTTCCCTCTGCTTCGCTTAGTGTCAATGTTTAGCTATTGATGCTCGCAGTTGCAATTCTGTCCTAACAGAAAACCGCACACAATGGGTGAAACCTTGCAAAGATACCCTAGAGAGAAGTAATCAGCATTCTACTTGGAAAAGAGGTGAAGAAATCCATTCCAACAGAAATTCCTACATAGGGCGTTTGAGGGAAACAGATTTGGGTCTCTATCGATACGAAAGACGCAGGTCTTGTATTTAAGTGTTTATTTGTTGCATGAAATTGTAAATCTTTCAGTTATGAGCTCAACGGATCTAAGCTGTAAAAAATACTCAATTAGAACTCGAGATTATAGACAAATGCCTTCCTCATGGCTTTGGCGACAATTTCTATCGCGAAGTTGGCTACTTTTATAGATTTATCGCCTACTTGGCGACCTTTTGCAAGGTTTGCAAAAAACACATTTTCGAAGCATTTTGGTTTTTCTAGACGTTTGCAGAACCCATGCTGCAATGTATAAATATGGTTTGGAGAGCTAGGAAGTTCAGTTGCGAGTCAGCTGTAACCGCTTATGTTAACTAAATTACGAGTTAGTGTTTGCCTTGAGAATGATTTGAGGAACTTACCGATTCATTTCTTGTCCTGAAGAGTAATTCATAAATATCCACATTCTCCTTGAATTATTTCCAACTGTTATTGTGCTGTAAGATTTATTTCTAGTTATAAAACCAGGCAAAGCCAAACCTTGCGTTTGACTTACGTTTTACTCAAGACTTTAAAGATTTTGAGGAAAATCAGATGCTGTCCTTCTTCAACAGGACCAAAGAAATCTGCGCTTCCCAAACGGGATAGTGGTTAGTGATTCTGACCACCGTACCGAAGGTCTGGGTTCGAATCCCGGAGAAGGCACAGATGTTTATACGTATATAGGTCAGGCTGTTCAGTGGTAACCCTCAGCTGCCGTTGTGTGCTGTCCGTCTCACGCGCCAATTAGTGAATATTCACCTGATGATAAATATGATTCACTTGATTTCCAAAGCTGCGTCAAGCAGCAGACCACATGACGACATATATAGGTCTTTGCGGCATAGAGGCACTCTAAATATATGTAGAGCCGAAAGTCCTCTCGTGTGGTTTGGTGGTAGTAAAAGAGCAGTGAGAGACGCTCGAACCCCCTGGGGTGCTCTCTTTCAAAATTGGGTGGAGCTAAGCAAAATCGTATTGTCACCTATATGGTGCTCAAGGTGCTTGCCAACAACAGGCGTAATCTTGTATCCCTTCCCTTGAAGAATTTCATAGGCTTGTTATGATTATATCAGACAAATGAGATTAGTCAAAACATAATCAACAAAGAAATCGGTAACAAAAGGAAGGCCACAGTTGTATTTATACCCAAAAGGAGTAAATCGAACGAGAAAGTATCGCCGTCTGTGGGCAGAAATAGTAACGAAAATTGGGAAATTAAGTTAATAGAGTTTTAAAAGCGTTGGGAAGGACATTAATTTAGTTTTCAATATTTAAATCATTCTGGTTTAATTAATAAAGTCTGGTTTTAAAAGCAATGTGTTGCCACTGCCTGAAATTAAATATTTTTATCTTCGAGGGACCAGCGTGTTTCCATTAAGTAAAGCGTAAGATACTTAACTTTAAATTTAATCTATCTGATATTCAGTAATGAAATAAGTGATTTAAAAGCAATATGCGCAGTTCTTTAGAATTTTTTAATGTGATTAATTTTAAAAAAATGCATTTAAATCATGAGATATCTAATTAGAAATATTAAAATACTTTTATAAAGTCACCGAATTAGACACATTATAATCATTATATATTTCTTCTTTTTTATGATAACTCTTTTAAGCGGCTAGAATGTTCGCTTCTATAAAATTCCGCTGCTATTAAATTTTTGTAATTTATTCAAAGTTCTAACTGACATTTGTTTTTTTTTTACAGGGGTTTCGGCAAACAAGGCTACCAGTGCCAAAGTAAGTGTTTTATCAGCATTAAGGTTCTTTGTCATATGAGTGGTGTGTAATTGCTGTTTCTCTATGTATCAAAATGAAGTCTCGCTTAAAAAATTTAGAGAGATTTGATTTACTTTGCGAGAAAGCGTATCATAAAATATACAGTGATTCCAAACATTCAGAATATTCCAAAATGTTCATAAATGAACACAGCTTTGGAGATAAATAACCAATTAAATTCGCCGTTCAGATGGTATAGCGGTTACTGACGCTGATTACTGTACCGAAGTGCCCGGGTTCGAATCCCAGAGAAGGCATGGATGGTTATGAATGTATTATGTCTATGCGGACACTGAAAATTTTCGGGAAGGCCAAAGTCCTCTAGATTGGTTTCTTGGTGTGGGAGACTCTTGCTCACTCCCTCCTCCCCCAGGGTGCTGTCCTTCAAAATTGGGGTGAAGCTCGGCAAAATCATACTGTCACCTATATCAGAACGCGCGTGTAAAGAAGGAAAGCTTCCATAGAAGTAAAGTAAACCAAATTGACAGCTGCGTTGCTGAATCGTAGAGGGACAAATTAAGACTGCCAAATGTGCAGGATGTTGAGGAATACGGTCAAAACCAAAGAAATTATAAATTCTTTCACAAGCTTTGTTGTTTTTTTCGTCCCTTTTACAAAACTTTGCGCGATAATTTAAACTTGAATTTTTGTAATTTTTTTATTTAAATTAAATAATCTACTTACTCGGATAACTGATTTGATTTACGTCGAAACGGTGGGGAAAAGTGGTCCCAGAAGTTTGAACTCTTGACAAAAGCAACCTTCGACACCTGCTCAAAAGGTATCTCGCGCATAAAGGTGTTAAGGATGGATGAATAGCACCTTTAAATTAAACTTCGTGAATATTTTTCGCTTTGCGTCTGAGGGACTTCTGCTTTGGCGAAGTTTTCGTTCCGAATCCTACAAGTTCTCTTTGCCTATATGGTACCCAAGGCTGAAGTCGACGCTGTTGCACTTCTTGTCAAGTTAAAACTCCTGGACTTGTTCTCATTAGGTCAGACAAGTGAGACAGTCAAAATTTGATCAAATTTCTATTTCATAGAAATATATAACAGTACACAATGCATGATTTATGTCTAGGAGCTTTAGATTAAAATCCAAGATCTTTCTATAATTCACAATTAATTTTTCCTCCTAAAAGCAAAAAAAATATGTGATGATGGCACCTAAAAGAAGGTCGCTCGTTCAGTTTAGACTATCTTAATAAGTTCGTTGCAATGTGACAGATATTTTTTTAATGTTATATTCAGGTAGATCATTTATTGTTAGATATACTAGCGACCAATATTCCTTGGATTTAGAGATTTACGAACTTTGATAGCTCTATAGGGTTACATCTTAATTACATTTAATATAAATGGAAAGTAGAAATACAGGAAAGATTTATCATCTTATATAATAAAAGACGAATGTCGGCGTCGTGGACACAGTCAGCTGATCGGTTTTCATGTTTACAAAGTGTTAAATGTTGCCATACATTTTATATTCGCTGTACCATTTAATTTGGGATGTAAATTGATGAAAACAAGCGAATGATTTTCTCCGAATACCTTTCCCTGTAAAAAGTGTTAGCGGAGGTGTAAATAATATAACGTATCAAATTTTTCTTTGATGTCTTAGCACTTCCAGCATGTTTACTCACAAAGTTTATACGAACTGTTCTCCCATAAAAATACTAATTCAGTGTCTGAAAACACTATTATATTAAAACGCTTATTTAAATATTCCTTGTTTTGGAACTGTGGATGGAAACGATCTGCAATGCAGATTAAAATGAAATTCCAGGTTTTAAGACTTTTTAGAAAAGCGAGTAATATGTTATTTTCATATATTTAAAATTGTGAATTTTAAATATATAAAATATATTTGATATTGGAATAATACAATGTATTTGAGATTACGATAATACAATGTATAAGGTGTTGCAAGCTTTATTATTATGAATTAATTCTATGAATTGCATTCTGCGAATTGTTTCGTTGTTAGTTTTAAGACATTACAAGATGAATAAGTTTTAACCCATGAATTGCCTAATTTAATTTTTGTTTACTTTAGTTATTAGCACAAAAGGGACATTAGCTCCGAAAGGGGTATTAGTTTCAAAACGGCATTTTGCGTTGAATCACTATAAACGGCTTATCACTTTTCAGATTGTTGCCACCCGATATCACCCCCATATTATATTTAAAGAATCTGCATCAATGTATGTATATTTCTCGCATTGTTAAAAAGCAACTATACCTAGAGCCACCCTGTTTTGAATAACGTGGTCCTTCACCCCAGCATGGGCACCTGGATGCCCGAATTTTGAATTTCAAATCTGTTTTATTATTTATTATTTATTTCGTATTTAGCCGCCCAGACGGTATGGTGGTTAGGGGAGCCTGTTTGCGATACCGAAGGACTTCTATTCGAATCCCGGAGAAGGCATGGTTGTAACTGTTCGTCCCTTCATAGGAGACAATGGTGGCCCACTTATTAGGTGTCTCCATAATAAAGAGACCACCACATCTGGCCTTAGTATAGATTAATGGCCTCTGTTACAAAGTGTAACTCTTGACAATCTGCCATTAGGGGGGGGAATCGTATTTTGTAAAACTTCACCGAATTTTTGATTAACAAACTCAACGATTTCAAACAGAGTAGGGGCAACACTGTAGGGAATAAAACATTTTTATCTCCGGCACGCGAGACTGTCTACCGGAAATTCTAAAAATATGCTGTTTTTATTCAGTTTGTGATTTTGCTGTCGAATCGAATTCTATGTGATGTAAGCGCCAAAAACGTGATATGTACTAAAAAAAAAATAACCGCTCGAAACGTTAATTAACGTCTTTTTATTAAAGAGAAAAAACATTCAAAAAACCATTTTAGTAAGAAAAGTGAACATTGTTATGATGAACTGAGAAAAGGCTGAAAAAGGGAGAAAAATATATGCCAACACTTAACGGTGCATTGGGCATTCTAAACGTTTACTGCTATGCTGCTTTAAAAATTTTGTAATTTTGCTGTTGAATTGCATATGGCATAAGTGCAAAGAAAATAGTGCATCATAGTAAAAACTGAAAAGACAAAAATAAATAAATATATAAATAAAATGGGCTGGCAGTTGTGAGTGTAACAGAAGAATCGTAGACTGCGAGCTCAGTGACAGCGTAAAAAACGTTAAAAAATTCTTTTAGACGGCCGTGAAATTCTGAAATCCTTTAGAACAGGTTTCAGTTCATTTGAACAGGTGTCTATTATTCACCATTTCTGAGAATATGAATTAACGGTGATCTACGGAAGTAGTGTAGTCTAAGGTAATAGCCTCCAAAGAAGAACAAATTGTGAAGAATTGCGTGTTTGCGTTTTAAGTTTTCAGTGTATTTGGTGTTTGAATATGAGTCAGTTGTTTAGCATTTCTGAGAAATGAAATTAGCAATGATTTTGATTATTATCGACAATCAATATAGTCTAAGATCAAAACCTCCACAGAAAACCAAAACTGTCTAAAATTGTGGGTCTTAGCTTTCACTACATTTGGGTTTCCTTCGAACTTACGTTTGTCGTTCAGCGCTTCTGAGAACTGAAATTAATAATGATTTTGAACATCATCATGTTTTCTATACAGAACAAAGCTGTCTAAAATTCTGATCTTAGCTTTCATTATATTTGGCTTTGATCTGAATGTTCTTTCGTCATTCGAGGTTTTGAGAATAGAAATTAATAAAGATTTTGATCATCTATAGTCAGTGTAATCCAAAATCAAAACTTCCACAGAAGACCAAAACTGTCTAAAATTGTGGATCTTAGGTTTCACTAAATTTGCGTTTCAATTGAACTTCCATTTGTTGTTCAGCTCTT
>KK118299.1:62286-88894 GCA_000611955.2 Stegodyphus mimosarum | reverse complement strand
TTTATCTTTATCCTACTCTTACCAGAGCTTATCACGGAATCCCACGAGAGGCCTCACACATAACGGCTCTTCATAAATGTTTCTTCATAAAGATGATCACTTGAGATTAATAAAATGAGACACCTTGTCACTGCAGACGTACTAGCGGGCGAGAGTGCGATGAGCTAAGTTCAATCATGAGCGAGGAAAAGATCATGTGAATCCTACTATGAAATCATCAAAAGTATTAAAGTCCTGAGTATGCGTTTCAGTACAAATAATTTTTAGCGTTTTGGGTGTTTATTTGATTTATTAAATATCCCGTTTTGAGCTCTTACGCCACATAAAATTCGATTCAACAACAAAATCACAAAATATTTAAAAAAGCATAGCTTTATAATTTCCGATAAGCAGTCGCACGCTGAACGTTGATTTTTAGTCCCAAAAGCCTTTTTCCTTAAGGACTATTGTTTTCGTTTTGAGATTTTGCGTCGTAAACATTAAATGTCGGTTCACTTTTCAAACTGTTGCCGCCAAATATTGCAGCTCTGTATTGTATTTAAATAAATTAAATAATGAAGAATGTGCATAAATGTATGTATGTTTCTCGCATTGTGGTAAAACAACGGTACCTAGAGCAATCCAATTTTGAATGACGTAATCCTACTGCGAATATAGGCATCTGGAAGCCCACATTTGAAATTTAGGAATTTGTTTCATTATCGATTTCATATTTCGTAAAATTTTGATTAACAAACTCAAGGATTTCAAAGCCAGCAACGGCAACGTTGTAGAGAAAAAACATTTTTATCTCCAGCGCGTTAGACTGTGCATCCGAATTTCTAAAGATATGCTCAATTTAAAATTATGTTGCGATATTGCTCTTGAAATTAATTTTATGTTTTAAGTGCGAAGAACGTGGTATTTAATAAAAAAAGGTAACACACAAAATGTTAAAAAAAAACACCCCTTTGGACATGTTTAAAAATCTGAAACCTTTCAGATTTTCTTTTCTTTTTTTTTCCCCTTACAATGCTCGCTTTGAAATCATTCAGTTTGTTAATCAAAAATTCTTTAAAGTTTTACAAAATATGAAATAGATTTTAAACAGACTCGTAGTTCAAAATGTGGGTTTCCAGGTTCCCATGTTCGGGTGGAGGACTACGTTATTCAAAATTTGATGGCTCTAGGTTCTATTATTTTTGCAGTGTGCGAGAAACATGCATACATTGATGCAGATTCTTCATTATATAATTTCTTTAAATATAATACAGAGCGATGATATTTGATAGCAACAATTTGAAAAGTGATAGGCCGTTTATAGTGATTCAACGCAGACGCCGTTTGGAGACAAATATCCCTTTTGGGCTGATTAGTGATTTTTTAAAGAAATAAACACATGCAGTATGCGTGAAAGTTGATAGTTTAGATTATCCGTGTTTTCCAATTATCCCTAACCTGCTTTCTCGGCATTAGCAAGAATAATTGGGAGTACACTGCAGATTAGCGGGAGGTAAATGTCTGCTTCTTTTCGCTAGCACTTCACTATTTCGAGAAAAAGAACGGAAGGAATATACGAATTTTGCCTGCCCAGACACTTTCACGAGAAACAAAAGAGGAATTCTAAGAATTCACTCTTCTCTCAAGAGTAGGTGAATAAGATTTTCAGAGAACTTCACGCAACGCCAGCGAAAATCTAGCAAAATCTTGCGTTAGATCTCGTTATCTCTTCGCTTTCTTCTCCGGAGAGGCGTTTGTGATAGTTAAGACTGTGTGGTTGGGCAAAAGTAATTATCTTTGGAAGATCTCTCTCTTTCACTCGCGAAGAGTGCAAAGAAAACAAATTCCGGATACTTAATGGACCTTGTGCTCGGTGCTGCGTTTTAAAGCCTGGCTAAAGACGTGAAATGTAATTACCTCCGATTTTTGTGCCTGAAAATATGTTTGCCTAAATTGCGAATGTTACCGTGGGAACCAACCCCGCCCAACGGTGCACTAATTAAAGAAGGCTTCCAAGGTTAAGTTTCCTATTCACCTCATCTTTTATTCCGTTAAATGTTTGTTTCGGAAGAGTTTTTTTTTTAAATTTTTTTCTTTTCTTTATATTTCGGTGGCAGCACCTGAAGAATAATCGATTCCGGGACTTTGAGAGTCGGCTTCCGTTATTATTCTGTGCGCCATTTGTTTTGGGGAACAGACAAGTTTTCATTGTTCGATTTCATTGAATATGAAGAAATATTGAATGTTATGAAACTGATATTCCGCAATAAAAATATTCCTTTTATAAGCTTTTGATTAGTTCGCTTATGGTGCTTGTTGCTGTGGTCGAAACACTGTGATCGAATTTTAAACTGCGTTCGGATAAACTAGGAGACTGATTAGGTTATATCGATGGAAGAGAGTGAAAACAAAGTGTGCAGTGCCTTTGCCGGGATTCGAACTCCGAACCTCCCGAATTTGCGCGAATGTGCTTCTAATTACACCACGAAGGCATGTGGAAAAGACCATATATTCCGAAGTACTACGCTGACTTTTAATGCAAAATATAAGATCAAAGTTATGCCGAATAAAAAAGTGATACATTTAAAAATAAAGAAAAGATGAACATACAAAAATTGGATTTCTACAGGTACCTGAATGCTGCTTGTTTAAAAGAAATGGCATTCCTTATGAACTTAAAAAATTTCTTTATCTGATAGCATGTAAAGTTCGTCATATTCTTATATCTTAATTACACGACGAAGGCATGCGGAAAGTTAAAAGAAAATACGTTATATTCCGTCGATTTGAAAATTTGTACATACACTGCTTGTAGTTCTCAATGTATGTGTAAGGTTTTAGTTAAACTAACAAAGTTTTATTTTAATTTAAATCTTTCTATCTCTTCTCTGTTTCAACTTCCCGTCAGAAGAAGCGCGCGTTTTCAGCTTATGCTAATTTGAAGTAGAGCCAAGTACTATTTAAACCAGAAGTAGAAACCTCTTAGTATGAGAGAGCTTTTAGTCTTTGATCACGGTCATTCTGTTCGACGTTCGCCTGATCAGCTAGCAGATAATTATGAGCCATAGTGCTTACTACGTGATGACTTATTGAAATAAATTGAAGTGCGCTAGTATTAGTATTTCTTGCTACGCACCATTTAGTTAGAGGCCAACTCCGCGATTTAGCTCTGTGAGCAAGGATTTAATTAAATTTATATTTAGCTTAGTTTAAATTTATCTAGTGCTTACTACGTGATGACTTATTGAAATAAATTGAAGTGCGCTAGTATTAGTATTTCTTGCTACGCACCATTTAGTTAGAGGCCAACTCCGCGATTTAGCTCTGTGAGCAAGGATTTAATTAAATTTATATTTAGCTTAGTTTAAATTTATCTGATTGTTAAGTTAGACCCAAGTGTGGTCTTTTACTTTCTGTATTCCTCCCGAGTTGGGAAGTGTGTAAATAATATTGATTTAATAAAAGAGGATTTTAAATCCCTTTCAAGTGCAGTTATTCTCCAGCACAGTATCTACACCAGAACACAGCTGATTTCAGCTCCCTGTTCCAGATCAGGACGTTTAGGCTTTAAGGAGTTACTTCAAAATGTTTGCAAAGAACATGCACAGAACACTCAGTCCTGACATATGTTGTTGCGCGATTTTTTAAATTTCGGTTTAGATTTTTTTTTATTTTATTTAATTTTCAAACGGTTTTTTGCCCATATCTTCCTTTAAAGAAAAACTAAAAATTAGAGAATTTTGGTATTTGCACCATCGGATAGAGCGGAAAAAAAGCTGTTTAGAGAAATTTATATGACATTTTAACGTAATTTCTGATTTGTGGACAAAACTGCTGGAATTTTTAACCATCTGACGTGCAAAATTGCTCGAAATGAAACCGTGATTATTCATTGTTGAAAATTGATTTTTTTCGAATGTATAATTTGAGTGATAACATGTTATTGAGACTAAAGATATGAAAATTAAGAAAAAAATTAGAAAGTTTTATAAAATAATTTTTTATTCGAAATTAGCGAAATCATTAATGAACTAAAAGAAGAGAGATAATTTATCATTTAATTTCATGCGAAAAAGAGATTAAATAAATCTCTCTACAAAATTCATGTACAATTTTACATCATGGCCTGGGCCCCTTAATAACGAAATCTAATAATCGAATTGCATTTTCAGAAATATAAGCTATTAAAATAAAAGCCATAAATTTATCAAGGATTCCTCACGATGTTATTATTCCGGACAGAAAATCGTAGCAGAATTCTGCAAGTAGAATTATTTAATCTGATATTCCCATGATCAATCATATGATCAGTTATTTTTCTACTTCTAAATCATTAATTCTTTTATGAAATGCTCATTTTATAAAAACGTTTTTGCCTTGGAGATGCTATAGTCACAAACTTCACTTTTTGTCTGTATCACTTTTTATATGTCTCACGAAATATTATGTCTGTATAATATTTTTAAAGAAATAATATAGCAAAGAAAAAAATGTATGCCATCACAGATAAAAGGATACTTTGATACTATTGTTATTATTCTGGCATGCAGCGGAGAATTCCTGTCCCTGTTGTTTCCAGATTCCTGAGGGAATCCCGAATTGTGCCTGACGTCTGAGGAAGTCGATAAATAGTATTCTCCAGATGAGGTATAAGCTGAGGTTGGAAAAACTTTGAAGCCCATTGCTTTCTGGAAGAAAATGTGAAGACTATAGAAGGGGCTGTGATCAGGCACTGTTTAGCTGGTCACGTGGCCTAAAGCAGTGAATCTAAAGTCATGAAGGGGCATGGCTTGCCAACTGCTGTACTAAATGAAACGATATATGCACATAATGCAAAATAATTACATTAAATATTCTGAAATTGCTAAGTGCACTATTTACATGGTGAAGAAATGTTCTTTTAAGAACAGCAATGAAATGGTTTGCTTTTCAGGCTGCTGGGGGCCGGAAAATGCCTGCCTGAGGCATGTAAAGTCCAGTATGTCAAAAATCGCAAAGAGTCTTAAAATTACTTGTTAGTCAGTTGCGGTGCATTTAACGGGAATAAAAAAAGTTAAATAAGTCCGACGACCATAGGAGGCTATCTGCACGCTCATTGGCTGGCCTGATTTGTTTGTAATAGGTGTGCGGCGAATGGGCATAGAAGCTTGCCTTCGCTCAGGATTGTTTTCACCAAGGCGGTTAGAGTAGATGAAGTAAGCATGACATACTAAAATGAAGCTGAGAAAATGCCAGCAAGGTGGCGTCAGGACTTATCATGGTCGCCAAACAGTGTACGGAAAAGACTTCGAAATATATTGTTAAATAAAATTACACTGACTTTGAGAGCAAATATCAACGTCCGCAGACTCAGGAAAGTGTCTTTAGAGAATAATTTGCATAAAATACCATTGAAACTTCTACTGATCTTCCAGGTTTTACCCTGCAATACATTTGTCTTATAGTTACCAAGTATACATTATTATTTACCTAGATTTCATTAAATGTGATACAAATATTTGCAATCCTTGCGGTTTTTCTATAAATTAAGTAGAAAATTAATGATGTTAAGTATTAAAATTGGAATGTGAGACTTATAAACGTTCAGTGATGTATAGGTAACATATAGAGAACACCAGTTAGAATGTAAACAAAACCCAACAGAAGTTTGCCTATGGCAGCGGCCATGATATGTCGTGACATCATACCGTGACGTGTCATGGCTTCATTTTCATTGCACGGGACATACGAAGAAGACTTACCTTCTAACCTACTTGGTTACCACCGAATGTTATCGTCATGTATTAGTTTTAAAGAAATAAAATAAAGAACATAAAAAAATGCATGGCAACATTTAACACTTTATTGAGATTTCTGAAGGTATCTGATATATATATATATATATATATATATATTAATTTTAAATTTCCCCTCGGCAGTCTTTTGCTATTCTGCGAAAGGTGAGATATTTAATTTTTCTTTTAAATTTAATCTGCCAGTTATTGATGAACAAACTAAACGATTTAAAAGAAATAAACGCTGCTCTTTATTGCTTTTATTAATTACCTATTGTGCCCGTGAAATGATGCTGGTGGATTTACTAAAAGCGTTATATATATTTCTTCGTTTTTATAGTAATTATTTTAGACGACTGACCCCGCCAACGGCTACTTGTTCGAAAAGTGGAGCAGACAACAAAAATGATTCGACGCAAAAGTGTATGGGAACACTTTACATTTTTCTGTATAATATAGAACATGCAACATAATCATGTAACACATACAAATAATTGCATATGAATAACTTCGACACTGGCATAGGTTCAATTCTGCGTGGGATCGACACCGATGAAATATTAACATAGGACTGAAACTGCATGAAACGGACTCCGGTATAAGATCGATATGAGTCTGTATTGATACTACTGGCATGGGATCGACACCGCTGTTCGGCACAAGACTGACGCTGCATGAAAGGGACATCGGTATAAGAAGACATTACTCAAGGATAGGATAAACAAGGCTTAAGATCGGTACATTTATCATGAAACATTTATCGGCATAACGTGGATAAGATTCGTAATTAATTAATTGAAGAATTTCAACATAAGAGCAAAAGAATTACCAAAGGTGAGTTTGATAAAATTATTATTTTTAGGGTATCTGTGAAGATTCGACATTGGTTTAAGATCGGCATAGGACTGACACTGCATAGAATAGACACATCGACACGATGCTGCATCGACACTGACATAGAACCTACACAGGACTGATAGTGGATGAAAAAGACGCTGATAAAAGATTGACACGCTGCGGTTTCGACTCTGGCATTGCGTCGACACGGCTTCAGATCGATACCGCCATGCAGAAAATATTGGCATAACGTGAACAAGATATGAAATGAATTGAAGAATTTGAATATAAGAGAAAAAGAATTATCAGAAGTGAAAGAGTTTGATAATTATTATTTTTAGGGTATCTATGAAGATTCGATACCAGTTTAAGATCGACAGAGGACTGACATTGCATAGAATAGAATAGACACATCGACGCTGATATAGGATTAAAAGACGACTGACACTAGATGAAATGGACACCGGTATATGATCGACATGACAGTGTATCTACACTTGCGTAGGATCAACAAGGCGTGGAACCGACACCGGTGTAAGATCGGCATAAGACTCACACTGCATGAAAGGGACATCGGTATAAGATCGACACTGGTATAGGATCGACACGACATAAGATCGCTACTGGTATGCAACAGATATTGGCATAACGTAGAGAGGATTTATAATTAATTGAAGAATTTGATTATAAGAGCAAAAGAATTTTATAAAATTATTATTTTTATTGTATCTGCGATGATTGGACTCCTGTTTAAAATCGATACAGGATTGATACTGCCTACATATGCGTCAACCCGAAACTGTATCGACACGGAGTAAGGTCGACACAGGACTGACAACTGCATGAAATGGTTACCGGTATATGACCGACAGGACACTGGCATGGGATCAGCACAGCGTGGGATCGTCACCGGTTAAGACCGGCGTAGAACTGACACTGCATGAAAGGGACATCGGTGTAAGATCGACACAATATTGTATCGACTCTGGGATTAGCATCAACACTGGTATTCAGTAGATATTGCCATAGCGCAGACAGCAATTATCTCAGTCATTTTCTGTTAAATAATGATTTGATTGTCTTTTATTCGTCCAAATTTAATTGTTCATATTTAATGGTGTGGAGATAATTGATATTTATTACAGAGTATTCTGTAAATTGAATGTAGGGAATATTTTATTTTTGATGATGTAAAAAGCAAAGTTCTCACATTACTTAACTAAAGAGGGAGTTTATAAAGTCAGCTTTTGCTTCGTTTAATTTTGCTGTAAATGACCATTTTTATTATTTTTAGTTCTTCGAAAATTCTATAAAGCAGGTTCGTGCAATGATCCATTCGAAAAGTTATTCAAACAGAGTGCCTTCTAGACTGAAATGAAGTGAAATGCTTGAAAGTAGGTACTTTTAAGAGCATTTTTTGAGATAATCACAGCAGCAACTTCGAAAATTATCGATTGATGGAATTTGAGAAAAGGTTTCTCTTGTTCGCAGCGCCATCTGTTTTTGACAACGGGAACATTTCTTTATTTAAATTGTTCACTATGGAATGCTGAAAATGTTTTATCTCCGAAATACAGCCGTGTATTAGTTGCTAAAAGTTTGAAGTATGTTTCAGACTACTTCAGTTTGCATAAAAACTCTTTTGTAATCGAGAATATTCGAGTTACTTACTGTGTGTTAAATATTAATATGATTAAAATATTACTGTCTATTGTAAAACATCATACGTCTTTCAGAGGGACGCTCAAGAAAGGCATAGAAACGTATTTCAGTTTGAGATTATAATGCGTGTATTTTAGATATAGAACTTTGAAGCCATAACTGTACTATTAGTGTACTAAACCATTTCTAAGAATAGAAATTTATCACTGTGCTTTTAATTTCCTGCAAATACCATTTATAATTAAAAAATTTAATAGTTCATTATTAAATTCATAAAAGTTTGGGGTTCGAATCTCGGACCGAACTACCAGTGTTCAGCGACTGTACCGCTCGACCGTTGGTTACGTAAATGATATTTAACATTAACTTAAATTGATGATATTTAACATAAAATGAGAACGATCACACCTTTATTGCACTTGTTCAAAATAACACCTTTTCGAGGAAGATTTTAAGGGAATGTAAATTTTACTTTTTCAGAATCAATCAATAAAAACTTGAAAGAGCTCAGATTTTAATGATCGCCGAAGAGGATTTGTTAGGTTTTTTAAGCTTGCAGTCTTCCAGTCTGCTGTTGAACTCACTCCTGCTAGCTTCATTACTAAGCACCACTTTCTCCGACACTGCGCCATATACAATTCAACAGAAAAATTACAAAAATGTTAAAAGCAGCATATGTTTAGAATTCCCGATTCAATGTTAGCATACGCTTTTCTGTTCCCCCCACCCTCCCGAGTCTTTTGTCAGTCATTATATCAATGCTCAGTTTTTTTAGTCAAATCGCTTGCGAAACTTTTTTTTTTGTCTTTTTATTATCAATGTTTGTGTGTTAACTTTATTTATTAAATATCACGTTCTTTCCACTTACGCTATATAAAATTCAGTTGAAAAGCAAAATCATAAAATATTTTAAAACAGGTTATTTTTAGTTTCGACAGACAATCTCGCGATAAAAATATTTTATTCCGTACAGTATATGACACTGCTTATTTTTAAATCGTTGAGTTTGTTAATCAAAAATTCATTAAAGTTTTACAAAACAAGAAATATTATAAAATTCGAAATTCAAAAATCGGGCTTCCAGGTGCGTATGTTGATAGAGGACAACGTTATTCAAAATTTAATGGCTGTAAATACCGCCGTTTTTTAACGATGCTAGTAACATACATACTTTTATGCAGGTTCTTCATTATTTAATTTCTTTAAATATAGTACAGGGTGACAACAATTTGAAAAGTGATACAGTCTCAACGGAAAATGGCAAAACGAAATTAATAGCCGTTCTGGGCTGACGCCGTTTGGGCACAAAATAATTTACATGTAACAGACGATTAATATATTTTAAAACGCTTATTAATCTGCCAGTTTTGAGAATTTAAAAAAAATTTTTTAACTTTTCTGTCAATAAAAAAAAGCTGCAAGCAATTGTGTAGAATTTTTTTAAATCGAAATGTATAGATTTTTTTTAAATAAAACTAACTACCCGTCGAAATGTAAGAATTTTTGTATTAGCTTCTAATGAAGCATCTCTTTGTGTATATGCTTCTATGTTCCTCGCATTGTGAAAAAACGACAACATCTAGAATCAGCCAATTTTAAATACGCTTAATCCTCCATCTGAACATATGCAGCTTGAAGCACGAATTGTGAGTTTCGAATTTGTTTTTGATTTATTTTATATTATGTACAAATTTAAGGAATTTTTTAATAATAAACTCAACGATTTAAAAGCGAGCGCTGGCAACATTGTTTAAGATAAAAAGAGTTTTACCTGCGGCGTACCATACTGTTGCTATTCAGTAAAATGAAAGCTTTCAATTTTAATCAGCAAAATCAACTGTTTAAAAGCAGTGTGTTGCGACCGTTTCAAATTTAATCTGTCTCTCATTCAGTAATAAACCAAGTGATTTAAAAACAGCAAACGCAGTTTATAAGAATATTTTTTCTACTTTTAATCCGATTGATTTAAATAAAACTGCAGTTAAATCATGAGTTTCTAATTATAAATATTACATAGTTCTGTAAATTAACACTAACTGGATTTATTCACTAAAATCATTGTACATTACTTCAGTTTTATGTTAATTATTTTAGGCTGCTAGGCGCCGAAACGGCTAGTATAAAACTTAAATCAGTGGAAGACTGAAATTTTAATTTAAATTTCAATATTCGTGTTGCCGGGCATTCTATTAACAGTTTTAGATACAAATTCTTAAATCGTTTCCATTGAATAGAATTAGGATCATATGAGGGTTCGAATGCAATCATTGCTTTCATCAACATTCTGAAGCCGTGGAGATGGGTATTAAGAACTAGCGAGTGTAACAATAATTGTTGACAGCATAGGGCGTTTGCTTTAAATAGAATATGACCAATAGGGATGAGACATTCGATTTCGCGAATCCTAGGAATCTTTAGGAAAATTAGATATTTGAATATTCGACACTTTCCTTTTTTTTTCCCGGTGGAAGGCGATGTTCCTTATATTTCAAATTCTTACTTTAATCACTTCATCGACCTACAAAAACTCAAATTTGCTTCTTTTTTCCCCTCCGAAGATAAACTTTCTGCTTTTGAAAGTGGACTTAAAAATAGTTTTTTGCTCTTTCACCAGCTGTCTAGACCTAATTAGTAAAGCACGTACCTGCTACACTCATGAGAAAAAATGTTGTTCACGTTACCCATGAGAAAAAATTCTTTTGTGTTCCCTTGCCTCTTATCTGAAAATTAACGAAGACGATTTCGTAAAAGCACGCTTTCAAATTCCGATTGCAGTGCCAGCTGAAAGTGGGAAGGGCGTGCATACCTGTTTTCCAGCATTTTAGATGAAAGTTGCTTTGTATGAGTTTAATACAACCCCGCTTTGGAAAGAACGTGATCACACTGATCATAAATCTGTTCATTTTTCCACATTCTGGGAGATGGGAAACGAAGCGACGTGTCACTATCTGGAATTACAATCACAGGCTACACTTAATCCCGACGAGTGTGATTACGCCTGATGATACTTTTAAAATCGACTAATTTGTTAAGGGGTTAGTAGTTAAAATTCTTAAACATTCGAGCTAAAATCTGTGGAAAGATTAATTTTACTGACAGCCAGTAGAAGTGGTCATTAAAATAGGAACGCCATTGTTGCAGTTGCAGTGGATTTCAATGAACCTGGATCTCAGTATTACCTATTAAGGTTCGAATCCTGTCGACTCCTTCTAATAATTGAAGTAAACTTAGGTGTAATGTTGTAGGATATGTTGATGGTGTAGCGTGCTGAAATATGGATCCATTGAGAAACAAGAACAAGGGTTCCCACTCTATGCCCGCCGGCACCATGGCGCCCGCCGATACTTTAACGTGTGCCCACCGCTGTGTGATCGCAATAAAAATGTCTCACTTTTCAATAAAATCTATGTGAAAATTTTCTCATTTTTAATGAAATAAATATTGCGTCCAACACTGATACCAACACAAAGCGAAATGCGACCGATCCCTTTTTTATATGCATGTATTAATAACTCTATCCAACTATGAATTCACCTTGAAAAAGGAAATGGTGCTCGCCGTCCAAAAGATATTTTAGAATGTGCTCGTAGGGATAAAAAGACTGGATACGTCTGGCTTATCCGCAGAGAAGAGCAACTTGGTAGCCGAGGCAGAATAAATATTCATATTTATTAGGAAAAAAATGCGGCTACAAACAACTTGGCACACTACTCGTGCCTATTTCGAAATATTTATATTTTTATAGCTGTGTTAGTTGCGAGCAGCAAGCAGCAGTCGAGCTAGGACGAAGTGTAGAAAGCAAGAGCCTTGTTTTCAGGATGTAATCTTAATTCAGAATTAATCTGAATTCAGTTAGTTTCGGTTCTCAATGTATTTGAATGGATAATTAACATGTTGTAAAATTATTATTGGCCTGTGTATAAATTCATGTATATCTTGTGAAATTTGGACTAAAAATTCTAATTTATTACAGGTATGCCTAGAACTACATCTACTGTAAGCAGATGGTAAAAACTTTATAGGATATAATTAAAAAAATGTTTTCGAAAAATTTATAAATGTTACTAAAAATACAAATTTAAAAAATAAACCAGAAATTATCTTCGAAATTTACTTATATGAAACCTAAATTTTGAATCATGAAAGAAGGAATCAAGTAAGTTTAATGAAAAAATATATATTAATAAATATAAACCAAATTCAATTAACATTGTAAAGCTAAATTTTGAGAGCTTAGTTGTTAAAAACTGCTCGTGCGATTTTTTACAAAACTCGACATTTTGGCATAATTTGAGACACCGAATCGAACTGTGTAAAAAAACTGGTATGCCTTTTCAGAAAAAGACCGATTTTTGTTAAAATAAACTGTGTTAGAACAATGCTATATATAAATCTAATATATACTCTAAATTGCACTTTCGAGACATGAAAACCACAAGTTAAATTTCCTCAGTCGGCTCAGTAGAACGAGTGGTACAGAACTGTGAACTGTCCCCCCCCTTTTTTTTTGTTGTAGCGTATACATTTTATCAGTTGATATAATTTAGAAATAACGCAGTACCCAACGTCATTAAATAATTTTATGGTTTTAGTAATTCATACACACCCTGTTTTTTTTCGTGTTCTGTTAATTTACGAGAGATCGAAGAACAAACAAATTTTTTCATCCGCAATTCGTCACGAATAATGTACAGCTGCAAATGCAATGTTAAATTCCGTCTGTATCATTTGGTAAGTACAGCTGACAGTTGACGGGAGCCAGTGACATTATCATTCTACCAAGAGGTTAAGTAATATTGTTTCACGTCCTGACGCATATCTAGCATTAGTAGATACGTCAAATAATAGTGTAAGATATTCTTTCCGTTGTTACTCAAGACACAAATTACATAATTATTACATCATTTCAGATACTTAAATTACTTTATAGCAAAACGTACAGTTAAACCGATACGCATTACAAATACACTTTACAAAGGCACCACTTTAAAAACCGTAAATAATTTTAGAAACGTATATTGCGGAGCATCTGAATAGCGTAGTAGTACAGAGGGTTAATCTTCTAGAAACAAACGTAAGGGAACATTTTAGAATGAATATTAAATTCTTAGGCTTGGCTCTGTCCTTATTTAAAAAATTAAATTAAATTAACAAAAATGTATCAAATGTTTAAAATTTTAACAGTCGTCCAAAAGGGTTTGTTAAGGTTTTTGACTCTCGGACTGAGCTCGAAGTGTACTAGCGTACTCCTGCACTCACTCTTCCTAAGCTTTTCCTTTTTTTTCTTCTTTTTTCTTTCTTTATTTTGTCTTTTTAGCTTTATTATTAAGCATCGTTTCCTTCGCACCTAGGGAACATACAGTTTAATAATAAAATCAGATTTTCTTAGAAGCAGCGTAGTTTAGAATGTTTATATCTTTAGAATTCCTGATACAGTGTTACGTGTTGGCATACATTTGATATTTTTTTCAGTGTTTTCTCAGTTAGGCACACCAATCTTCTGCTTTCTTAGTAACGTAGCTAACAAAATTTTTTTTTCCTTTTTTATTATTAACTTTTAATGGGTTAACATTATTTATTAAATATACGTTCTTCGCACATACGCCGCATAAAATTGAATTCGACAGCAAAATCACAAAATATTTAAAAATAGCATAAATTTAGAATTCGCCGTGGAGTGTAAGAGTTTACCATACATACTTTTAAATTCGCTATATTATTTCTTTAAAAAGTAGCTGCTTACGGGGCCAGCCGCCTAAAATAGTTATCGTTAACGAAAAAGAAAAATTATATAATGATTTTAATGAGCCCAGCTAGTGTAATTTCACAAAACTATTAAATATTTCTTATCAGACATCTCATGATTCTAATTAGATGTTTATTTAAATCAATCACATTAAAAAGTAGACAAAGAAGTGTGTTTATTGCTTTTAAATCGCTTAGAATAACATATGGCAACACATTGGCGCACGGAAGATAAAATTATTTCATTTCCGGCTGCAGCAACAATTTGTTTTCATAGAGCCGAATTTGATAATTGAAAGATAAGTATCTTAAATTTTTCCAAATAGCAACAGTCTTGTTAGAGAAAAAATGTTTTATTTAAAAACGTGTTGCCCCTTCTGGCTTTCGAATCGTTGAGTTTGTAAATAAAAAATTCACCAAAGTTTTTTCAAAATATGAAATAAATAATAAAACAAATTAGAAACTCAAAGTTCGGGCTTCCAGCTGCAGATCTTCGGATGGAGGACTACGTTATTCAAAATTTTATGGCTCCAGAAATGCCGTTTTTTAACAGTGCGGGGAATATATCTGTTTAGATGTAGATTCTACTTTTTTTTATTTTTTTAAAAAATAATACAGGGCTTTAATGTTCGGTGAAAACAATTCGAAAAGTGATACGCCATTTGTAGTGGACGGCGTAAAATGCCATTTCGAGACTAAACCCGCTTGGGCTTTCACCCACGAGAGTGTGATGCTATATTGTTGATGCCTCTGTAACACTGTGTGGATTAGCGTAACTAAAGGGCATGTGTAGTGATGGTTGAGAAAGGACAAAATTAACGGCAGATTAACATTTTTCGTACGACGGACTTGTTTTCTGAAAGTACAGCTGGCAAAAACTCTCCTTTGTATTCTTCACCCAGCAGATAATTTGAATCTCAACGAAATTCTTTAAACCACCTGAATAGTGGGACAAGATGGAGTTTCATTTGAATGCGCTAACTGTACTTGTTGAACGATTTCTTCATGGTTTAGCCTCACTTTAAATTCATAAAAAACCTTAGCGCGATAATTATTTCGCATTAACTCCATTTTCGTTTCTTTCGAAATTTATTGTGAGTAGCGAAATTGCAATTGTTGTCCAAATAATTGTCTTCGGACATAAAAGAGTTCAAATTCACACATTTCTACTTATACGGAACTGTAGGTTATAATTTCAGTTGTTAACCCAAAAGAGACATTAGTCCCGATTGGGATATTTCTTTAAATGCATTGTTTCACTTTTCAAATTGTTGCTACCGAATATTATCGCCTGTGTTAGATTTAAAGAAATTAAATACTGAAGAATCTGTATGAATGTATGTCGTATTGTGAAAACACAACGGTATCTAGAACCATCCAGTTTTGAAGTCCTCCACTCGAACATGGGCACCTGGAAACCCGAATTTTGAATTTCGAATTTATTTTATTACCTATTTCATATTTTGTAAAAAGTTAACAAATTTTTCATTGACAAACTCAACGATTTCAAACCGAGCAGTGGCAACACTGTAAGGAATAAAACATTTTTTTTTTTTATCTCCAGCGATTTTTTTATCGCGAGAATGTCTACCGAAAATTCTAAAGATAGGCTGTTTTTAAATTATTTTATGATTTTGCTCTCAAATCGAATTTTAAGAACGTGATATTTAATAAATAAAGTAAACAAACAAAACGGTAGTAATAAAGAGACAAAAAGAGCTTGTAAAGTCATCTTAGTAAAAAAACTGAACATTGAAATGATGAACCGCGAAAAGATTGGGGTGGGAGAACAGAAAAATGTTTGCTAACCACTGCATCAGGATTTTAAACGTATACTGCTATGTTGCTTTTAAAATTTTTGCAATTTTGCTGTGGAATTTTATGTTGCGTAAATGTGAAGAAAATTGGGTTTAATAATAAAGCCAGTAAGAGTGAGTGTAACAGCAGACTGGTAGACTGCGAGCTCAGCGAAAGCGTAAGAAACATTAACAAACCCTTTTGGGCGATCTTTAAAATCTGAAAATCTTTCAGACTTTTTTATAAATCATTTCAGTCTTTTCTGTATCTTCTCCTTTCCGCATTCCTCACCACAATGCAAATAATTAATGAGTATTTAAACTGTGTTTTTTGGTTTTAAGCGTGCGCGCTTCGTTGTTATTTTTTTGTCAAATCTGATAGTTGTGTTATTTTCTTGCCAAATGTGATATTCGACTTTGCGTTCGTTCTCTCCCTCGCTCCGGTAGAGTTAGTGAGCCAGCTTCTGACAGTATTTAATTGTGCACTCCTTGATTACTGTTCTACGTTTGATTTAATTTGAACTGATTTATTTTATGTAGCATCACCACGAGTTGTGGAAATTGTAGCACAAGAGAGACTTATATTGTAAATTTTGTTCAATAAAAAAATTTAACCTTCTGAGGACCTTTTATCTTTGTTCTTAAACGCAGCGATAATTTGTGACGTAGCGATAATTATTAGCCTAAAACAGCGTTTGAAATCAAGTGTAACCCTGCATACTGTTAAATAAATGAAGAATTAGTATGCATGTATGACTTCATGTTCTATAGCACTGCCGAAAAACGGCATTACCTAAACCTACTTAGTTTTCAACACATGTAAATCTCTATCCAAACGTATGCACTTCGAAGCCAGAATTTTGAATATTTTCGAATTTCTTTTAAGATTTAATTCCTATTTTGCATGAATTTAATGACATTTTGATTAATAAAATCAAAGATTTCAAAACGAGCGGTGGCAACACCGTCCGAAATAAAACAATTTTTTTTATCTCGTAGAAGACGGGTAGATAGATATTATTTATCAAGAAGCATTGCCATCTGAAACTTAAATCTATCGCAGTGTGCCATCTGACGTGATTCTACTCCATAAGAACTGATCGATGCTCTTAGTGTCAGTGGTCGGAAGCACTTTGCTCTTTTTGAGTAGATTGCCGAGATCTTGTTGGAAAAGGTCTTTTCTTTTTCTTCGGCGCTTTTAGCTCTCTCTGGTTGCCTGTAGTTCTTACATTCGTTTTATCCCCGGAGACGAATTGCGGAAGAGAAAGGAAGTAGGTCTCCTACCCAACCGAATTTAATTAATATTTCTTTCAATCCTCTAGCTTTTAGAAGTGTTTAACTGTCATGGAAAATTTTTCGTTTCCGGTATTTCGACTAAGCTATTCCTTTTGTAAAATGATGTCATTTGAAAGCATTTTGCGTCCCTGCTGTCTTTTGTGTGTTTGGCATCAGAATCCATGAAACAGCTCGGTAAGAATATGTGTCATGGGTCATCGTTAAAGCTTTGTGTTGCCACTCAGCTAAGCGCAAGGCAATTTTAATTAGAAATGTTAACCAATTTTAATCTAAAATTTAATTAGAAAACTCTGTGATATAAAAGAAATGTGTTGCTTGTCGCAATGTATTTATACTTAGTATTTAATAAATAGAATCAATTATTTGAATATGTATATATATATATATATGTGGGGTAATACCTTTTTTAAAAAGACATCTAAGAAACTTCTTGAAAGGACAGCACATTTAATTACATTTAAAGTATTTACATTTCTTACAAATAAGTTTATGTAAATTTAGTTCGCTTCTATGATACACTTTTGTTTACGTCTTTAAATCTAGCGTCGTTATTCATTCAATACGTCTCGAGGCCAACTGCCACATTAGATGGAATTCCGTTCCCTCATCCAAGTCAGCGCCATCTGTCGTTCAACATAGGCACCACATACTTTCGGCCATCCTGGATTCGTCTGGTCCTCCAGGCGACACTGCAAATATAAAAAAAATACAAAAGCAAAACAGAATAGACAATAGCACGTCTAAAATTATAGGTTAGACTATTTAGAGTCCTTGATCGTCTTTCAGCTTCAAGAATGACAAAATGAGTAGAGTCGTCTTCAAACTTAATTTGCCATAGAAACAGTAGTTAACGTCTTTAACCGCAGTTTCTTCGTCTTTATGCACCTTTTCATGCGTCTTTAGGCGTCTTTCAATTCGTCTTTAAGCCTCTTTCCTTTCGTCATTAAGAGTCTCTATTTTCGTCTTAAACGTCATGATATATTTTTTAAGTTTTCGTCTTCTTACAGAAAATATGTGCAATATATTTCTTTTTCTTCTTTAATTTACTTCAGTCTTCTTTTCTCGTATTCTTCTTAACAGTTACTCCATAGTTTTAGAAATTCAGAGCAAGTTGTCGTATAATTAGGACCTTCAGCACTTCCTTCTTTAACTACATCGCATGTATTGCCACCTTTAACTTTAGTTATTTTGTATGGTCCAAGATACTTAGGTTTTAATTTCAAATGCGGTCCAAACTGAGTTCTTCTTATAGCGACCAAATCTTCGACTTTGTAATCTCTTGGTTCTCTTCTTCTTAAATTATATGTTTTCCTGTTCTCTTCTTGAATTTTAAATATCTGTTGCTTCGCATGCTTCCTAAGTTCATTTCTTTTAGCTTCAAAATTCGCTTGAAATTCAGCTTCGATCATTTCAATCAACTTATCAGTACCTTTAGCATTCATCTTTGTACCAAAGAGCAGTTCAAAGGGTGTGGTATCTATACTTCGCTGGTATGTCGAGTTAATAGCCTGCTGCAGCTCATTTGTATGTTTGTACCACTGAGTCGGATTTTCTAAAGACAATTTTGAAAGAATTGATATGATAGTCTGATTGATACGTTCAACTTGACCGTTAGCTCTAGGCAGGCCGGTAGTAATCAAATGATGTTTAATGTTCTCTTTAGAACAATAATCGGCGAATTCGCTGGAGGTGAAAGCTGTACCTCTATCCGAGATTATTTGAGAAGGACTGCCAAATACAGCCTTTTGTATCTCCAACTTCGCTATAACTTCAGCAGATGTTGTGGACTTCGTAGGATAAATCCATACAAATTTAGTAAATGCATCAATAACTACTAAGATGTACTTATAATTCTTATGTGTACCCTCCAAAGGACCAAGGTGATCTAAATGATACGTTTTTAACGGCACATCTTCTTTATGTATTGGGTGTAAGAAACCTTCTTTCTTTCCTTTCTTATGATTCACAAGAATACAATGAACGCAGTTTGCTATGATATTTTCTACTTTCTGTCTGAGTTTAGGGATAAAATAATACTCTTGGATGCTTTTCTCAGTATATTTGACTCCTGAATGTGCTTTCTCATGGAAACTTCGTATAATTTCTGTTTCCATAATTTCAGTCACAACCATTAATTCTTTACCATCAACAAATTTAAACAAAATTCCATTTTTGTCACAATAGTCTTCATAACTAGAACTTTTAAGTAATTCTTTTATCATTTTTATTTCATTATCCTTATCTTGGGCTAATTTCAACTTTGGTAAAATATCAACTGAAACACAAAAAATACTAATGGGAGATCTACTTAGGGCGTCGACATGAGCCATCCTGGTACCGGAACGATGCTCAATCACATAATTAAATTCTTGTTGTTATCCAGCCTACTTACAATTTAACCAGGAGCCTCGAACGAGGAAAATCAGACGCGATTAAAAATAAATATAATTAAATCGGAGAAACAGAGAACTGCTTCTGGACAGAATTATCCGTTTTACGTGCAACCGAGCACTGACTCCATTTGTTCAGCTGGTTTAAAATTAAACAAGATTTTCCGAAAAAGAAAAAGAAAAGTGACCCTTTGGAAAAGCCTCTTTCGAATGTCTATAAGCGCAAGTTCCAGGGCAAGCAATGCTTACAACAGTTTAATCGCCGCTGAATCTTATTCTAAAAGCTGTCGTGCAAGCTGTGCAGCTCGAACAACCTCCATAATAATTAAGCTTGGTTAAAAAAAAAAAACACAGAAAAAGAAGGGACGGAAGTTCTAAGCGTAGTGGTGGCAACAGGTGTAAACGATGCACAGGTAACTCTAATGGTCCTCTCTATTCAATCAACGACAGGAAAATAAAAACGAAGTCCCAAGCCGGCCTTTATTGCTCCCTGACAGCGTGACCCCGCCCATTCTTTCTTGTCTTTCTTTTTTATACTTTCCTTCTTTCCCTTTCTTTCCTTTTTCTCTTTTTTCTTTTTTAAAATACGCTTGCTCAGATTATTCTGAATAGGTTTAGAGGGCAATAAACTCTGCTAATGAATGTTAAGTTTAAACGCCTTTACTGATGGCCGCTCCGTGGAGTGTAGGTCAGTTGAGATTATTTCGGAAGCGATGCAAATGTATCGGTGCTGGCATGTTATATTTTTTGTCTATATTATTTAGGTAGAAGCGAACATTTGTATTTATTTTGATATGAATGTGTAATAAATTAGTACGAATTCAAAAACAAGTGTAAGATTGGGTTTGGTTTGATTTAGTCGATTATCGCAAAAGCACAATAGGACTACCTGCCTAAGAGGAAGATGCCCTCATAGAGGGTTTTCTAATGGAAACTGGCTTGGATACACGTTAAACATAGGCAAAACCACGAAAAAGGTTCCTGCAGCCAGTCCTTTTGCCTGGAATCGAATACAGGTCAGAACTAACAGTGGTCAGCGATTTTACTGTTCTCCCGCTGGTGGGCCCGGTGGAAGGTTGGGAAGAAGGAATAATACAGCTCTTAATGACTAACTCTTTTGGATACAGTTACGGTTAGGAATAATATAAACTGCGAAAACTTAAGAGAGAGCCCATTAATTTTTTTGAAGCAGAAAATATGAATTGCGTCCTCGTCAGGTTTCTAACTGTAGATATTCCAGTTGCCAACCATTTACACCACGGTATCACGCAAGGGGGTAAAGTGATAATTCCTTCCATTTTAACAACGTGTAGCTCTCCTGTGTGCTTGCTATTGTTGTGAACTTATTGAAAAAGAAGTGAGCTACAGGCGAAAAATACGAAGTGATCCAAAATTCGTGCACATCAAATTTTCAGAGCTTGTGGTATTTCCAAAATAGATTTCAGTAGCAAATGTTTCCAAGAGATGCCATTTTTATACTTCGAAAGTAATACACCACCTCAAATTTCAATTGAATTTATGCTGTTAGCTTTTAAAATCGTTAGTGCAAGATGGGGGATGAAATTTTACTGGCAGAATGAGTTTTATGATTGAGCGTTACTTTGCCACTCATTCTTAAGGAAAATTAGTCGAAGCATTTACATAGATTTTTCCAAATGTTCGTAAATCCAACAAGAAGAGATTTTTCGCTTAGCAACCTGATTTAAAAAAAATGGAAACTTTCACTGTAAGAAATAAAGTGGACACCTGTCTGTTCGGAATTTTTATAAAATGGATGAAGCCAGGAATGAAATGTTGAGGAAAGAATAAGGAAGCCAGGAATGAAATGTTACCAACAAAGAGTGCGAGGAAAACGGCATCGCATCCAAACTTATGCGTTACGAAATAATGCTCAATCATGAAAGTTCGTTTTGCTTGAGAAAAATTCATCTCCATTCTGCACCAAAGAAATGGTTTTTAAAGAGCTCACTACATAAAGTGTAGCTGATATTTCAAGTGATATTACTTATAACAATATAAGGAAGCCAGCGATTGAAACAATTTGCCATTAGCGTTGATCCTGGAATTCTGATATTCTTTGAAAATGTGATGTATGTAAGTTTTGGATCATGGAATTTTGGTATAAATAAATTTTTTGGTGTAGGTAGATTTATTGCAGAAGCAATACCAAAAAATAACTGTAGGAGACAGGAACTTTCAGAAATATTCGTCTTTTATAAAATAGTAAGTACAGACGCTTCCCACTTCACGAACGTTCGCAGGTATTGACAAACAAGTTCTCAAAAGAGTAAAAGTTTTCAAAATTTGAGTCGAAAACTCACTATTTTCGAAAACCAAGACCAAAATTCTGAGAGATTTGCTAATGTAAAGTCTGTTCTACAGCATACCATACAGTGGTACCGACTTATTTACGATGGAAAAAAAAAGAAAACTTGTTCAGACAAGTTTAGACATTTATTTTCTTATGGAAGGCGTTTTAGAAATCGATCTTGCTGGCAAATCTAACATGTCAACTCCTTTCATCTCTAATACAGCTTCCTCATCACAGAGGTCCTCTTTACTTTTCGAATGAGTCTCCAGAGGACGAGTCAGACGTCAACTCAATCTCACTAATGTAAAGGTTTACTAACTTCATATTCATCCTTTCCACACCATGCCTCAAAGAGGTAATTTAGGATACACTGACTACCAATAAGTATTTGGATACCTGTGATAGAAAAGAAAACCTAAATTTATTCAAAATCAATAGTTGGTAGAGCCTCCACGAGAGGTAATTACAGCGTGGACCCTCCGGGGCATACTTTCCACAAGTCTTTGTATGACAGCTAGTGGTATTTTCTTCCACTCGGCTTGGAGAAGACATAGACGTTCCTTCACCGATTTTGCACGGGTAGTGCACCCCTGAATTTGGCGATGCAACTCGTCCCAGAGGTTCTCGATAGGGTTCAAGTCTGGACTCTGGGCAGGCCAGTCCATTCGATGAATTCCATTGGCACCATACCAAGCCTTGGTTAACGTCGAAACATGACAACTGGCATTGTCGTCCTGAAAGTAACAGGGGTCCAACCCGTAAAACTGCCACAACGTACAAAGCACATTGTCATCCAAAATAGTGCAGTAGGCATCGGAGTTGAGCTTATCATGAATGGGGACCAAGGGTCCCAGCCCATACCAGGAGAAACACCCCCAGACCATAATTCCACCTCCGCTGAACTTGACTGTTGGCACAATGCATTCTGGCAGACGTTCTCCAGGTAGACGCCAGACCCAGACCCTGCCATCCGAACGGTAAAGGATGAACCTTGATTCGTCACTCCAAAGAAACCGTTTCCACTGATCTACGGTCCAATTTCGATGTACTTTGCACCACATTAACTGAGCAGCGCGGTTGGACTTTGTGATCAAAGGCTTATGGGCAGCAGCACGACCATGAAAACCAAGCAGATGTGCTTCCTTACGGATGGTATTCATTGAAACAATACTCCCAGATGCCTGTTGAAACTCCTCGCGGATGAGGGCCATCGGTTGGGTGCGGTTCTTCCGAATTTCTCTGGGCAGCACTCGTCGGTCTCCTCCCAGTTTCGTTGGTCTGCCGACTCGGGGCACATTCCGACAATCACCGCTCAACTTCCACTTTTTAATCACATATGCCACTCTCGATTTTGGGTACTCCAAATCGCTAGATATGCCCCTTAAGGATCGGCCACTTTTGCAATACCCGATAATTATACCTTTCTCGAAATCAGAGAGCTCCGAACTGCGAGGCATCTTGCATGCGACTAAAGCCGATGCTGTTTCCTACACGATATATACCGGCGGAGTCCGTGACGTACCTTAGGACCGCAGATATCGTCATTTGCATAGGTGTCCAAATACTTATTGGTAGTCAGTGTATAAGGTATTTTTCCCTCCTTTCTGCATGCTTTCGTGGTGTAACAGTAGCACACTCAGCGCGTATTCGACGTGAGATCCATGTTCGAGTCCTGGCGACGGCATTGCTCATTTTTCACGTCTCCTGCTTTAAAAAAAATAAAGAAAAGTCTGAAATCTTTCAGATTGTGAACACATTAGGTTATTTCGAAACAGGAGACATGAAAAATGAGCAAAGCCTTCGCCGGGAATCGAACCACGGACCTCTCGGTTATGCGTCGAGTGTGCTGACCACTACACCACGAAGGCAGGCGAAGAAAGCGGGAGAAATACCTTATATACTCCCCCTTTTAAAGGACGACTGGGGGTTAGGGGCCCCAATTGCCAAATCGTGGTGGTGGAGAATCATCATCCACCACCTTTTTTAGTTCGGACGCTACTTATAAAATAAATACGTTCGGACGAAATAATCCTTGACATTGGGTTATTTCGAAGCAGGTGACAGATGAATGCACGGCCGGACACCCGGACGACTTTGTATGACAAATCGGGTGTCGTCTGGTAACCGCACCTGTCTAGAGCACGAGGGCTGCATCGGGGATTTAGTGATGCTGAATACGAGGTGTTTGACGTGATCAAACAAGGGCTTTTGCATATATGCTTCAACCTACGTTAATTATAGTAATAATTAACAATTATATTAATTGTTAATTATTATACTTGTATTATAATGATAAAATTATATTATACATGTATTATAAAGATATTTGCAATTTAGAGACCATCGTTTAAAGACTCTCAAATGCTCAGATCTTTATCTTTCGAATTTTACGGGCATGAATCTGAAATATCTCAGAGGAACGAAATTTGTATTCGAAACTTCTTGATCAACTCAGTACAAGGCTTCAAAACACTTTTCCCTTGATAATCTCTGTTTGAAGCGTTGAACTAAGGAAATCAATATTTATTATTTTTCTTTTTAATTTTTCTTTTACTTTTAATGTTTCCATATTGTCCAATGATTAGTACTACTTTAGGGTGCGACTTAATTTGAAATTCTTAATGGTTAGGACCCAGGAAAATAAACTGTAAACAAGCATTTAAACTCCACTTTTACCTTTTTCCTAGGAAATTTTTTCACATTTTACGAAACTTGCGGCAATTGCGCATTTCGTCTCTTAGTTTTAAACTTTGTTCTCATGATCCTTTAAGAGAATGTCTTCTGTCTTTTGAATATTATATATATATATATATATACACTCACGTTTGTGAAAATTGCAACACTATGAAGGACTTACGCGAGTGAGCTGAAATTTTCAGGAAATGCAAAGTAGCGCATGATATGCAAATGATTAGAATTGCAAATCCGTAGCGCATGCGTATGCTGAGCAGCGCCCTCTGAACGGCTGATGGATCCGAATAAATAGACGGCTGTAGCGAGGCGTGTATGGTTATCGGTGGTTATCTGCTAGTGGTAAACGTTAACTCAATCTGTACTTATGCCTCGTCGACGAAAGAGAGCGAGATTTGAACAACTTACAGAGTTTGAACGAGGGAGAATCATCGGCCTTCGTGAAGCTGGATTGTCGTATCGTGCAGTAGCCTCTCGTGTGCAGCGTAACAGCAGCACAGTGATGCGCGTTTGGAAGCAGTGGACGGACGAGTGTCGGACAACTCGGAAATCCGGGAGTGGACCCCGAAATGTGACGTCAGCTCGCGATGATAGACACCTGGTCCGCATGGCGCGGACGGACCGTACAGCTTCCTCTAGACAATTGGCAGCACTGTGGTCAATAGCTACAGGTGTTTCATTGTGTGCTTCATCAATTCGTAGACGTCTGCTGCAGTGTGGACTGCGCGCACGGACTCCTTTATACAGGATCCCCCTAACGCACGACCATCGCCGCCTGCGGCTACAATGGGCCAATCAGCATAGAGACTGGCGTGCTGATTGGCAGCATGTCGTGTTTTCTGACGAATCCCGCTTTAATTTGTGGTACCATGATGGCCGCATTCGTGTCAGACGCTATGCCGGTGAACGCCACCTTCCGGAGTGCATTATCGAACGCCACAGTGGACGAACACCCGGAGTTATGGTCTGGGGCGCCATAGCATATCATAGACGATCTCAATTGCTACGAATTGTGGGCAATCTGAACAGCAACCGGTATATCCGTGAAGTTCTACAGCCCGAAGCTGTTCCCTTCCTTCAAAGCTTGCCAGGCGCTGTATTTCAACAGGACAATGCCCGCCCTCATACTGCTCGGATTGTTAAATCCTTCTTTGCAGCGCAGCAGGTACAGCTTCTTCCTTGGCCTGCGTGTTCCCCGGATATGTCGCCAATTGAACATGTGTGGGATGTCATTGGTCGGCGTCTTGCTCGTGATCCTCGTCCTGTTGCGTCTGCAGACGAACTTTGGGTACGCGTACAAACGATATGGAATGCTCTTCCTCAGTCAGACATTCAAACTTTGTTTGACTCCATGCCACGTCGTGTAGCAGCACTTATTGCGGCGCGTGGTGGCCACACAAAATACTGATTCTGATCTCTTGTTCTTGTTTGTTTGCTTTGAACATTTAGTCATTTATTTGTACCACTACCACTCAACTGTGTATTAAATTGCATTCAATTATGACGATTCCTTCTAAGTGTTGCAATTTTCACAAACGTGAGTGTATATATATTGTATATCTATATATATATATATAAAGAAGAGTGTACGTTTGTTTGTTTGTGCGTAATGCACAAAATCTACAGTTTCATTGCGATCGTGATAAAATTTTGCATACTTGACTTTCAAAACGAGAGGAAGATCACGGTCCACATAATATTTCCAAAACCACCCCACGGGGTCCACACTCTTTATATATACAAATTTTGTACGAATTTCATTAAAAACTCAGCTATTTAAAAACGTTGTACTGCCACACTGCAAAACGTAAGATATTTTATGCTCCAAATTTAAACAGAAAACTCATCGATATAATGAAATATGTTTCCACTCGCAATATAGATGCCTTTCAAATTTAATAAAAAACTCCCAGCGGTTTAAAATAAATGTGTTGCCAATGTTCGAATTAATATATTCTTGTCATCTGCGAAATATTGTTGTTCAGCAAAGCGTAACATAAATTTTAAATTTTTCTTTAAAATTCATTATGTAATTACTTAAAAAATTAAGCTGTATAAAAGATATGAATGCAAATTGATTTCAGTTATTATTAATTTTAGCTGAAGCCTTGAAACTTAAGTGGTGAA
>KK118299.1:39584-61944 GCA_000611955.2 Stegodyphus mimosarum | reverse complement strand
TATATATATATATATATATAAAGAATATTCTTGCTTTGCCTAATTTTATATGCGACCATGTGCTGGTCACATCAGACTTTTACTTCCTTGTAAGAAGAAAAGAAATTATATTCGCGAAAAATTTCGGGTATCATATTTCAACGAAAATATTCATTTCGACCGCCCTCGAATCCATTTAGGAATTGGAATCCATTTGCCTGACATATATACGTACGTACGTATAAATGCCATGCAAAAAATTCGTAAGGTATGCATCGCGCATAACTCAAAAACCATTAACCGTAGAACGTTGAAATTATATGTATGGGACTGCTGTAAGATCCTTCTATGCACCTCCCTTTTTGGTTACAGTCGGCCGCACTAAACATATACAGGGTGTTCCGTAAATGTTGCGACAAACTTCTGGAGGAGGTAGGGCACATAATAAGGATTAAGAATTGAATAAGAATCCATGCTCGGAAATGTCAGCAGTAGCAGAAGTAGAAGATGTTAAAGGAAAGAAGGCAGTGATTAATTTGAAAAACTTATTGGACATGAATTCAAATGGTGTACGACACCTTGAATTTTATAATAGGTGCTCAGTTTTTGCACCATCAGACGCTAAACATGCCTGACACCGACGGGCCTTTGATTGCCGACATGTTCAAACACACCGGGAGTTTCTGTGATTGTAGGAAATGTCTAGGCGAGTCTTACCACGAGATCCATTTCAGACACAACAAAATCGTGATACACGACACAAATGGCTGCTCACAAAAAGAAAACAAGGCTCTATAAATCCGGTGAGCGTGGGGGCCAGGGAACCATTCTACCACGCCCAGGCCATCGATGCGGGAATGATCTGTTCAAATGGCTACTACCATCCAGTCCAAAATGAGCTGGCGCCCCACCCTGTTGGAACCACATGTGTGCGCGTCACATTTTGTGGAACGTCGTCAAGCAAGCCGGGAGAACCTGCTCCAGAAAGATCAGATAATTCGCGTAATTCAACGTGGGTGGTAAAAGGTATGGCCCGACAAAACAGTCGCTGACCATTACTTAGAAGCGTTGTTGTGCCGCTTGGTGCCGTACACTTTGGGGTTTTCTTGAGCCAATAATTGCTGATTGTGGTAATTGAATACGTCATCCCTGTTGAATGTGGCCTCATCCGTGAAAAACACATAAGCTGGGAAACTAACATCACGATCGTTTCCTTGCAGAAACCACTGTGCGAAACGCACACGTTCAGGATGGTCATTGGGGAGCAGTAACTGAACCGTTTGGAGACGAAAGACGTGGAAAGATTCGGCGCTGAAGACACGCTGGACACTGGTGTGAGACATGCTTAATTGAGAGGCAATGGTCGGTCTGCTGGTGCTTGGATTACTCTTCACCGTATCCAATACACTTCTTTAACGACTGAGCAAGTCGATCGCGGCCTGCCCTTACTTGTCCTGCCACTTTTTAATGACTTGTAATCGCACAAATTTTGATGCAGACGTGCAAAGAAACTGTGGTGTGGTTGATGTCTGTCGGGGAAGCGTTCTCTATAAATACCTGCAGCTGCTCGTCCATTACCCTCAGCTATTCCATTATATTAAGTGCATGTCTGCAAGCTCTCCGTTTGTATAGCGTTCCATGCTCTTCGTATGGTGCCCTCGAATGAGGCAATCCCCACTTTCAACTAGCACTACCCTGTACAGCATCCCATGGCTGCGTATAGTGACGTTTCATTGCATATGTTCGTATGCAAATCTTAATCCTTCTGAAGTGCCCTACCTTCGCAGAAGTGTATCGCAACATTTACGGGACACCCTGTTTTCCGGCTCGCTGAACTCTGTTTTGTAATTCGTATATGTTAAGAAACTACGTACTTCTTCAAAAGTGGTTAAATTATGTTGTTCTTATGTTCCGGTTAAAGTTCGTATGCCTTTAGTTTATCTGCATGTTGTTGTTATGGAATTATCAAAAATTTAAAAGTTTAAGTGGTGTTAGACGTAAAAGGCCGCCATTTGTTTACATTTGAAATTCTTAGAAGAATAATGAATTAAGTCAGTAGTTGTACCAAGTCAAGTGTCCTTTTGCTCAGTGGGACCGAAAATTAGCTTTCAATTTTATGACCGAAATTTTTTTATCTTCCTGCCCACTGACCGAATTTCTTTGTTTAGCGTAGAAAATCTTAATTTTAATTGCATAGATGTTTCAGGTTTTCTGTGTTTCACAATTTTTAATGAAAATCTTTTGAGTTTTTATGTACATTTTTGCCTTGCCGCGAAATGATAACTGAATTGGCTGAATGAGGAATATATCTCTAATGAAATTCGAGGAAATAATAGGGGTTACAAGAAAGTCATACGGCACAGGCATCAGATTTTTTAGTAATGAATATATATTCAATCCTGAATTTCAGTTTTAAGTTCTCATTAGAAGACATAATAAATACTCGTATGCTTTACATCTCTGTAACTAAGGAAATAAGAGGCATGCTGAATTTCATGCGAAAATTAGGTTAGAAAAATAGAAACACTCAATACTTCTTTTCAAATTAATATACAATGTTTTAATAAAGCGATGATGATTATAGGCAAAATGAATTTTTATTATCATTAGGCAGTTGTCGAAGCAATTTCATGAACCCGATCTCTTTTATCCACGTTCTTTAGAAAAGTTGGCTAATTAATTACGGTAAAGCACTCGAGGGGATCTCCTAACAAAGATCGGGATTTTCCTTTTATTTATAAAAATCACTCTATTTTTAATTCAGGGCTAATTAACAAACTCTGTTATGAGGACATGGGGCTAACTTGGTGCATTACAGTCTGTTATACATTCATGTATGCAAAGAATATATGCATAACTCTCTTCTCTGCAGTGTTTAGAGTTTTTATCGCTTGGAGCTGTTTTCAAAACTTAGGCTCAATTTTCGATAATGGAAGCATTATGAAACTTAATTGTTCATTGGTTAACTAATATTAAACATGTTATTCTGCAGCTTTGACTTAACTTCTCAAACTGGAAATTGTACTGTATGATGTCGTTTCGATTTTTTAGAGAATTTGTATGTATGTGTGTTTGTACGTTTCTCCCATTACAGAAAAAGCGACACCTGGATCTACCAATTTTGAACAAACGCAGAACTCCGCCCGAATGTGTGCACTTTGAAGCCCGAATTTTGATTTTGGTCTTCTTTTTATTTCATATTTTCTGCGACTTTGATAACATTTTGATTAATAAGCTAGAAGATTTCGATGCTACAACACTGTTCGGAATAAAACACTTTTATGTATAGCATGCCAGCCTGCAGCCATTCGACAAAATGTAAGATACTTATCTTTGAATTCTAATCAAAAAACTCAGCTACCGTATATTCCGGCGTATAACGCGCACCTATAATTTCAAAGTACATTTTTAAGCTGTTAGGTACATTCGCGTTATAACATTCACAATTTTCTTTACGAAGAAACATGAAAGATACATGTGCAGTGATCTTATCTTTTGAAGTCATTCATTCGAAGATTTTCCCCAAGCTTTCGAACAATGATATACTGAGTTGTCAAAGCGACGAAAGAAACAATATGTATGTGAAAGAAATGCTTGATGGAGAAATAATTATGAAAAGAGGGTGCGTTGTATTCAATGCAAATGTGCACAAGAATATTATTTAATGTTTCGAAAAAGGGGGACATTATTTGAGGTATTAATGCACTGCCGACCTGAATCAGTTCGTGGATTTAGCAGTTATACGTTTTCTCTTTGTGTAGTCATTTCAAGCCGTGGTTTAAAGTGAACATCGAAGGCAAGGACGAAAAAAGAGGCCAAATGTGTGATACCAGTCTAAAAATAGTGTATGAGTCCATAATATGAGCATGGAATGACATTAAAACCCAGGGTTATTCGAAAGTCATTAAAAATGTAGTACATCTAAAAGTCTAGATGGAACAGAAGCTGATTATTTATTTATGGATTAGAATAGTAGTGACGGTAAAAATGAAACAGAGTTCGATGATATGCCCGAAGATGTAATGGAACACAATTATGACGACCTTTTCATATTATCAGATAAGGAATTTTTTTTAAGTTCATAAGGAATGCCATTCCTTTTAAACAAATGGCATTTAGCTACTTGTAGAAATCAAATTTTTGTATGCTCATCTTTTCCTTATTTCTAAATCTATCATTTTTACATTAGTAGATAGAAAATAAGAGGTCTGCGACATGCGGTGTGAGGTGCAGTGTGCAGTGTAGGCGTGGTCAGTGAGGTGCGCCGGTGCATTGTGCAGCGTCACCTATGACATCACCGGAGGAGTTCGCGTGGTCACGAGTTAAGTTGTTTTTAGACTGCTGGTTGAGTTGCAGACCTCCTGCTTTTCATTTAAAATTAGTTTTTCAAAATTGGCAACGGGGGAGGACAAATGCTCATGCTGCCCTCTCTTGACGAAAAAAGAAAATAAATCTATTTAAAAGTTTATTAAAAATGTATCACATCAGCTTAGTGGTTAAAACCTTCAAACTACTAAGCTGGTGAGATATTTTTGCTTGAGGGTTCGATCCTATATGTTGAATAATAGAACATTTTTAATAAACTCTTAAATAGATTTATTTCTTTTTTCGTCAAGAGAGGGCAGCATGAACATTTGTCCTCCCCCGTTGCCAATTTTGAAAAACTAACTTTAAATGAAAAGGAGGTCTGCAATTCAACTAGCAGTCTAAAAACAACTCAACTCAACTCGTGACCACGCGAACTCCTCCGGTGATGTCATGAGTGACGTTGCACAATGCACCGCGCGCACCTCACTGACCACGCCTACACCGCACACCGCACCTCACACCGCATGTCGCAGAACTCTTATTTTATATCTACTTACATTGCCTATTAAATTATGCACATTTTTGCTGCATTTCATTTCAGCTTATTTCGCCGAATTTCATTACAAATATAGTTCTTATTTAATCAATTCAGTTCTCACTTCGCGGCAGGGAAAAAATACGTAAAAACTCAAAATATCTTCATTAAAAACTGCAAAATACAGTAAAACTTAAAACACCAAATAGAGTTTAAAAACCGTTGGAAAACAGTTTTTACGATTAAAATTAGAGTTTAAATTAATTAAAATTAGGCAGAAAGATACACAGTCCAGTCACATTAATGTGACCATCTGTCAAAAGCCAGAATAACCACCTTTCGTAGAGCGGACTGCTGCGAGACGTGCAGGAAGAGAGTCACATAGGTCCCTGAAGGTGTTCTCTGGGATGTTGAGCCATGCCGACTCTAATGCCGTGGCCAGCTGCGCTAGATTACGCGGTTGAGAATCCATGGCGCGAACAACTCGATCGAGATGGTCCCACAGATGCTCGATTGGGTTTAAGTCAGGTGAGTTTGCTGGCCAGGGGAGGACGGTAAACTCATCCTGGTGCTCTTCGAACCACGCACGTACACTGGCAGCTGTATGGCACCTCGCATTGTCCTGCTGCAAGATGCCATCATCCTGAGGAAAAACAATGCGCATGTAGGGGTGAACATGGTCCGCAAGGACAGATGCGTACTTGTATTGATCCATTGTGCCTTCCACAATGATCAGTGAACCTAGAGAATGCCAGGAAAACATTCCCCAGACCATAATGCTCCCGCCTCCAGCTTGGACCGTTCCGGCAATGGTTGCAGGGTGGTTCCTTTCAGAGGTTTCACGCCTTATACGCCAACGTCCATCTGTCCGATGGAGCATAAAACGCGATTCATCCGAAAACGCAACCTGTCGCCACTCAGTGGACGTCCAGCTGCTGTACTGGCGTGCAAATTCTAGCCTTCGCCGTCGATGAACAGCAGTCAGCATAGGTGCACGAACCAGGCGTCTGCTTCGGAGGCCCAGACGCAGCAATGTTCGCTGAATAGTACTTTGGGAGACACTTTTGGTAGCCCCTTGGTTCATTTTGGTGGTCAGTTGCTCAACGGTAGCCCGTCTATCTGCCCGAACGCATCTCCGCAACCGTCGTTCGCCTCTGTCATCTATGGCCCGTGGTGCACCACATTTGCCACGTCGCTGATTTTGGACAGTCCCATTTTGCCATGCACGGTACACTTTTACCACGGCGGCACGCGAACAGTTCACAAACTCAGCCGTTTCGGAAATGCTTCCACCCTTGGCCCGAAAGCCAATGATCATGCCCTTTTGGAAGTCGGATAAATCGCTTCGTTTCTGCATTACGCCAACGATTGAAATGTTTTCCGAAGCCCTCACACACCTTTTATATACGCTCAACTGCACTGTGCTGCCACCTGCCTTCTGTGATTGGTTATTTAACTCTGACATGGAAAGTACGTGGTGGTCACATTAATGTGACTGGACTGTGTAGATATTTCGGTGCACAAAACTTTTGGCCCCGCTCGGCAAAAGGATATTGAAGTTGGGGCAGAAAATGAATTCAGTATGCTACTCAGTTTGAAATGTAAACAAATCGTTAGGCTTAGTGGAACTTAATTAAATTGTTGATCATTCTAAAACTATTGCATGCAGATTTGTAGAGACATTAGGTTATTCCAGAAGCAGGAGTGATGAACAAATTAGTAGGGCCTTCGCTGGGAAGCGAACCACGGACCTTTCGGTTACCTGTCGAGCGTGCTGACCACTACACCACGAAGGCACGCGAAGAAGGTGGGAGAAATATCTTATAGATTAACTAAAGAACAGTATAACTCAATCACTTTTAAAGGAAAACATTCACAATTTATCAATGTATAAGGATTAAAAAACTTAGCTCACCGACCCGGGTAACACAGTAGGTATATATATACATATATTTAAGTACTTTTGGCGGGGCCGATTGCAACCCACATCTACATGATATAACAGTTCCATCTACATGATATAGCAGTTCCATATACAGAATTTCAACGTTCTGAGGCTGCTGATTTTTATGTTATGCGAGATACATACATACGTGCGTACGCACATACATACAGACGTCACGAAAAAAGTCTCTGAATCCATTTTAAATTCATTTTACAATCCGTTTTGGGAAAAGGAGTCTTTTTTTCTGTCCGCACGTACAGATGTCACGTAAAAAACATCGTTCAAATGGATTCGGAAGTGGTCAAAATGGATATTTTTGTTGAAAGACAATACCCGAAATTGTGATTACAATACTTCCTTTACTTCGTACAAGAAAGTAAAAATGTGTGTAAATGTTTATAAATTTCTTTATTTCTTACAAAAGCTTGATATTTGATAACGTTTCGATTCTGGTAAAGTTTCTAACATTAGAGAGAAACTATTAATAAGTATCTTCATGACAGATTGTCGATAGTGATTGGTTAATGAAGTTCTTTTCTTATTAATTTTCAGCTGTGAAAACGTTGTTCACATATAAATGCATTCTCAAACAAATGGATTTTCCTTAGTGCAGAAATTCGTAACTGAGCTTACTTAGTTTTTGACAAGTGTTAATAAAAGTTAATCAAATCTACTGAAGCATTTCTAGCATCTCTTAGAAGATTTATGCATGCCTTCCATTATTTGGAATAATAGAGCCACAAGCTTCAAGGGAGCGAATGTTCTCGATAACCTCCTTAGAATTTCTAAATCGAATACTGATTAAAGCATTATTTCCGAAGAGGACATAACTTGGAATTTTATTCCTCCTTCTTCTCCACATTTTGGCATATTGTGGGAGGCTAAAATAAAATCAATGAAGAGAATTTTGATAAAGGTCGCGAAAACAACAATTTTAAACTCCGAAGAGCTTTATACGTTAATTACACAAACAGAAGCTTGCTTGCTTGCGTCTTTCACCTAGTATTTCTGCTGAGCCAACGGATCTGCAGTCTTTGACTCCAGGCCATTTCCTAATAGGCGCTCGACTTTTGTGGATACCGGAAAGAAATGACAGTGTAGATTCTTTGTCCTTGTCTTGTAGGTGGACCTTAATTCAGAAACTTGTAGCTAATGTCTGGAACCTTGGAGTAAGGAACACCTCAAGCACTTGCACATCCGTTCAAAATGGAATCAAGCGAAATCCAACCTCGAAGTAGGACAGCTAGTTTTGTTGTTGAACAAAAAGAAGATCTCGATGAAGTGGATACTTGCTCGTATTGGGGAGATTTTTTCTGGTCTGGTTGGACTAGTACGCGTCATGGACATCAGAACATCAGATGGAATCTTTCGTAGAGCCGTCTCCAATATCAGTTCGCTCCTATTCCCAAATAATGTCCATCGGGGGCCGGGATGTTCCGATTTGCATAGACAGTTCTCTTTTCCTATAAATGGCAACTCGAAAATCAGTACAAGCACATTGATTTAGAGAACGCTAAGTGGCAACAGTCTGAACTTTAGAACTTGCTTTCGATTTTATTTCAAGCATCTTGAATGCTGCTTATGAGACGTTAAATAGATTGTAGATTAGATTAATTTATTTTGGCATTGTAATAAATTCCTTTTTAAACTAGACTGAATGTTGATTTAGATAGAAACACCACTGAACCACACATTTAAAAATTTACATGTCGCACTTAGAGTCTTCGTAGAACTTTGTTAGACACGTCGAGTCATTATTCTACAAGGCCAAAGAAAGGTTGCCTGTAGGGTCGAGGTGGGTCATCTATGTAGAGTAGTTAAATTTAAGCAATCATTTTTAGACAATTAATTTTAGCAAATATACATAAAAACTCAAAACATCATTGTTAAAAATTTTAAAATAAAAAAAAACTGAAACACCGAATACAGTTTAAAAAGTTTTTTTATTATTTTGCCATTAAATTTAGTGTTTTTGCGCAAAAATAAGCAATTCAGGCAACTAGAGTATTCTGCTAAGAGTTTCAAATGTAAACAAATGGCGGCCTCGTTAGGCCTAACAGCAGTTAAAGTTTTCAGCTGTTGGTAATTTTACAAAAAGGCATAAAAACATTAACCGGAACATAAGAACAACATAACTGAATTACTTTTAACGCAGAAAATGCCCAATTTACAAACGTATAAAGATAACACACACACACACGTATACGTTATATATATGCATACGTTTGGTGCGGCAGATTGCAACAAAAAAAGGAGATGCACAACTACATGTTATATCACTTCCATATACAAAATTTCAGTGTTCTTGAGTTATGCGAGATGCAGTGGTAGGTACGTACGTACAGATGTCACGAAACAAAATCTCTTCTGAATCCATTTTAAATTTATTTTATCTGTTTTGCAAAAAAAAAGTTTTTTATTTTCTCCGTACGTATAGATATCACGCAAAAAATGGTGGCTAAATGGATTCGAGAGCGTCCAAAATGGATATCTTCGTTAAAATATGACACCCGACATGTTTCGCGATTACAATGTTTCTTTTACTTCGTACAAGGAAGCAAAAACTGTAATTAAAGGAGGTTTTAAAATTACCGTGCATAACATCGAATGAAAGTTACGATTTAAATACTTGCTGTATATTAAATGGAGCTTCATAACATCATATTCTAACACAGGAGTCCCTTGCTTGCCAAATTTTGTGAAAGTATACAATCTTTCGTCACTTTCCATCTACATCACTCTCTTATTCTTCCTGTCATATTTAACTTCATACCCCCGCCCTCCCCCTCATCATTTTCTCCTTTCCCAGTACATATTCAGTTATTTCAATATCATCTAGAGAAAGAGCGACGGAAACAGAATTATGTACACTGCGAAAAAAATGGGACAGTTCTATATCTCCTATTCTACTATGCCGATTGACGAAATTCAAATTGCGTTTTTCATGCCTCGAAATCGCGACTTAGGATATATATTAGATTCATATATATCATTATCCTAACATAGGTATTTGACACAAAATCGGACTTTTTCTGAAATAACATACCAATTTTTTTCCATATTTCGGTCCTACGATTCAAATTATGCCTAGATATTAAATTTTGTAATTTTTGGTGAGAAATTTATGGAGAAATTTTTAAATTTATCTTGGCGGATTTTTTTCAGTTTGCGCCACATGGCGAAATTCTTAGTTTATAGCAGAATGTTTTCCTTTCCTTTTTTTCATAGTCAACGAGCGGAAAAAAGTCATTGTTCATACTTTCAAATAATTTTAACAGAATGCGTAATCCACATTTTCGTTAATATCGCTTATAATAAATACGCCAGATTTCAAAACGCGCCAAAATATAAATTCAGATGTATGTTAGAAATTTTGAATAAAAAACTCTAAAATTTTTCAAGTATGGTATAGAAGTACATCTACTTTAAGATAGTGTCAAAATTTTCATACGTTATAATTCAAAATTTTTTTCGAACATTTATAAAAATTATTAAAAAATGCAAATTTTAAAAATAACCTTAAAAAAATTGGCGAATTTTATTTGGAATGAACCTAAATTTCGAAATATATGAAAGGCGGAATCAAATAAGTAGAATAAGAGAAGAGACGTTAATAAATATATACCAAATTAAATTGCTACTGAGAAGCTAAAATTTTGAGAGCTAATTTTTTAAAAACTACTCGTGCGATTTTTACAAAACTTGGCAGTTTGGCATAATTTGAGTCGTAGAATGGAAATATGGGAAAAAACTGGCATATCATTTGAGAAAGAAGTCTGATTTTGTGTCGAAATTCCTGTATTAGAACAATGCTATATATAAATCTAATACATATCCTAAGTCGCGCTTTCAAGACATGAAAAACGCAAGTTGAATTTCGTCAAACGGCCCAGTAGAACGGGAGTTATAGAACTGTGCCCCGCTTTTTTGTAGTCCAAAGGGACTTTAGTTTTCGTTCCCGAAGGACTTTTGTTTTCGTTTTGCGCTTTTGTGTCTGAAACATGAAAAGTCTGAATCGCTTTTCAAACTGCTGCCACCAAATCTTGCAGCCGCGTATTATATTTAAAGAAATTAAATAATGAAGAATCTGCATAAACGTATTAACATTTCTCCAAATGAGAAAAAGTAACGGCACCTAGAGCCATTCAATTTTGAATAACGTGCGTTTCCACCCGAATGTGCGCATCTGGAAGCCCAAATTTGGAATTTAGAATTTGTGTTATTATCTATTTCATATTTTGTACAATTTTAACGAATTTTTGATGAACAAACTCAAACGACTCAAAAGCGAGCAATGGCAACACTCTACGGGGAGAGGGACAACATTTTTATCTCCAGCGCGCAGAATTGTGTATCGGAAATTCTAAAGATATGCTCATTTTAAAATTATTTTGCGATATTGCTGTTGAACTGAATTTTATGGTTTAAGTGTGCAGAACATGGTATTTAATAACATATTATTTTTAACGCTTTGAACACACAAAACGTTAAAAAAAAGGCCCCTTTGGACGTAATTTAAAATCTGAAACCTTTCAGATTTTTTTTTTACATCCATACAAACCTGCATCTCCTTTTCATTAACTCTAATACTTACTCTTCTGGGAATAAATAAGCAAATCGAAGATAGATGTCTGACAGGGGCGCCAGGCGTGTTTTTATACCAAGAGAATCTTTGTCGCACCATTAATTATCTACTAACATGATGTTAAGCCACGATTTACACCAACAGCGGCGTAAAGAAATGATCTTTATTTCTTTCCGAGAAAGAGACAAAGCAAATATAGTGTCCTTCGGTGTGAATTATTTCTGGAAATAGTGGACACTATTTTAAAAATTTTAAGGTGGGCGCATAAAACAGGATCTGTAGTTCATCTTTATACTCTGGATAATTAGTTGATTCATTGGTTGTATAAGGCTTGATACTCTGAGCGGGAGAAACAAAACGATTATGTTTTGAATATTTAAGCCTTCGGGTTCCTTGATTCCGGATTTAAATTTAAATCTCCAAAAGTGCCGTTATTCTGGTTTAGTTCGTTAAGTGGGTATCGATTACTAGAAATTTTAATCACTATCGATAATTCAATTAAAATTAACTTCAGTTTGAATTTCTGGGAACGCAAGATAAAGGTTGTTTTTCAGGTACAATTGCAGACGCAAACATATATAATTTAATTATTCCATCGGAAGATATTTTCGAATTGTATATTATTAATGCGAAAGATAACAAAAAATATACACTAAATGTCGCTCGTCATACAAGATTATTATCATTACCTTTCGAATTAAATGTCAAAGTTGATTACGTTATGTATGTGCGCTTTTTTTATGTGACATTTAGAAAGATTTCCGTCTCTCCTAAAACGCAGCGTTAAGTACTACACCGCTGGTATGTTTATAATTTTATAAATCAACTCTTCTGGTGCGTAGGCTTTAAACCCACACTCTTCTGGCATCCCCTCCCCCCACGTACACACTTGACGAGGAACATGCTACCACCCACCACACATCCGTCCCTCTCTCGAACCTGTTGCTCTCGGCCTGTGTACAGCTACCTGATGCATCGATTTGGTGTTCTCCTCACCTGGTCGATCGATGGACCACGCCTCCAGAGCGTCTGACGTTTAAGAACAGTCCCCTTCACCCTTGATGTTACCCTCTTCCGCCTTCGCTAAATTATGCGGATAAATGTGCTCGTTACGGCTGGGGCGATGGGGGCCATCCCCCCTGAATCAGTTTGATTGCATCTTGTTAATTTCCAAATCCCTGTTTAAGGTTGGTCCCCGTTTTACAAGAAGGTGGTTGAGGCAATGTTATTGCTGATTGAAACGTGTGGAAAGCGCTCTGGATATGGTTGGCGAATGTTTGTAAGAATTGCTAGGAATTGGCTGCTTAGAATACGCACGAGCATTTTTCAACATGATTTTCTGAAGGCACAGCTCTGATGCAGTAACCGCCGCTTAATATAATCGCGGTTATGATTCAGTTATTGTTATTGAATTGTCAAATCTCGGCCGTTTGTATACGAAAACGTGGTAAATAAATGTCTTATTGCGATTACCAATTCCACTATATGGCTCAATATTATAGAATAAGTTTTAGCTCAACAGGACGTTAGCCCGAATGGGTTATTAGTCTCGAAGCGGGATTTGGTGATGTATCACTTTAAATGTCTGAATCGCTCTTCAAATTGTTGCCATCAAATATTATCGCCCTGTATTACTTTTAAAGAAATTAAATAATGAAGAATTTGCATGAACGTGTGCATGTTTCTCGCACTGTGAAAAAACGACGCTACCTAGGGCCTTCAAATTTTGAATAACGTAGTACTGCATCTGAGCATGGACACCTGCAAGCCCGAATTTTGTATTTCAAATTTTATATTTAATATTTTGTAAAAGTTTAATGAATTTTTAACAAACTCGACGTTTCGAAAGCGAGCAGTGGCAACACTGTGCGGGTTAAAATATTCATATCTCCAGCGCGCGAGACTGTGTATCAGAAATTCTAAAGTTATGCCATTTTTAAATATGTTGTGATTTTGCTATTCAACTGAAAATTTTATGTGACGTAAGTGCGAAGAATGTGATTATTTAGTTAATTAATTTAACACGCAAAACGTTAATAATAAAGAGACAAAAATAAATTTTGCAAGCCATCTTACTAAGAAAACTGTATATTGATATGATAAACTGAGAAAAGACTGGAAAAAGGACAGGAAAATATATGCCAACACTCAACGCTTCATCGGAAATTCGAAACACATGCTGCTTTTAAAAATTTTTAAATTTTCCTCTGGAATTATATATGGTATAAGTGCGAAGAAAATTATGCTTAGTTATAAAGCTAAAAACATAAAAGAAATGGATTAGCGGGATAGCATACTGGTAGACTGCAGTTTGAGAGAGAGCGTAGTAAAACCTTTTGGGCGACCGCTAAAACCTGAGCCCTTTCACATTTTTTTTAATTGATGTCAAGTCGCCAGATAAAGTCAAAATAGATTATAAAAATCGCCAAGTGATAGAGAAATGTCGCCAAGTAAAGGATAAAATCGCCAAGCGTCTTTGTTTCGATTTTAATTAACCATTTATAATTAGGCACGAAAAGCAACTGTTGACATAGATTTTGAATAACTCTATCGATTCTGAGAGTGACCAGATACAGCTCTCTCTTACTGTTGCTTTTTTGCCTAAATTTGAAATCATTAAAATAGTCTCTATTTATATCTATATGGATACGTAAAATTTGTTTGTTTGTGTTTTTCATACAAATCTAGAGTTTTATTCCGATTTCGATAAAATTTTTCACATTTCACCTTCAAAATGAAAGGAAAGTCATTTCCTACATAAAGATTTCTGTAAAACATTCCACGTGATTCACATTGAAGGCGTTTATATTATGAAGTCGCGCGCATTTCACCTATCTTATTGGTCTTAGGTCTCATCGCCGTTGTTGCCTTCCTGCTGTTAGTTCTTACTAAAACCGTTAGATGGCGTCTTGTCGGTTTACTCTATAGAACACTGTGTAGCTCTCCAGAGTAATGTAGAATCTAAGTGTAATTAAGTGTAAGTAGAATTTAAGTGTGCTTTCATATTACTAACTGTTTACTCATAAATGTACTGCCTGTACAAGAAAGAGTCTTCAAAGAGAATGAACTTAACTTATTCACAGCAAATACATTTAATTTTTTTCACATTTTAATGCATAAGTATAATCTGATCATTACAATATGTATTTTGAATCTTATACTTTCAAAATCAAAGGAATTGATATAAAAAAAATACTAGATTCATTGTAACACTTCCAGTTAATCTCAGATCAATAAAAAAATATACGCTTGAATTCTCTTAATCGACAGGTGTTAGTAAATGCGAAACAGTCGAGGCTAATTGTAGCATGAGTCATTTTCTTGATATAAAGAGCGATAATATGCCATGAACTTTAATCCGAGTAACCGTTCGTGATAAGTTTCGCGAAAGTGAAATTTTGGCAATTAAATAAACTTATAAAATGAAAGCACTACCAGATTTTCTACTAAAATGATAACAGCATTTATACGCCATACATTTCTAACTGCGAAACAAATGTAAAATAAAACATAAGCAATAGCATGCGTTCATGCGTGCAATTTCAAAAATTCAGGATCACAAGAGCAACAGGAGCTCATTGAAACCCCTCCCTAAGTGGCTATACTGATGTGCACTTGTTAATTATGCTTTCGGCGATTATTTTGGCTACAAAAGCTGCACGATGAATGAAGCAGTGAGTAAATTTAGGTACAGAGAACACTTTTTTATTTGAGAAATAACACCGGAATATTTTCTTATTAAAGCTGTCAGGACTGAGTGTTCTGTGCATACTTTTGGCGAACATATTCATGAAGTTGTTAAAATCCTGATCTTGAACAGGGAACTGAATGCAGCTATGTTCAGTGGAAGCAGTAGAATAACTGCACGCAAAGAGGGTTTTAAAATGACCCTTCTATTAAACTACTATTTACAGCCACTTCCCAACTCGGAACGGATAACAGAAAATAATGACCGCACTTGGGTCTAAACGGAACAATCAAATAATTTAAAATAAAGTGAGTAGAAATTAAGTAGTCGTTGCTCACAGAGCTATAAACGCGAGGTTGGCCTCTATGCTAAACTATCAAGGGTGCGTAGCAAGATTTGGCTAACGCACTTAGATTACTTCAATAAGTATTAGAGTAACAGCTCTAAGATTAGAATTTAAATACGAGCTGGTCAGTTGGACGTCGAACAAAGCCGCAGTGATCTGAGACTAAAAGCTCTCTCACACTGAGAAGTTCCTTGATAACCTTTTAAATACAAAATTGGCTGCACTTCAAATTAGCATAAAGCTGAAACGCGCGCTCATTCTAACGGGAGGTTGAAATAAGAGCTCATAGGAAAGAGAAATTAACATAAAACTAACAAACTTGGATAAACGCTCGCCGGTCGATTTAGGAGATCCAACTTTCTTCGACCATTGCTTCGCCTTGTTCCCGTAATTCTGTTGTTGCTTTTGCTGCGGTCTTGGCGTGTTCCCTTGACTTCTTCGCTCAAATTGGCGACGTCTTTCATTGTCTGCAATTCTTCGACTTTCAAACTGTACGACGAGCTGGAATAATTTATCCAAAGTCGTTGGGTTTCTGAGCACGATCTTTCTTACATTACATTATTGAAAAATGTGCGCCAAGATAAATTTTTAAATTTCTCGGTAAGTTTCTCACAAAATTTTACAAAATTTACTATTTAGGTATAATTTGAGTCCTAGAAACAGAATATGGAAAAAAATTTGGTATGTCATTTCAGAAAGAGGTCTCATTTTGTGTCAACGTACTTATGTTACAAAGCCCAAGTTCCATCTCTGCATACGGCAATGCATAAATGAACTTTTGCCCAACATTTGCTGACATTCTACTAGTAATGAATTTTTTCTTAATTAAAATTCTGGGAAAGTAAAACTTGCACAAAAAAGTGGTACAGCTCTATGTCTCCCTTATACTGGGCCGATTAACGAGATTTGATTTGCATTTATTATGTCTCGAAAGCGCGACTTAGGATATACATTAGATTTATATATAGCATTATTCTAACATAGGTAATTTCACACAAAATCGGTCTTTTTCTGAAATGGTATACCGAATTTTTTCCAGATTTCAGTTCTACGGTTAAAATTATGCCGAAGGTGCCACGTTTTGTAAAAATCTCACGAGTAGTTTATAAAAAATTAACTCTCAAAATATTAGCTCCTCAATCATAATTGAATTTGATATACATTTATTAATATCTCTTTTTCTATTACACTTGCGTTAATTCTCTTTTCACAATTTAAAATTTAGCTTTAATCCAAATATCATTATCAGATATTTTTTTATTTATTCTTTTACTTTTGTATTTTTAGTAATTTTTTATAAATAAATTCTTCGAAAAACATTTCAGTTACAACCAATAAAAATTTTACTATCACCTTTAAAGTAGATGAATTTTCACGTATACCTGCAAAAAATTATAGTTTTCTATTCAAACTTTCCCCAGATATACGTGAATTTATATATTGGCTCCGTTTTGAAATTTGACTTATTTGTTATAAGCGATATTTCCAAATGTGATGTATGCACTTCGTTAAAAAAATTTAAAAGATTCACCTTTTTTTCCACTCGTGCGCACTGAAAGGGAAAAAAAAATATGTTAGAGTCAATTAAGAATTTTACCGAGAGAATTATTCTTCGTGCAAATTGAAAAATGTGCGCCAAGATAAATTTTTAAATTTCTCGGTAAGTTTCTCACAAAATTTACTATTTAGGTATAATTTGAGTCGCAGAATCAGAATATGGAAAAAAATTTGGTATGTCATTTCAGAAAGAGGTCTCATTTTGTGTCAACGTACTTATGTTAGAACAATTGCTACATATAAACCTAATATATATTCTATGTCGTGCTTTCGAGACATGAAAAACGCAAGTTAAATTTCATCAATCGGCCCAGTATGACGGAAGATGTAGAACTGCATTGCTATTTTGATTGATAATTTTTCTTTCACCTTTTGATGTTACCATTCGGTTTGTGCTGTCAAGATAGCCGTGGACAAATGTGATCACATTAAGAGGCACCTGTTGAATTTGTCAATGAAAAGACGAACGCAATGAAGTTTAAGTGCAATAATTAGGCTTAAAATAAGATTTAATTTTTAGACCAGAATTATTTTTTCCATGCTCGATTTCTCACGGATCACAAGGGATATGCAGAATCCTGTTTGAAAACATGTGTTCCAGTTCAGTGCTATCCATCCCCTCCAGATACGCCATGATTTTTTTTTCTGGCTTTATTATGTCATCTACATATAAAGAAAATTTGCAATGACCTTTGGTATTTAATTGTCTGTGCAGAAGGAAGCAGATTTCAATAGAAATTGTCGCTTTTATTTTATTTTATTTATTTTTATGTTTTTTTCTTTTTTTAAAACAAATGTTAGAATGAGTTACTTAAGTTTGTTCTGTGTCTGTTTGTTTACCTCACCATGCTAAGTCTTATCACTCGGCTAAAACAAATGCTTCTTTTTCGCACTCCTAAACAAATTCCCTCCTAAACAAAAAACGTGTTTAATCATATTTTCGCACTCCTTCTTATGGTGCTTCCATTTCATGCTTCTGTCAGTTGCAAAATTGCACGAATTCTCCAAAAGTTCAGTTTTGAAGTCATTTTCTGGACTATCAATAAAATGATGCTTCGATTCTTAAAGATTCCATAACTAACTTTAATTCTTGGAGAATTTACAGTATATAGCGTCAATCTGAGGTATATCAGCCAAACTCAAAGAGATTTATATGTTTCCCATCAAGGAACACGAACCTCATGTCCGACAAGGCGAAAGTAGCAAGTCTTCCATAGCAAGTCTTCCATAGTTAAAAATTTAATTCCAGTTTTGACTTGATCCGCAAAAATTATCCAAAACGTGTCTTCCACTGGGGAATTGAATTTTTATGAAGCTTTTCCCATTCACAAAGATTTAGCTTGTTTAGTTAATGACTTAATTCTAATCCAGTATGCCCACCAGCGGCCGAACAGTAAAGTCATTGAACACTGGCAGTTCAATTCTCGCAAACGGGATAGTTGCGTGGTCGTTTTTGTCATTTTCCTCATGTGTAACGTGTATACGGGTCAGTTTCCCTTAGAAAGTCATCCGCGAAGGCATCTCTCCCCTTAGGCAGATCGCCCTCGAGACTTTGCCATAATCACATAAACCAAACCAATTAATCCAATATTTTCTGACGCTTTTAAATTCGATTAACTTTTCATTTTATTATTTCTTCTATTAACGACTAACTTTTCATTAAATTTTCAATTTCGTTCTTATTCTGCACACAGATGGGGCTACGTTGTCGTTCGCTTTACCCCTTTTGATTATAAATACAGCCGTGAATGAAGAGCAAATTGCATTTGTTTGATTTTGTTTATTTAATGATGTAATTCCAATCCAGTACTTTTTAATGCTTTTAAAATTCTGTTAACTTAATTTTTAATTTTCATTAATGTTTCTGCACAACGTTCGCTTTACTCCTTTTAGGTATAAATACAACCGTGGCTTTGAAGGTATAAATACAGCCGTGACTTTAAATGAAGAAGAACTTACACCTGTTTGGATTCTAAATCGATAGATTGTTGGCTAAAAATCTACAACAAATACAAGGTTGTTGCTTTGCTTAATTTTATAAGTTATATCGGGTTTTAACGAAAGTTTCCCACCACTGCAAATATCGTTTGCGGAAAGAGTTCACGTTGACGTGTTTAATCATATTTTGTCAAACTATTTTTGGCATTTGAAAAAACAGACTTGCTTTAGAACACTGTGTTGCGAAATTTGTGAAAAAAACATCATTATCGTTAAGTACAAGGTGTATGAAATGGAACTATCACGCTACCAGATTAGAGCCACTAATTATTTTCAAGTTCTGTTGCGAAATGTGAGCTACAGAATGTCTCCAAGTCATTTGTCTTGTGAGCTTTATCTACTATGTTGTATCATACGTCACTGTGAAGGTTTGGCATCGAAAGTTCAAAAACAAAGACTATGACATTCACGAAGCACAGCGCTCTAGCCGGCCTACTGATGTTGATGAGGCCCGCCTGCGAAAACGTGTGAAATGTGAAATGTGAAATGCGGGGAGACCCGATCCGCCTAGTCTTTATAAGACCAAATGATCTTAAAAGGGTCTCCCTCTCAAAAAAATAAATAAATAAATAAATAAAATCATATTTGGATGCCAAAGACAGATCTATTACTATTTATTAAAGACATGGCATCCTTGGCAAATCCCTTAAGTTTCTCCAGATTCATTGGCCCCTCACTGCGAAAACGTGTAGAAGAACATCCTATACAACCACTCGAGAGCTTTTTAAGGAGTTAGACGTTAATGCCATGTCCATTAGTCGCGCTGTACATTATGTCGTGCTGTCCCATGTCCATTAGTCGCGCTGTGCATTGATTTATAAGTTCAATCGCTGGATGCCACATGAACTGACTCAAGCAGATGACAGACCTGTTCGAGCCTGCACTAATCTGCTCGAATATCAATACAAGATCAGAATTATAGACAAGATCATCACTTGTGACGAAAAGTGGGTTTACTTTAACGACACAGGCCGCAAAGGTTGTTAGTCTGCCCCCGTTGAACCTGTCGGCAGCATCGCAGAGTGCAATTTGACTAACAAAAATATCATGCTTTGTATCTGATGGAATTGCTGTTGTCCACGACAGTAAGGTGTACAGCGAGGTGCTAGTCCGTGTTGACGCTGCTATCAAGGAAAAACGTTGAACTGAGTTCCAGCGAAAAAGGTAATGTTCCATCAAGATAATGCTAGACCACATGTGTCTGCATTCACCTGCTAGACTCTGTACGGACTCGAATGAGATCGTTTGCCACATATAGCCCTAACACCGCTCCTTCGGGCTTCTACCTTTTTTCACACCTGCAGCTACATCTTGCTAGCGTTGTCTTCCATTCTGCACAGGACGTGCGAAATGAGGTTGATCTGTTTTTGAACTCACGACCAGCAAGTTTCTGGCCGAAGGCTTTGAAAATTACCAAAGCGTTGGCAGAAAATCATAGATTTGGGTGGTGAATACTACCCGCACTAAAGGTTACTGCTTTCATGTTGTTTTCTTAATTTTATTAATAACGTTTTTTTTTAGCAGAAACCTTTCGTTATAACCAGATATTAGTCTCGAAACGGCGTTTTGTGTAGGAACACTTAAATGCGTCGTATCACTTTTCAAACTGTTGCTACCAAATATTATCGCCCTATATTATAAAGATATTGAATATTGAAGAATTTCATGAATGTATGTATGTTTCTTGCATTGTGAGAAAACAATACTTAGAGCTGTCCAATTTCAAGTAACGTAATTCTCCACCCGAACATTGGCACCTGGAAGCCCGAATTTTGAATTTCGGATTTGTTTTATTATCCATTTCATATTTAGCGAATTTAATTCCCATTAACAAATTCAGTCATTTCAAAGTGAGTAGTGGCAACACTGTACGGAATAAAACACTTATAACTCCAGCACGCGAAACTGTATATCGGAAATTCTGAAGTTATACTGTTTTTAAATATTTTGTAATTTTGCTGTTGAATCGAATTTTATGTGCCGTATGCGCCAAGAACTTGATATTTAACAAATAAAGTAAACACTCAAAATGTTAATAATAAAAATGCAAAAAAAAGGTTTTGTACAACCATCTTAGTAAGAAAACTAAACATTGATATGATGAAGTAAGAAAGGACTGGGGGGGAAACAAACGATGCATCGGGAATTCTGAACATATACTGCTGTTCTGCTTTTAAAATTTTTGTAATTTTGCTGTTGAACTGTACATGACGTAAGTGCGAAGAAAATTATACTTAGTAATAAAGCTCAAAAGACAAAAAAAATTGAGTTAGTAGGAGTGAGTGTAACAACAGACTGCTAGACTGGGAGCTTAGCGAGACCATAGAAAACCTTAACAAACCCTTCTAACCTGACCATTAAAATCTGAAAACTTTCAGATTTTTGGAACCATTTTGTGCGCGTATGTTAATTTAACCAACAAGTTAAAGAATCTCAAAAGTGCATTGTTTGTGCTAATGGATAGAGCGGGGAAAACGTCTTTTGAAATGAATTTTTATCAGATTTTATCATTATTTCTGTGGGTTTTTTTTTTACCATTTGTTATTTTCTCCCCCTTACAGCATGCCTTCGTGGTGTAACGGTAGCACTCTTGGCGCGTATTAGAGAGGTCTAGGTTCGAGTAGTCCCGGCGAGTGCATTGCACATTTTTCACGTCTTCTGCTTAAAAAAATAAATAAATAAACCTCTTAACTCTACAGTTGTAACAAAATTGTTATAAATAAAAGTGATAATTCATTACTGAGAAATGATTTTATTGATAATCTCAGACGTAAAAGATAAAAATATATTATTAGGTACTTTTTTCTAAAAGCTCATGAAATAATTAATGAACTAAAAATAGAAAAATAATTTATCATGTAATTTAATGGGAACAAGAGATTAAATAATTCTCTTTAGAAAATTCATCTACAATTTTATATCACGAATAATAAAAGTGTGGGGGACGAAAGCTAATAATCGATTTGCATTGTGAAAAGTGGAAGCCATTATCTTTCTGAATTTGTCTAGAACTCTCCATGTTTTTTATTATTTGTGATATTGAATTGTAGATGAATTTTGTAAAGAGAATTATTGAATTTATTGTTCCCAATATATTATATATTAAATTATTGTTCTACTTTTAGTTCATTAACTATTTATGACTTTTAAATAAAAACTAACTTTATAATTTTCCTTTAATTTAAAACTGGATAAAACTAACAACCTTATTTTGACCTAGATTTTGAATAAATCTTTATGCAGTTCGTAGGTCTCTTCTTCAGGAGAAAAGTACTGATAATCTTTTAATTCGTAATTCTTTATTAATTTTCTAAAATTTTGGAGTTTAAGAAATGTTGTTTCGTTTTTTTATTGCGTCCTTTAGGTTCTGTAATTTTATACATTTATCTTAATAGTCGCTTGTAGGGCCGGTGTAACAT
>KK118299.1:25202-39574 GCA_000611955.2 Stegodyphus mimosarum | reverse complement strand
ATATATATATATATATATATAAGATTTTAATGACTCCAGCGAATGTAATTTCATGGATCCAACTTAGCAGTTATAAATAATGAAAAAAGAAATAAAAGAATCTGCTTTTATTTCTTTTAAATCGCGTAGTTTCTTAATTAATAATAGAATAAATTTAAAAGAAAAATAGAATGTCTTACGCTTTGGTGTTGGCAACCCACTGCCGCGGAGAAGGTAAAAATACTTTGATTCGGGCAGAGACAATACATTTCGTTTTAATCGCCGAGTTTGTTGACTGAACTTGAAAGACGAATACATTGTCTTTTGCCGAATGGCATCACAGTTCTTTTATTTCGGAGAGATTTTGGATTAAATTTTAGACATAAACATTTTTCCGAGGGGGATCTCAAAGCTATTGTATTGCTGAGTTTTTAATTATGATTTCTTCAAATTTACACAAAATACGAAATACATAAAATTTCCGAATTCGGAATTTGGTAACTCTAGGTTTCACCATTTTTTGCCGCTGCAGTTAAATCCGAAAAGAAAATATATTATCTTTTCCTGGGTGGCAACACAATTCTAATCTCACTAAAATTATCTTCTGTCTGTAAACCTAGGATTATAATGCAATACGTATACAATAGACGGGTCTTAATGTAATCGCGGTTAATGCTATCGTTCGGATATTATTATCATTTTGCCGAAGTCTCGCCCATTTGTAATCGAAAACATGGCATATTGTGATCAATATTTGAGTTAATATAATGAAACTATTATAGAATTGTTTTTAATAAATTCGCCAAATAATGCCAATAGAAAAATTGCCAAGTGGGGGGGTTAAATCGCCAAAAAACTTGGTTTTGATTTTAGACAGGCATTTAAAATTAGGCATAAAAGCAGCCTTAGTTTGGCATAAATTTCCAATGAGTCTATCGATTTAGAGGCCGTCGAGCGGTACTCATGCAACATCCTTTATCTCAACTTTTGTAAGAAATTCGTCTATTTCCTCATTATTTTCTGAGAACGTTTGTCACATGATATGTTCGGATTTAGTTCAGAAAGCGACAGGCATATATCATCTTCTGCCATTGAATCTGCAGCTTTCATTAATATCCGTCTAAGCGTTGAATTCCAGTTGCTTTCATTAATATCCATCCAGCATTGAATTTCGATGGTTTTTAACACTTCGTCGTTTTTTATTTTATTATTTATCGAAAGGTTGGCTTAAAACAGTTCTCCACTGTCTTTTCCGAGACGCAGTTGCAAGACTTTAATGCTGCCTTCAATCAAAATCGAGACGCTTACGAGTTAAACCCTTACTTGGCAACGTCTTTGTTCTCTGTAGACTTTAAAGGCGATTTTATGTTTTATTTGGCGACATTATTTGAGTTTAAAATATTTGTTCTATAATATTTTGATAACATTAACGGACTTGTTAACCGCAGTCAGTGGTGTATTTTCCGTATTTTCGCATTCAAATGGACGCGGATTCGGCAATCCGCGTTAACAGCAATCACAGTAAGCGACGCCTATTGTAACTTTATTCCTAATTCAAATGCTGTGAAAATGCACATTTATAATTGTTTCTAGTAATATTTACGTTAAATTAGCGTAGTAGAAAAATATTTTTCCCATCAATTAATGTTGTCAAAATAGCCGTCGACAAATGTGATTACATTATACGTCACATGCTGTAAATAAAAGCTTGTAATAAAAACAGTAAATATTGTTTTCTTATGATTCTTATGATTTCTATTAAATTCTATACATTGAGAAGTACTATCTTCAAATAGTAGGAAAAACAATTACATTTCCGATCATGAATAGATATGTCGCGGCTTCGAAACGAGAGCATGGCTCTATTGTTCTAATTCAACACTAAAACATTTACGTAGCGAAAACCTTATCTGAAAATGCGCCAGAGGAAGTCTAGTCAATAATCTCTAATCCGCTACTTAGTTTAAACACGGGAAGATGTTTGCGCAGCCTTTGAATATAAACAGCCTATTAAGAGGATAAGAGCCCGAATCCTTTTCTTTTGAGCTCGATCACTTAACGTTGATTGTGTTTGTACGGATATCGTTGAAGGCCGCCGACGGCTCGAGTTTTGGCCTCCGGGAACTAATGCCCTTAAGTGGAGGTTATTTCCGGCCGTTCTTCAAGTATAGCATCAATAAGTTGCAGGGAATTAAGGAAAATTTGAAAGGCTAGAGCAGAACAAAAATAATTGTGTTCGTGTAGAAAGTCCCCCGCTGCCTCTTGGTTCTTCTAGTCTCTTCTTCACTTTTAGCTTTCTTTTTGGTGTACGATTTTTTCTTCTTTATAATATTTAAAGCTTTTTCCATGTATCGTAAATAAACATGTAAATATATAACGGTTACTATAAAGAAATGATTTTTATTGTAGCAATCCATTTTGGAGTTGAGGTCATGTTCCTTCTGTTGTAACCCTTTTTTAGAAGGGTTGTTTTACTCCTAGAATGGTTGGTGGAATTCTGTGAGGTTTCTGTGGAGTGAAATATAGTTATGGCGTGAAAATCATGAGAAATGGACTGAAAGTGATTTTATTTGATTCAGTCACGCAGATATATTTTGTGGATGTCACATGTGGATCTTCAGAACCTTAAATTTGGCAACTACATGGATTTCCCAACCATTTAGTACATCGAATTTGGCCTCATTCACGGTGAGGGCATGTTCTTGTATAAATGGTTTTGCAAATCATTATAGTTGCCGAACTTGAGGCTCTTAAAATGCATATGAGGCAGAGGCAACGTTCTTGTATAAATAGCTGTGCAAGTTGCTTCAGTTTCGGATTCTGATCCTTATGAAACCACTTCACAATGTAAATTGTTCCGATTGCCAAATTTGAACACTGGAAATTTGCATTTGTGGCATGGGAACGCAATCTAGATCCTGGAGAGTTAGCGTCTGGTGCCGCTTAGTGAGTAATAAGATTTGTGGCCCATTTGTCATCAGTTCAGTGTATATCTGGACATGATTTTTATCTTTTTCTTTAAAAACTGAGCAAGTGGAAGTACTAGATACTAAGTTGCAGTTTTTCTCGCAATAAGATGGAGCCTTGCCCTACTTCGCTAATCATGTGCGAGATCAGTTGAATCTTGGATATCCATACCGTGGTTTGGCAAAAACTCATAGACCTAACCCATTAGGATTCCGTAGGACTTAACCCAGTCCATTCAGTTAGATCATTCTCATGCCCCGCCAGAAGCTGTAATCTTCTAATAGACTTCTTTCTTTGTATATTTGTCAAAAATGAGATTTACAGTAAAAGAATTCGTAATCTTAAGCAGTTATAATAGAGCAGCAGCTGCATAAGTAATTGCAAGTATTACTCCAGGCTTTCTTGCCAGAGTAAGGCCTAGAAGTGAGAATCGCTATATCTGTAACTGAATACCGCTGTCGTGCTTAATGCACGTATTAGAATTTATTAATTTTGCTCGTGGTCTTTTTGAGTAACTGAATTCGATAAAAGCACTTGTAAGTAATACATACTTCACAGACACCTCATAAAATCCTACAATTCATTCTTGGAACTCTTGTATTTCTTAAAAGCAAATATACGGACAACGTTATCGGATAAACATATTATATATATATATAGAGAGAGATAATATAAAATAGGAACAAAATTATTAAACTTAATTGAAATCAGTTGGCAATAGATCTTCAAATTCACAAGTTTTAATTAAACGCATCCACGCTTCAAAGGATACTCTTTGCTGCGTCACTGTGCCGCATGTTTCTCTCTACACTCAGACGTATTTAGCCCAATCGCTTCTCAGGCTTAATACAATGAAGTTCCGACCAAAAATACAGCCGAATTTAGTACCCATTGCTTTTTCTCGTCTGCCCTTGTCTCATTCTGCTTGCTTGAATAAACTACGTCTCTCACTTCGTCTTCTTTCTTCGTGTCTAAAATGTAAACTACGTATATCGAAATTATGAGGCGCGTTTAGCACCCTTAGGTTGTACCAATTTTAAGGAAAGGTCTATTTCTGAATAATTGCTCCTGTGAAAAATAAAAATGATGGTTTAACCAGCAAGCCAGTTGTGATTTTTGAACCAGTCGTCATCTAAACAACAGTCTTCTCGACCATGACTCAAGCGTGAATTGGGTTCCGGCAAAAACCACGCATCATACACGCACATATATATATAAATAGGAAAAACGACAAATAGATAGATGTAGATATACATAAGCAGATAGATAAATGTAAATATGAATTTTGCTCAGATGCTAATACCGTTTTTTTTAATGTTTCTATAAATTTTTATATCATTTTAAACACAGAAAAGAAATACAAAACCAAATCTGATATGGATACCACATAACTTGTTTGTACGGCCTGTTAAAGTATACACATTTTTTCCAGCATTTCATTTAAACTTATTTCCTCGAATTTCATTACAGATATATCTTTCATTTAATTAATTCAGTTCTCACTTCACGGCAAAACAAAAATACATAAAAATTTAAAACATCTTCATTAAGAATTGAAAAATGTAGAAGTAAAATACTAAATACGGTTAAAACAGTTAAAAAGCAATTTTTGCAATTAAAATTAAAGCAAAAACAAACTATTCGACCAGCGGGCAAGAAAGCTGATTTTTCGGTGTACGAAAGTGAAGGTTTACTTTTAGTCTCATTTGGCAGATAGGCAATGAAGGTGTAGAAACTGACTTAATTCATTGTTTTGCTACGTTTGAAATGTAAACAAATGGCTGCTCTGTTAGGCTTAGTCGCATAAACAACATAATTAAATCACTCTTAAAGCAAAAAATGCGCAATTTACCAACATATAAGAATAAAAAAACTGAGCTCACCGAGCTGAGTAGCAAAGTGGATATATATATATATAGATATATATATATATATTGGTGTGGTGCTGCCGATTGCATATATATATATACTTTTGGTGCTGCCGGTTGCAACCAGAAAGCGAGAGGCTCAACTACAGATATAGCAGTCCCATATTCAAAATTTCAGCGTTCTGAGGCTACTCGTTTTTGAGTTATGGGAAATATATAAGAATGTATGTACGTTCAGACGTCACGAAAAAATTCTCTTCTGAATCCATATCAAATCCATTTTTTAATTCCAACTTTCGCATCCAACTGTTGCATGCAGATTAACTAAAGGCATAAAACCTTAACCGAAACATAAGCACAATATAATCCAATCATTTTGAAAGAAAAAAATACTTAATTTACCAAAATATAAAACGAGATCTTACAGCTGTCTCATATGCAAAATTTCAATGTTAATAGTTTTAAGTTATGCGAGATATACAGACGTCACGAAAAATTATCTTCTGAATCCATTTTAAATCTATTTTACAATCCGTTTAGGGAAAAAGAGACCTTTTTCTGTCCATATATATATAGATATCACGTGAAAACGTCATTCAGTGGATTCGAGAGCAGTCGAAATTATGGTACCCGAAAGTTTTCCCGATTACAATACTTCCTTTGCTACGTACAAGGAAGTAAAAAGGAATGCTAATAAAATTTAACACAGCTGGCTTTAAATTAAACAAATGGGATGCAAGAGGTATTTGAAACACGACGTCATCAAGCCATAATCTTCCACAATCAGTTTTTTTGGTACCTGAAGTCATCGGGTATAAATCACATGTGATGAGGAGAGAGCACTTCATCTCCGACAACGCTCGAGAGAACCGTATATTTCGGTAAAAGCGTTTACTGAATAACCTGAAACATCCCAAGGACCCATATTTCTTCTCAGATGAAAAGAACGTTGGTCAAGATTAAAATGTTCGTCGAGATTAATCTTGGATCAAGATGGTAGCCACGGAAGACCGTACCTATTTCAGCAGAACTGCTTTCTCTCTCACATAGGTTACGTGGCACAGGAGTGACTGGCCGAGAATTTTCATGATCATGTGACCCCAAGCATGTGGTCTTATAGTTCTCCAGATATGAACTTTGGACTGCTATGTCTGGGGCATCGTTGAGGAGAAGACGAAGAAGCAGCGCCACAATACCAAGGAGTTGTTGGTGGCTGCCATGGACGTTGTGGCCAATATGATTAAGAACCACCTGATCCTGGCATGCGGCCTTTTCAAAGTCGCATCTAAGCAGCAGGCGATTTTATCGAGTAAGATTTTACTAACTTAACAGACACGTGTATTTAATTCTGTGGTACATTTCTACTAAGAAATTTTTTTTCTTGAAATAATCATTCATACAAAATTTGTTTGTATTATATCCGTGCACTAGAAATTAATTTGTTCACGGGTTGTAAATGCTGAATGGTCAGTCGGGTTCCTTTCTTATTAATTTTAAACTGTGAAAAAGAATAACTGTTCACATCAACTTGTGTTCCCGGTACTTTTCTGTTATCGGGACCAGATTTAGAAATCTATATATGTATGCAGCTGTGTATATGTGTATATGTGTGCGTGTAGACACACACACACATACACATACATATATACATGCATACATGAACATATACGTCCATGCATATGGATGTATATGTTCATGTATGCATGAACATATACATTTCTGAATCCGGTCACGATAACAGAACAGTTATTCTTAGAGCAAAAAATTCGTAACTGAGCATAATCTTTTTTGGCAAGTACGAATAAATGTTAATCAAATCTCTATATTAAAATATAGTTGAGTTAGATCGTATTGTAAATTAATAAGCTCAATTTATAGATTTTTGTTGTGTTTTTCTTTATTTTTTATAACGTTATTTACGTTCGTATAAATAGTGGTAATAGAAATAATGTAAAGTACGGCCTCAAATAATTAAAATCTTGAAATCTTGGCAACAACATCCTATTTGCAACGAATACATAATTGAAATGTTTTCCCCATAAAATTGTTTTGGCCCGTAAAATTGTTTTGGGAGCTGCTAAAAAAATTCGTTATATTGATGTAAATAATTTGTTATGCATGCGATATAATTTTTAAATGCCTTTTTTCAGCAACTCAAAAAGACAGACTGTTTGAGTAAATTCAAATGTAATATCTAATTAAAGTTTATTGCCTTCCTCATCGCGCCAGGAGCTAAGTACACGTCGTTAGAAATGAAGACACCGCATTCCTAAATGTGCCATGAGGCTCAATCCAGCCAGTAGTAACTGCGTGTTTTGTCACAGTTATTTATTGACACGCGACGAATTGAACAACCAAAATACCGCTATAAATCCCAACTAATTAGAGCGCCAGGCGGTGCTAGTTGGTGTTTCTTCTGTGAGTTTGTATTAATGTAAATATTTATGGTTGGCGCTTTTGCATAGCTCTTGTTGTTTAATGACGCCTTGTGTTGTTTATTCGGTACCGACTCTTCTGCACGGTATGTCCATTACTTGTCAGCAGACGATCAGGAGTAGGGCGGGGCCGTTATTTATAGAGAGAGCGTTAAGTTGGTAGGAAAACATTGCGTGTGAAGGGTGTTGGAGAGTTTTGAAGGAGGTTGTTTGGAAGGAAATCGATTCGTCTGTTATGTTATTCCGATGCATCTTGAGGTGAGAAGTGTGTAAACACTATTATGGAAGGGAAAATATCGAATATTTCCAGGGTTGTTAAATTTGATATTTTTGGTAGAGGTTGGGATGAATCTTTTAAATGTTTTCGCATTCGAATCCGAAAAGTTTCTGCAGTACTAGGAAGCCCCCGATTTTCTAACGAATGGAATAAGCAAACGCCTGAAACTAGCTACGGCATAAATTGCATGGGAACCAGGATGGGAAGGAGAGAATAAATCCATTCTAATTAATTGAAAATTTTAAATAATTTTCTAATTAATTGAAAAAAATCTAAGTGGTTTCACATTTTAACTGTCGCTCAAGAGGGTTTGTTAAGGTATTTTACGTTCTCACTGACTTCGCAGTCTACTTGTCTGCTGTTACACTCACTCCTACTAAGACTTTTTTTTTTAAGTTTTATTATTAAGAATCATTTTCTTCGGACTGATGCCGTATACGATTCAACAACAAACGTACAAAAATTTTAAAAGCAACTTAGTGGTATACGTTTATAATTCCCGATGCAGCATTAACTCTTGGCATATTTTTCTGTTTTTATCAGTCTTTTCACACTTCATCTTTGTTCGGTTTTATTATTAAGATCGCTTCACAAAACTTTTTTGGCTTTTTTATTATTAACGACGTTTTGGATGTGTATTTTATTTATTAAATATTCCGTTTTTAGCGTTTACGCCACATAGATTTCGATTCAACAGCAAACTCACAAAATATTTAAAAACAGCATATAATCTTATAGCTCTAGGTACCTTTGTTTTTTCACACTGTGAGAAACATACATACATTCATACATATTATTCATTATTTATTTTATTTAAAGTTAACACAAGGCAATAATATTTGGTGGCAACAATCTGAAAAGAAATACGCCGATTTTAGTGATTCAACGCAAAATGCCGTTTCGAGACTAATATCCCATTCGGGACCAACATCCTTTTTGCGCTAACGTCTAGGCAACTTATGCCTTCAAGCTCATTCATCTCACAGTGTCTTAAAACTAGCTCGAAAGCAGTTCAGAGAATGCAAATCGTAAAATTAGCTCATTAATAATTAGTCTTATAACAGCATCCTAAGAACTGTATTATTGTAATCTTAAAATTCACATTTTTAAATACACGAAATTATCATCTTACCTTATAAGGTATTTCTCCGCCTTCTTCGCATGCCTCCGTGGTGTAGTGGTCAAGACACGAAAGCGAGAGGTCCGTGGTTCGATTCTCGGCGAAGGTGTTGCTCGTTTTTCATCTCTCTTGCTTTCGAAATAACCTAATAATTCTACAACCTGATTTCTAAAATAAAAGTCTTAACTTAGTTATAACTTAGGATTCTGTTTTAAATCGTTTTACAGCCAACCTCAGCTTCAGAACCAAGAATAATTAAATCAAAATTTTCGCTGTTTTTCAGTATTTTCAAACACTGAGTATTTTTTAATCCTAAACGTTCATTTAAACTTTTTGAATAAATATGCCAGACGAGCATAAAATAAACAAGCATTTTTTGCAAAGCCAAGTTGCAAATTAAGATGTTTTGAAAATTTTTAAAAATATGCGTTTTTAGAAGAAAGTAAAAAACTTTTTGTTATATTTATTATTAACCATTATTATTTATTTTAAATATGGAATTAATTAATTAATTAACTAAGTTAAGAATTATAAAACTGCTTTTTCTGCTTTTGCTTTATAAAAATTTCTTTGCGTAATAATTATGCACTAAAAAGAAATTATTTTTCTTCTTAAAAAATTAATAAAAAGCTAAAACTATCTGGATTAAACAAAAGATTTAAACAGTAACAAGCTCAAAATTATGAATTTTATCTCTTTAGTTGTTTATTTTCTTTAATTTATATGTTTATTGTATATAAAATAGTGTATGTACTAATTCAGAACTTGTTTACTGAAATGTGAATGATTAAAATAGATATTCAAAACTTACAAACTGAAACTATCCCATTAGCTTTGCAATATTTTCAGGTAATAAATTCAAAATTACATTTTCTGTCATCCCTAGCTTTAGGATAAGTTTGAAGAAGGATTGAATTAACATCCATTATCCGTTAAAATAAAATACTTACAAATATTAATGCAAATTCATTTTTTTCGTCATAACTTCACAATTTGTACGAAAATAGGACAAATTAATAGTCAGTCCGGCCCTTGAATCTAAAAACCGGCTTGTCCAGTTGAGATCCGTCCTCGCTTAAATAATTTCCAGAATGTTATGAAGAATATTCGTTATGAAGTGTTGCTAAATGAAATTTTACATTAAAGACATTATGCTCAAAAGCAGTTTTTTGCCTTTTTAGTTCCTTGTACGAAGTCATCGCGAAATATTTCGGGGGTCATATTTTAACGAAAATATCCATTTGAAAGGTGTTTTTCCGTTACACCTGTACGTACGGGCAGGACTCTTTTTCCCAAAACGGATTTGTATAATTGGATTTAAAATGGATTCACAAGAGATTTTTTCGTGACGTCGGTACGTACGTTACGTATGTATATATGTTTCATAATTCGAAAACTACTATCTTCAGAACATTGAAATTTTGTATATGGGACTGTTATTACATGGAGTTCTGCACCTCCCTTTTTAGTTACAATATACAGCACCAAACGTTACTCTGCCACCCGGCTCGGTGAGCGGAGTATTTTTATTCTTTTACGTTGGTAGGTTGTGCATTGTTTGCTTTAAAAGTGATTAAATTATGTTCTTACGTTCCAGTTAATATTTCTACGCCTTTAACTAATCTGCTTGTAAGAGTTGTAGGATTATCAACAATTTAAAAGCTGTTTAAGCTGGACTAAGCCTAACGAAGCAGCCGTTTAAGTTTGGAACTCTTAGTAGAATCGTAAATAAGTCAGTTTGTGCACGAAATTCAGAGTCTTTTTGTCGAGTGGGACCAAAAGTAAACTTTCAATTTTGTGCATCCAAAATTTTGTCTTCCTGCTTGCTGGCAGAATTGCTTGTTTTTGAGCAGAAGCTCTAATTTGGATTGCAAAAAAAATTTTTTTAACTGTTTTTAATTGTATTTGGTATTGTTTTTAATTGTATTTTATGTTTTTCTGTATTTTAAAATTTTTAATGAAGGTAGTTTTGAGTTTTATGTATTTCTGCTTTGCCGCGAAGTGAGAACTGAATTAATTCAATGAGAAATATGTCTCTAATGAAATTCTAGGATATAAGTTTAAATTAATTGCGGCAAAAAGTGTGTGTACTTTAATAGGCTGTACGTGTTATACCGTAAGTCATGTGGTGCACGCTTTGAAAGTACCTATTCATATGTTTCTAGTTATTAGCGACAAAGGTGCTGTTAGTCTCGAAACTCACTTTTGTTTTCGAATCAACTTTCATATGATTGACAACAAATGTTATCGTGGTGTATTACTAAAAAAAATCAAATAGTGAAGAATCTGTACATATGTATATTTCTCGTATTGTTGAAAAAGAACGGTACCTAGAGCCATCGAATTTTTAATGAACTTGTCTTCCACTCAAACTGGCCATGTCGAAGTCTAAATTTTCAATTTGTTTTAGATTTATTTCATATTTTATACAAATTTAACGAATTGTTTTCACAAACTCAGCGATTTGAAAGCGAGACATGGTAACACTGTTCAAAAGAAAACACTTTTGTCCGGCGCGCCAGAGTGTTGCAATTCGGCAAAATGTAAAATAATACATTTATCTTTCAATTTTAATCCACAAATTTGGCAATCTAAAAGCTATGTGTTACCACTGCCTCAAACAGAATACGTACAATAAAATGTAATATATAGCTTTAAGATTTCATCTTTTTGTTATTGAATAGCTAACCCAACGATTGAAAAGCAATAAACGCAGTTCTTAAGAATATTTTGGATACTAATTGTAATGAGTAACTTAAAACAAATCAAATGCTATCAGATATTAAATACAAATCAAGGGCTAAATACAAACCAAATACTATCAGAGACTAAATACAGGAAGGACAATGGTCTTAAACTATTTACAATTATTTACACTACGTACTATGGTCTAAGTGAGGAGCTAACCTGTCGTAATGAACGATTTTAGGTTTAGAGTTCGATGACTTACGGATTCGAACCACGACGTCGTTCAGTCTGTTTAGGACTGTGTAACGACCATCCCAAGGTGACTGTAATTTAGGACTGAGTCCTTTTCGTCGACTCGGGTTCCAGAATTACAACCACACCAGACAACGCGTCGGAGTTTCGAGGTGATGATCCCTTCTGATGACTGATAGTTATGTCCTCTGATGCAGAAAACAGTTTTTTGTCTTTGAAGTCCAAGGAAAAATTGTATTTCCTTAAAACGTCCAATCCGAGTATGCAAGGATCTGCAATATCGGCCACATGAGCCGTGTGATGGTAGGCGGCACATCCAAGCGCGATGTTCACGTTTAACTTCCCATCTATGTCGATTTTCTCGCCGTACGCAATCTGGAGGACAACACAGGATGGCGTCCAAATCAGTTTATTATTAAACTACTGAACTAAATCTTGCCGAATGATGGTAACATTAGCTCCTGTGCCAATGATCATATTGCAAGGAACTCCATCGATATGCCCATTAATGGCTAGTCCATTACTGTTGCTATTCACTGCAAAAAATCTTCAGCGCTTGAAAAGAGGGTTTTTCATTATCGTTCAATGGAAAATGATCTTATTTTCCGTGCTCTGGGGTGTTCTGTAGTTTCTTCGTGCGTGGCCTTCAGCTCCGCAGTTCCAGCACTTTGGTTTCTTGCCACTAATATACCGTCTCAAAGCATTGACTTGTCTGGATAAATCATCTAAACCAGCCATCAACTGATCCACTGGCTCATGGACTCGCACAGCTCTGACTGGATGGCGATCTCTACGAGTTGCTTGCTGGGCTGCCTCGAATTTCATGGCGTACACTAGAGCGCTTTTTATATCCTTGACATCCGCCATTCGTAGAGCTTTCTGCATTTCAGTATCCCGGATGCTGTCGATGAAGTACTGCAGGGACATTATTTTCCTTGTTTCTCTCGGGTAGTCCATAAAGGCGAGGTGAGACAGCCTTTCAACATCCGTAGCGAGCTGCTGTAGTGTTTCGGTGGGTTTCTGTTGACGGGATTTTAATTGAAGCCTGCTGTAATCTTTTAAACATTTCTCGCCGAAGCTCTTCTGTTAACGGGATTTTAATTGAAGCCTGCTGTAGTCTTGTGAACATTTCTCGCTGAAGCACAGCTCTAGCGCGCCGGATAGAGCTTCGAAGTCTAGTCTTTGGTTTTCGGGAAGAGTTTGAAGAATATCCGCAGCGCCTGCTCTCAGAGAAACGACGAGATAGCAGGCCTTAGCTTGGGAATCACATCCTTTCGCATCCGCTACTATAGCAAATTGCGTCTTATACACTTGCCAAGAGGTCTTCCCATCATATATAGATAACTTCAAGGAGGGACGGGCAGGCATTGGTAGAAATTTAAAACTATCAGAATTGCTTCATACCATCGCTACAAATTTCTTTAGGGTATCCACTTCTATGGCGACTGCAGAAACCTTGTCATCAATTTGTTGTTCGATTTGGTGTTGGACGGCAAAAACTCTTCCTTCGATTCGTTGCTCCACAGGAGAAAGTCTTCCTTCTATTTCTTCTTTTACAGAATCAACTCTTTCTTCTATTTGTTCTTTTACAGAAGAAACTCTTTCTTCAATGTGTTCAACTTTATTTTCAACAGCGTTATTTTTGCCTCCCATAGCCTCGAATGTATTTTCTATTACGCAAGTAATTTCTTTTTTCATTTCCCCTTGACCTGCTTTAATCTTGTCTTGAACAAACTTCATTTCTTCCTTAACAGATTCTTCCATTTTTTCTTGAACAGCTCTCATCTCTTATTTAAGGGATTCTTGGCCAGCTTCCGTCTTTTCTTGAAATGCGGCGAAAGCAGACACGAGCTGTCTCAATTGTTCTATCATCGCTCTAATGAATGGCATTCAAATCCCACTCCTGACACCAAAAATTGTTGCGTGCGTACGGATTCGTAATGGATTAAATGCACAAGCCGTTAAAAAGTTAATAAAATTTATTCTTTTCACAAGAAATAAAACAAAATGCTGAAATATTTCTTCAGAGATATTCGTACAATATCACAATATCTCACAGTAGTTATATTTTAAACTACTACAGCTTTAAATAAAACGCAAATTCAAAATACGGGAAACTAATTCGATCTCACAGCGAATTCGCTACAATCAAATAACAGCGCTAAGTAAACAAAAGTTCGCTTAAAACAGCTACAACTGAGCTGAGATGTTTTTAATATGGCTTTTATAAGCTTTTTAATCAGCACGAGAATAGGATATTAAACAGTATAATTACGAGATATTTATTTCTTAAATATTGAATGCACACGCTCTTGTATTTTTACTTTTCCCTTTCAACTGTTACAATTCGTCACGCGCTGCGTTGCACGGGAAAATAAAACAATTTTAATTACAATTCTAAATAAATAGCTAAATAAATACAAAATCCGTAACAATATGCAGTTTTTAAATATTTTGTGATTTTGCTGTTGAATTTTATGTGGCGTAATTGCAAAAGAAGCGATACATAATAATAAAGCTAAAAAGACAAAACAATTGTGTTAGTAGGAGTGAGTCTATGTGTGGGGGGGGGCTGTTTGGTAACCTGCGATGTTCAGTGAAAGCATCAGGAACCTTAACGAATCCTTTTGCGTAATGTGCAATTCTAAATCTTTTCGGATTTTCTTTCTTTATTTTATTATTGTTTATTTATTTATTTTTATTTACATTAAATTAGTTAACTTTCATTACTATTTCGAAAGCATTTTGCGATTTTTGAAGCAGTAGGGCAATGTTATGAAAACTTC
>KK118299.1:0-17459 GCA_000611955.2 Stegodyphus mimosarum | reverse complement strand
TTTTTTTTTGTTTAAATGTTAAAGCTTAAAAATCTTTGAAAAAACTGAAACTGTTTGAAATATAAGTATGAGAGGCATCGACGATGCTTACCGTTTTAATGATTGGTAGAATTAATTTACTGCATCATGGTAATTTGAAATAAAAGCAATTTATTATACGTATTTCGTATTTCTATATCTATAGAGAATACATTGTGACGTCACAAGCTTAGTCCCACCCATTTTTGGGCGTCACTTAGCTCCGCCTTCGCAATTTTGTTTACGCAAAGTATTCTAAGCTTTTACCATGGCGCCGATATTGGCGTCAAAAAAATCGCCAAAAAAGCAAGGGGCACCCAATTGTAAACTTTTACCCTAAAATCAATTACTGCTAAATTATAATAATTTATCAGGATGTGTCAATTTAATTTGGTCACATTCTACGAGGTATCCCTTATGAAAACGTTTTATAGAATTCTGTAAAAACATCCAGTGTTAAAGATCTTTAGTAGCCTTTAGAATTATGGCCCATTTTTTATAAGCCAGAGATCTTTTATACACAACTCTATAAAATGTTAGATACATTTTCTAGAGTTATGTGCAAAGATGTGTAAATATTCTGTAGAGATATTTGTGCTGAGATTCTATAAAACTCTATCCAGTTTCTGAGTCCCACGTACATAGTCTAATGAATGTGTTTCTAATCAGGTGATAGAATTATACTAATTCTGATTTTTGCTTCTGTAGAAGAATGACCTAATCATCCTTAAAATCGATAGATTTACTAAAACTCTAAGTCAAACTAAGGTTGTTTTTATTTATTTATTTATTTATTTATTGTATTTTAAATAAAATATTGTCCAAGCTTTCGTGCAGAAACGTGAGACTTCGGCAATGAGATTATAACATTAACAGCGTTCGTACTATTAATCGGGGTCTACTGTATGTTAAATGACGAAATATCTTGGGCCTTTAAAAGCATGTATTGCACTAACAGTTATAGAGAAATAGTGTGTAAGTCAATACTTTGTATTCAATCAGTTAAATTTAGTTCATTAAAATATGTTCATATTTTAACATTCCTTGTACTGTCAATCTGTCGAAAATTTCTTATTTTGCTATTTAATAAAAAAAGGTTATGTTATTCCTTAGTTTTTAAGCATGCTTGTAATTAATTATACATACCAATAAAAAAGTTAACTAGGGGAAAAAATTTGATTTCTGTGTTGTATTTTTTATCCATTAAGCTGACTGTCTATTAGAAATAACTTTAAAAATTATGTTCTCTTCTAATCTGATAATATTTTTCTTCCAGTTTGTAGCTTCGTTGTGCACAAAAGATGCCACGAGTTCGTCACTTTCAGTTGTCCAGGGGCCGACAAAGGGGTTGATTCAGACGTAAGTATCCCATTGCTATTTTTATAAATTTGGTTGTCACATATGTGTAAAAGCTGAACGTCCTGGCAAAATAATCTCCCTTATCATAATTGCCCATGGCTAGCTGAGTCATAATTGGCCAATGCATGGCTACCTGAGTCATAATTGGCTACCGTATAGATAGTCAAAGTATAATTGGTTAGCTAAGTGATAACTGGTAACTAAGTCTTGATAGGCTAGCTGTTTCATAATTGGCCACTATATGGCTCGCTGATTTATAATTAGCTGGCTGAGTCATAACTGGCAAGCTGAGTAATAGTAGGCTGGCTGAGCCATAACTGGCTAGCTGAGTTATAATTGGCCGCTATATGGCTAGCTGAGTCATAATTGGCCACTGTATGGTTAGCTGAGTGGTGACACTTGAATGGGATATTTGTAAGTATTTTTTTTCCAGAATTTTGTTTCTTGTATGATTAATAAATTATTATCTTAAAATAAAAATTTCATCTAAATATTGCTTATCGGGTTGGAGGGAAAGTTCTGTCGTATTTTAAATAGGCAGGTGATTTTTCTTGTAAATAAAAAAAAATCTGGCTAGTGAGTCAATCGGATTTTTTTGTTTGTTTTTTTAGGTGCTGTATTATATAAAAGGTGCCCTTTTTTACCGTTCATCATTTCCTTGTGATACTTAAAGTGAAAAACATGTCAGTAGATAAAGTGCATTTACGACACTGCATTTTATATGAATTCCAAAAAGTAAGCAACGCATCGGTTGCATGTAAAAATTTATGTGTGGTATTTAGTAAAGATATTGTAAATGTTCGTACTTGTCGAAGATGGTTTACCAAATTTCGTTCCGGGGATCTGAGCCTCAAAGAAAGTGATCGATCTGGACGACCATCCAAGATCGATAATGATGTTTTGCGATCCATGTTGGAAAATAATCCACATTTAACAAGTCGAGAAATTGCAGAAGAATTAGGCATTCATCATGCAACTGTTGGAGATCACATAGGGTTGTGTTAAAGCAAAGTGTTTGGGTTCCACATGAATTAAACGGAAAGGAGTTTGTCTGATCATGTAAGAATGTGTTCATCACATCTGATTAGACACAATGTGGAGCCGTTTTGGGGCAGGCTGGTTACTGGAGTTGAAAAGTGGGTTCTTTACGAGAATATTAAGAGAAAAAAAATATTACTGCAAACCAGGAACATCATCAGCAACAGTTCCAAAACCAAGTATCCATTAACGAAAAGTACTGCTTTGTTTGTTGTGGGACAGGAAAGGTCCAGTGTACTACGAGTTGCTGAAACAGGGAAAAACCATCAACGCGGATCTGTACTGCAATCAGCTGAATAAATTGAATGCAGCTATCAAAGAAAAAAAGCTAGCATTAGCATCCAGAAAAGGGATAGTGTTCCACCGCGATAATGCTCGCCCGCATACTGCAATGGTGACACAACAAAAACTGAATGCGTTAGGGTGGGAAGTCCTTATTCACCCACCGTATTCGCCTGACATCGCACCATCTGATTATTACCTGTTCAGATCTCTGCAAAATTATCTAAAGGGAAAAAAATTCAAGTCTTTTGAAAGTGTTTCTAAGGCAGTTGCTGACTATTTTAACTCCAAGGATGAGAACTTCTACTAAACAGGAATTCACAGGTTACCTGAAAGATGGCAACAGGTTGTAACAAATAACGGAGCATATATAATTGATTAATATTAAACACATATTTTTCTAAATGAATTCAAATATTTTCTTTAAAATACCACAGAACTTTCCCTCCAACCCAATATTTTAACATATGGGCATTTCAGATTACTGTCAAGAAACCTTTCGACATACCAGTTGTAAACAATTACCTATTTCCTCTCGTATTTTAGCTTTGCCGCGTCAGGTTCTGAAAATTTAATAATATCCGCGTAATTTTCTCCCCCCTTATTGGGTTTATTTTCCATTAGATTTTAAAATGGGTTCGTCCATGTAGGGATTTTTTTTGTCTAAGACAAACCCTCGCAAACTACCTGCAAAGGTCACTCCGAACTTAATTATACCAGCTTAATGCACAAACCGACCAATCACGAATTGATATTTTGTCTACGATTTCGTCGAGTTGGCTGCACATCTACCTTCTCAACTTATTTATGAATGGTTTGAGGTCCAAGCGGTAGCAAAGACAGCAATAAGAGCAGGTGAGATTCAAGTTACAGGAAAGTAGAAGTTTTATGAGATATTGTTAATATTACTATAGTCTTATTGAAATGTAGGTTTATTTTAAAGAAATAATATTGTGATAATTAACAGTAGTTTATTCGTCACTACTTGTTACTCCATTTGTTATGTTCTTACTGTAACCGCATCCTTAAGAACTTAAATGATTCGCATAATTTTTCCTTCTGTGTGTTGTCGCTAGTTCTTTACAATGAACTCTTTGCAAATGTTTTATGCTCGGCAGTTTTCATCGTACATGTATCATTCCAACGCCTTTTATGGTTTTTCAGTGAGTTAATCAATTTGCGGGAGAAAAAAAAGGTGCGTGTTGCCATTCGAAAATTTCGAAATGTTTTTAGCCGTAACCGTGAGAGCTCTGTTGTTTTAAATCATCACAATCTCGAGGGCCTACCCTCATAATAATAATATCTGAAATTTCATTTCCATAGGTTGAGCAGATAGGTCGCTAGTGTTTCATATATCGGGGAAGCACTTTTATGACCATCCTGTATATAAAACAGATGTAACGTTTTATGTCTAAATCATTTTTGCTTACATACTTATGTTATTTGTAACAGCAATGAGCGCTTACTTAATGGTGTTTAATTTGATTCCCTTTTTTCAGTTTTCTAAATCAAATAGACATGTTTATGTTGGTATGTATTCAAAGCATTTAATGAATCTCATGAATTATTTTGAATAACAGGATGTAAGGACGAGGCATCAGTTTGTGATCCACACCTATACAAGTCCCGCATTTTGCGACCACTGTGGTTCTCTTCTCTATGGAATCATTCACCAAGGACTCAAATGCAAAGGTAAGTGCCATATCAAGTGAATGCAATACTTTCTATCACGTTAACATTTAGCGATTCAATTCCAGTAAAAATGTTATAGCGACTACCTTCTAATGACGACGACATCTGGAAATGTCTAATATTTTTAGAACATAAATTAAACAACGGTATTAAGTATAATTTCTCTGTGGCGTCCACCTCCAGATTGATGCGAAAATACGGTTAATCGTCTTAGATAGGTATTTAATGATAAATGTATGTACACTGCGCAAAAAAAAAAAAAAAATAGGGCAGTTCTACATCTCCCGTTCTACTGGGCCGATTGACGAAATTCAAATTGCGTTTTTCATGTCTCGAAAGCGCTACTTAGGCTATGTATTAGATTTATATATAGCATTTATCTAATGTAGGAATTTTGACACAAAATGGGACTTTTTTCTCAAATAACATGCCACTTTTCTTCCATATTTCGAATCTACGACTCAAATTATGCTAAACTATAAAATTTTGTAAAAATCGCACAAGTAGTTTTTAAATAATTTGCTCTCAAAATTTTAGCTTCTCAATGTTAATTCAATTTGGTATGTATTTATTAATATCTGATTTTTATGAAACTTATTTGATTCCTTCCTACACAGTTCGAAATTTAGGTCCATTCCAAATAAAATTTACCCTTTTTTTTATTTATTTTTAAAATTTGTATTTTTAAATAATTTTTATAAATTTTTCGAAAAAATTTTGAATTACAACCTATACAATTTTTACAATCATCTTATAGATCTATTTCTAAGCATACCTTCAAAAAATCAGAGTTTTTTATTCAAAATTTCCTGAGATATACGTGAATTTATATATTTGCGCGCTTTGAAATTTGGCATATTTCTTAAAAGCGATAATAACACAAATGTGGTTTAAGCACTTTGTTATGAACGATAACTTTTCTTCCGCTCGTCTGCAATGAAAAAAAAGGAAAATAGGCTGCTATAAACTAAAAAGTTCGCCAAGTAAATTATTCTTGGCGAAAACTGAAAAAAGGACGCCAAGATAAATTTTTGAATTTCTCCGTAAATTTCGCACCAAATTTACAAAATGTAATATTTAGGCATAATTTGAGTCGTAGAATCGAAATTTGGAAAAACACTGGTATGTTATTTCAGAAAAGTCCGATTTTGTGTCAAAATACCTATATTAGAACAAAGCTATATATAAATCTAATATATAGCCTAAGTCGCGCTTTCGAGACATGGAAAACGCAATTTGAATTTCGTCAATCGGCCCAGTAGAACGGGAGATATAGGACTGTCCCTTTTTTCCCAGTTTACAGCTATGAATGACACAGCATTGTTGCTTTTTACGTCCTTGTACGAAGTAAAAAACGCATCGTAATCTCGAAACATTTCGGTTATCAGATTTTAAAGGAAACATCCATTTTGACTATTTTTTCTGTGACATCTCTATGCACAGATTAAAGGACCTTTTTTTTCAAAACGGATAGTAAAATGGGTTCTTTGTGACGTCTGTACGAAGGTATGTATCTTGTATAACTCAAAAGCCTTAGAACATTGAAATTTTACGCATGTGACTGTTGTAAAATTTAGTTGTGCACCTTTTTTTTATCGCAATTCTCAGTGCTGAAATATATATGTAAAATATAAAATATCTAATATGTAAAATATAAAACCTAGCTTTCAAATAATAAATTAATAGCCTTTTAACTTCCGTTTCATTCCAAAAATAACAGCTATAAATTTGTCTCCCTGCAGTTCCGAAGCGCACTTGCTGATGAAATCTGAACCCAAAATCCTGTACATTAAGGTATCATGTAATCTGAAATGGAATTCATTTAGCGCACCCACAGTGATAATGAGCATTGTCAGTAAAATGAAATTATTTGTGGAATTTAGGCCATATCTGCAATTTTTTTTATTTGTGCATCCATCGTTGTAACTACGCAACAAAGTCTTCAACTTATGATGCAGTTTTCTCTAACGCCAATCCAATGCAACTCTCACTAAGTCATCTTATATCAATAATGGCACAGTCTTACTACAATAATGCTGTCTTATTACATATATATATATATATACTCAGTCCCCTTACTCGGCTTAGAAGTCGTTACCCAACTTTTATGTTCGCAATCGTTGGTCGTAGTCATGTACTTCTAGCTACAGAAGTGTTTTAAATGACGAAAGTATTCTTGTTTTGGCAATGTCAAATTAAAAAATAATAATAACAATTTTCGATAAATAACGAAATTTAACTTTTATTGCGATCTTCCGGTTCTTATACTAATATTTGGGAAAGTTTTATATCCGTTATGAAAAACTAAAATTGCAAGAAATTTGACTTCCCTACGGCAAAAATTGACGTGGGTATTTAAATTCAAAATTTACAATTTCTGATGTTATGTGTGTCTGTTTCTGATGTCAAGGATATCATGTGATGTCCACATCAGACGTTTCTAAATGAGTGAATTTATTTACGCTCAAGGCAAATGTTAAAAGAAAGGTACTTACTCTGAATGTATCTCATAAGTTTGTGCTAAAAAAGTCGTTTAACTGGGGCTTAAATTTTATTTTTGGAATACTTTTTTCTACACATTAACCATTTACAGTGTATAGTTACATAAATACTACAGTATATTACGTGTGCCGTCATAGAAGACACTACAGTCCTACATTAATTGCTGTACAGTAACTTGAAAAAATGCATTCACAGACCTTTTTCTGATGAAACATTCCGGTACATTACGCTGTCGAAGTCAGGAACGAAAATACCAGGTGACTTCACGGCCAACTGTGCTCATGGCTTCCGTAAAACTAACGCTAAGCACGAATGTTGCACTAAAACGTTCCACGATGTTCTGGTGTATCATTTCCTGGGGGCTGGGCAGAATGATATTTTACTCTTCGCTTTCTTCTGATGGCGTTTCTTGCATCTCAGCCACAACTGCTTGTACATCAGATTCCACTGGACCACACTTGGTAACATAGTCATATGGACTAACAAACGTTTTATGTGTTATAATGGCATAGATTTCTAAGCTGCGGCGATAACTTTTATTATTACTCAAAAGGGACGTTAATCCCGAATGGAATATTAGTCTGGAAACGGCATTTTGGGTTGAATCACTACAAACGGCGTGTCACCTTTCAAATTCGATCGTTTGACGAGCAGTGGCAGCACTGTACGGAATAAAACACTTTTATCTCCAGCGCGCGAGACTGAATATCAGAAATTCTGAAGATATCCTGTTTGTAAATATTTTGTGATTTTGCTGTTGAATCGAATTTTATGTGACGTAAGTGCCAAGAACGTGATCTGTACTAAAGAAAGTAAACGCACAAAACGTTAATTAACGTCTTTTTATTAAAGGCAATAAATAATTCGTAAAGCCATCTTAGTAAGAAAACTGAACATTGCTATGATGAACTGAGACAAGACTGAAACAAACAGAAAAATGTATGCCAGCAGTTAACGCTGCATTGGTAATTCTAAACTTACAGTGCTATTCTGTTTTTAGAATTTTTTTAATGTCGCGTAAGGTCAAGAACGTGATATTTAATAAATGAAGTAAACACATAAAAAGGTAATAATAAAAAGACAAAAAAAAAGTTTGTAAAGCTATCTTAGTAATAAAACTGAACGTTGATATGATAAACTGAGGAAAGCCTGAAAGCAAAAAGCCGGAAATATATGCCAAGTCTTAACGCTGCATTGGGAATTCTAAACGTATACTGACTGCTATGCTGCTGATAAAAGTTTTGTAGTTTTGCTGTTGAAGTGTATATTGCATAAGTGCGAAGAAAATGGTGCTCGATAATAAGCTAAAAAGACAAAAAAAGGATTAGTAGGAATGGATGTAACAGCAAATTGGTATACTGCGAGCTCAGTGAGAAGGTGGAAAACCTTAAGAAACCATTTGAAAACCTTAATAACCGGGTGACTGTTAAAAGTCTGAAACCTTTCAGATTTTTGTGAAATTGCTTGAGTATCCTTCTTTAAGCTAAAAACAAACAAATGCCTTTTCTTTTATTATAAAGGGTAAAGAAGAACGGAAAATGTTCTGAATTTATTTCTCAAGCATTGAACTACACACATAAATTGCTTATGGGAAAAGAATGTCTTACTGGTATATTTTGGCGCATGCTATTTTGTGAGCTCATAACGTATAACTGTTTTCACTGCAAATGTCGTAACCTTGCGCAGAAATTAACATACAGGTATTTTGAGAAATGACATAACCTATTTGATTAATTAAATTTGTTTATATAAAATTTAACTTTGCAATCGTAATATACAGTCATTGACCACATTAATGACATTTGATGTTTTAATAGAATCTGGATAAGGAACAAGAAGAATGGTATTAATTTTTTCTTTACGTGTTCAAGAAGAATTAAATAACGCTTTTAAATTTGAAAACTAAAAAATAAATTGGGGAAATCGAAAAGTAATATATTTTTAGAACAAATTAAACAAATAATTTTATTATATATTCTCATTTTGAGTCACTGATATAATCACTATCATTATCAAATATTTTTTTACCACCTTAAATGCAAATTTCCAGTTCCAGATCTGTAGTGTTTTGATCAAAAATTTGGAAATTCCATTTTTGATTGCTGCCACATTACACTCAAAGAAATGTTACAGCGACCTGAATAAATGATTATCAGAAGGTGCGATGTCAGGTAAATAAAGTGGATGAAGTGATACCCTCCGTCCCAGTTTATATTATCCAGAATCTGTCTTGTAGAGAGCGGTCTTGCATTTTCATGCATAGAATGACGCCTTTTTTGTTAACAAGAGCCGGATAATTTCAGTCATCTGGCCGGATACTTGATATAATTGTGGCCGTGAAGATCTGCAGTATGATTTGATCTGGCTCTAGCACGTGAAAATTGAATAAGTCCCGAGTATTCCGCTCAATAGCCAAAGTTCAAACAGAACTTTTCTAGAATGTAAGGCCAGCTGTGGAATAGCTCATGGGTTTTGATTGAGAGAGATCGATTGTCTTTTACGTTTTAGATTGTCATAAAGAGCTCATTTATCCTTTCTAGTCACCGTATGAATAAAAAATACTTTTATGTTATATTATTGCAACAATAAATTACATGTGATTCATTATAGCTTTCTTCTGAGAGTAAGTGAAACTGGAGCACCTTCTCCGTTACCAATCTGCTTCAGATGTTTTTGAACATGCTACCAAGGTTTTTTAAGCTTATCTGACGACTCTTCGATCGTTTGACAAGAATTTGCTTCCTCGTTTGTCCGAAGAAGCCGTTATCAAGAGACACTGGTCTTCCTGGACGAGGCGAGTCACAACTATCAGAATTTCCCTACCTGAATCTAGAGGATCACCTTCGGAATCTACGTGCATCTAATAATATGAAAAATGAATATGAAAGTCTGGAATAATTATGAAAAGTGTTTTTGTAGCCTTTTTTGCATTTTTACCTTTCCGAAACGCGAATAACATGCAAGGTTAATATAGCTCTTCTAGTTTTGCGCTTGACATTTCGAATAGAAATGATATAAAAATTCAGCTGACCTGTAAAACAAAGAAAAAGTAGTCACTTGCAAAACTTTCTTACTCAGCTTCGTTGTACGCATAAAATAATTAATATTCTGATTAGTGGTATGATTAATGTACTGATTAAGGATTAATGCACTGATTAAGGATTGATGTCATGGCTAATGTACAGATTAATGTTCTGATTAATGTTATTATTAATTTACTAATTAATGTTCTGATTAGTATACTGATTAATAATAAATATTTTGATCAATGTTATGATTAAGGTACTGATTAATGATTATTGTTATGAATAATTTTCTGATTAATAACTAACGTTGTGATTAATATATGGATTAATGTTCTCATTAATGTACTGATTAATGCTGTTGGTATTCACAAATGCGCCATTACATTCTGGTTCCCTTTATACAAAGATTTCGTGATGACGATTATTTTTTTTTTCAAATATACCTATCGTATAAAGTATTTTCTCCCTCATTTCGTCGTGCCTTTGTGGTGTATTTGAAAGCACATCCTACGCATCATCGCAAGGTTTGGAGTTCGAATCCCTGTGAGGGATTGCACATTTTTCACTTCTCGTGATGGACGTTAATTCGTCATCATTAGATCTGGCAGCTGGCTACCCTCATTCTGATAGTCTTCCTTTAAAAGAGAGAGCATATAAGGTATTTTCTTCAAATATTGTTTTTCAGTTTTTTCTCAATTCATCGTTTTAATGTTCAGTTTTCTTAGCCAGATAACTTACAAAACTTTTTTTTATTAGTAACGTTTTGCGTGTTAACTTTATTTATTAAACATTATATTCTTTGCACTTACGCTACATAAAATTCAGTTCAACCACAAATATATAAAAACAGCATATCTTTAAAATTTCCAATAAACAGTGTTGCGCACTGGATAAAAAAATATTTTATTCCTTGCATTTTTTCCACTGCTCGCTTTCAAATCGTTGAGTTTATTAATCAAAAATTCATGCACGTTTTATAAAATATGAAATAGATAATAACAGGTAACGCCATTCTATGAAAATATTGAATATTTCTAATAAAACGGATTAAGAATTAAATGCATTTTTAGTCCAAAGAGGCTTAGTCCCTGAAGGACTATTGTTTTCGTTTTTCGACTATTGTTTCATTCACTATAAACGGCTGTAGCACTTTTCAAATTGTTGCCACCAAATGTTATCGCCCTGCATTATATTTAAAAAAATTAAATAATAAAGAATCTGCATAAATGTATGTATATATCTCCAAATGTGATAAAACAACGGAACCTAGAGGCATCCAATTTTGAATAATGTACGTTTCCACCCGAATGTGCGAATCTGGAAGCCCAAATTTGTTTTATTATCTATTTCATATTTCGTAAAACTTTTAACGAATTTTTGATGAACAAGCTGAACGATTTAAAAGCGAGCAATGGCAACACCCTACGAGAAAAAAACCTTTTAATCTCCAGCCCGCGGAACTCTGTATCGGAAATTCCAAAGCTATGCTCATTTTAAAATTAAATTTCGCAATATTGCTGTTGAACTGAATTTTATGGTTTAAGTGCGAAGAACATGATATTTAATAAATAAAGGTAACACACAAAACGTTCAAAAAACGCCCCTTTGGACGTAATTTAAAATCTGAACACTTTCAGAATTTTTTAATTTTTAATTTTTTTTTATTTAAACCAATCCGATTCAAAGGTAAGAAATTAATGTCCTTAACTGCATCTGTTGCTTTTAAATAGTTGAGTTTGTCAATTCACAACAGGCAGATTCAATTTGAAAAATAAATGTCTTGCATTTTGCCGAATGGCTACAAAAGCGAATAAAAAGTGAAACGACGCATTTATAGTAATTCGACGAAAAATGTCATTTCGAGACTAACAGCACTTTTGGGCTAAAACGAAATTCGGCCTTTCAGTTGTTTTTAGATTATACATTCTGGTTGCATGCAATTTGATTTCGAGCCAATAGTATTGAACATGTAAACAATTTAAATTAAATATTATACTTTGGAAACGAATTCTCACACTTGCACTCTGTTCTCTACACGTGCGTCAGAATTCCAAACAAAATGTAATTAGCGTCCAGACTTTTTTTTTGGGGGGGTGTATGTGTGAGGAGGTTAATCTCGTCATATTGCATTTCTGTTTTCGACAGCTTCCACGTTTTATATGACCTTTCATCTCTATGGTAGGCCGAGGGAGATAGGAAAAAACATAAACTTTCGACTTAGGACTATAGTTTAAGTTAAAATCGATAATATGTATGAGAGAAATGTTAAAAAAAATGTTTACCAACTAGAAATTGAAACCTGATCCCTTGTTTTTATGTGTGTGTGTTAAATCTTCATCCTTGTGATTTAGGCTTATTTATTTCTGTAGCTGCAAGTAATTTGGACTCTATGGTTTCTGGTTTTACAACAAAATTTTTATAAAATGACGTCCTTGTTATAAGTATCGAATATTTAGCCTCGCTTTCTTTTCCTTCCTAAAGCCAAAGCGTTTTCTGAATCATTTTTTGGTTTATTCACTTTTCAAAATATTATTTAGAAAACAAATTCTGATTCCATTCAGCGCAAATAAAATGTCGCTTCATTATCTAATATCTCAATTGGTAGAATTGTCGTCTTGCAGTGCTATGTTTTGTATATTCCGGCGTATAACGGGCACTTTTAATACAAAAAATTAGATCGAAATTTACGGGTGCTCTTTATGCGCAGGATATGAAGATGATAGATTTAAAAATAAGGAAAAGATGAACGTACAAAAATTAGCTTTCAATATGTACCCAAGTGCCGTTTATTTAAAAGAAATGAAATTGTTTATGAACTTAAAAATTTTCATTATCGGATAGCATAAAAAGTTCGTCATATTCGTCTTCCATTATATCTACAGGCTCGTCATTGCATTCTGTTTCATCTTCACCATCACTGTTGATCCATAAATAAATAATCTTCCGTTCCATCTAGATTTTTATATGTACTATAAATTTAAATGATTTTTTAATTATGTCTAGTTTAATTTCATTTCACGCTTTTATTACCCACCCATACTCTTTTTCTAGACTGGCATAACGCATTTCCTCTCCTTTTGTAAATGTTTTTCTCCTTCTAACATTCATGTATTCGATGTCGTTATAAGTTTTGAGTGGTTTATTGATACACACATCTAAAGGCTGAACTGATGGTGTTAGTCCGCTTGGAATAACAGCGATGTCCATATTACACGCTTTCAAGAATTTCTTCGTATTATCCGTTAGATAGGATTTGAGCAAGCCCAAAATTAAAACACCTTCTGGATTCTTTAAGGCAACAGGATGCTTTTGACAAACATTTGTTATGCACAATTTCACACCGTTTCGTCTGTCCATCCTTTCTCGTGAGCATGAATGAAAACACAATTTGTAAAACTAAATTTCGTCACCGTCTTTCTTTTAAAAATAACCATGTGCTTTAATTTTTGCACCGTCCGCTAAGCAAGAAAGCACTACAGTGAGTTGAGATTCTTCGTGACTTGTGGTTTTACGAAAACCGTTTTTTATGTCTTTCATACCAATCATACACATATTGTTTCCTTATAGCTTTTCAATTCAGTGTACCAATATTCCTAAAGGTCGCGCCCTTAGGTGGCGGATAGGGGAACGCCTCCAGTGGTTCTCACTGGGTGGTATAAGGGAAATAAAACACTTTCCCCGTGCCAACAGACAGACGTCCAACCTTTTTGGAGATTCTCGCAATTCAGTACTCATCTTTGATTACCTTTCTGTAGTAACTTTTGGACAAGACAACAACAGCATTGTTCCAAAGCCAGAGAAATTCTTCAAAGTTCTTTCATTGTTTGATCTTCGTGCAAAGCCGTCGTCACCCCATGTTCACCGTCTGGGGCTCATTTAAAGGGGAAAAAATAAAATTAAGTGCATAAAATGCCATATTAAATTGTATTTTTTTAAAAACAATCTACCGAGGAGAGGTGTTTCCTCCCCCCCCCATCTTGTCCTGCCAAACAATGAGGGCGTCATAAAAGAACGTTTTACAGGCACCATTGCACCTTGCGACGCCCCTGTTCGCGTGGGCATTAAAAATCATCATTTTGGTTTTGGTTAAAAGTATTGCCCAGCCCTATATTTTCACAGTGTGTCATAAGAAAGTTTTTAGGCGAAATTTCAAAATTTGAAGTTGTAGAGACATTATTTTTTTTTCGATGCAAGAGACATGAAAAATGAGCAACGCCTTCGCCGGAAATCGAACCACGGACATCTCGGTTACGCGTCGAGCGTGCTGACCACTACACCACGAAGTCATGCGAAGAAGGCAGGAGAAATACCTTATATATTCCCCTTTTAAAGGGCGACTGGGGTTTGGATATCCAATCGCCAAATCTCGGGGGTGGAGAAACATCATCCACCATCTTTTTAGTTTGAGCGCCATTGTAGAGTCATTAAGATTTTTTTGGTAGCAGAAGAATGAAAAATGAGCAATGCCCTCTCCCGGAATCGAACCACGGACCTCTCGGTTACGCGTCGAACATGCAGACCTCTACACCACAAAGGCATGCGAAGAAGAAGGGAGAAATACCTTATAAAGTATTTTCTTTCATCTCGCCAGTATTCCAAGCACGTAAGTTGTAGGAGTTAAACTTAAGGAATCATTTGTAATAATCTGTATTAGTTCTTCTGATTATTTTTTTTTTCTTATCATTTCCATTTTTCGTTCAATCACGGCGTTTTTATGCCTTAAGTCTTTCCGAGTGTCAAATCGTTTGTTTTATTAATAACGTTTATAAGGAATGTTGTTTTTTTTCTCCATAAAATAACGATTTATAAGAGAAGGAATGAAGAGCTTGAACATTCAGACCACGAACTGTGTAAAATTAGATTTCCGCAATATACACTCTTACTTTTGTTTTCATTTTTTATCTTACTCTTTAAGAATTGTTGTAAAAATTTCCGTGAAATTTCAAGCATTGAAAAGGAACTTCCTCCTATCAAACAATAGTTTCATGAAGTAAGTAATTTGTTATAATAATGACAGATGGGGGATATTATGAAACTATTTGTCTCAAAATAATGATTTGCCAATAAATAATAGTAATAGTAATAATAATAATAAATCTGTTTATAATAGAACCGGAAACTGTATTTAAGATGATTACATCATGCGTAAGCATGTTTTCGGAAACCTAGAAATTCATTGACTTGTTTGGTTATTGGTTTTGTTGAAATTAATACGTAGTAGAAAACGTGGTTGAAAATCAAAGAAGCATATTTGATGTAATTAAAACATAAATTTTAATGAGTTCCTTGAGCTTTGTAAAACAAATGAACAGGACATGTCAGGAAACATATAAGCTGGATAACGTGTTATTAACTTGTCTGATGTAAACTGCTGCGTTATGTACATAAATGCTACTTGGAAATTCATTTAGGTCTGCAGATACCTGGCGGCAGGTACTTGGCTTCGTAGTACATGCTGTCCAGGATACTTTCGTAGATTTTTACTCACATTCTAGTCTTCGACATCTATATTTCATGTCAAGATTCCACGCAACAAATCGTCTCACCACGCTCGAAGGAATCATGGCGCTTGGCTACGTCGATAGAAGGCAACATACATCCCGAATAGGCAGATCGGGACAGTAGACAGTCTTTATACACTTATTGGCTTTTACCGCGGGATTATATAGCAATTATCCTCTGGGGAAATCCAAATTTCCTAACACTTTCCCTCGCTCAGCTGAAAAAACGATAAATTCATTAATTAAAATTCATCACCTAATAGATTCACACATTTTCTATGTTTGTCCTTGCGAATATTCTTTCTTATATTATCGGCGGGCATTTCTGCTGTAGACAAGCTCTTAATGTGAGTTTTCGTGTTGCGGTACAACTCTCTTATGTAATGAAAACGAGTATCAGTGTGTCTTGTTCGAGAGTGATGAACTGGATTTTTCACCAAATAGTTGTGGATTTTTCACCAAATAGCTCATATTCTGTACTAAAGCGATCAATGTGCGTTATAGAGCTGCAGCGAACTACGGATGAAAAGGTTTCCATATAGTCTATTCCATACTTTTGCGAGCATCCTTTAGCGACAAGTCTGGCCTTGTAGTAATCGACTGAGCCGTCTGCGACTTTATTATCTGGCAAATCGGTTAATTCCCACATATTGTTCTCATTACGAAATTGTTTTCGTCTTGCATAACTGTTGTCCATTTATTATCTGGATAAATCTTCTTCTACAGTTTCTGAATTTGCAAAAACGTCTGAATTTACCAAATTAGCGTGCTTTTGATGACAGATTTTTCTTGGTCTGTCCAGTTTTCCTGTTTCAAATGTAGGCCTTCCTTAACTCTTTCTGAAGTTTACCTTTGAATTGCATTTTCATCAACATCTTGTCTCCCTTCATCTGGCATTTCAGAATTCTTGTTTACTTTCGAATTTTCTTCAGTGGGAACACATTCAATGAATTCGTGTTCATCAGCTGCTGAAATTTCTGAGCTTCCTTCAGTTTCCGGAAACTCCAAAAATCCAACATCATGACTTGTGTTAATTCACTAGTTCCCGTTTTTCATAAACGATATGCTTTTGCTTCGTCAGAATATCCAATGAGAATACATTCTTCGTTTTTCGGGAAAAATTTGTTTTTTCTAATGGAATTAGTTAATGCAAAAGCTTTGTTTCCTATAATTCTGAAATGCGATGTTGTAGGCTTTCTTTAAGGTCAGATATCTTCTGGCGTTTTTTTACTTGGTTTTAGTAGGACATTAGTAATATATGTAAGGGGCTGTTGATACCATGTCTGGCCGCCACAATCCTTAGGGTAATTTTGATTTGAAGGAAAGACATCTAGCCATTTCAACTAAGGTACGATACTTCTCCGCGATATGTCGTTGATGAATAAATATTGTGAAGTATTTTGCGCCATCTAAAGATGTGACATTCATGCGACCACAAATGTCGGGTGTGTTCAAGTATATTACGATCCGTGTACTTCCTTCAGGAATGATAACCTTATTTGTTTGAATTTGTAGGGTTTCATTTTTAAGTTTTGGAATCTTTAGACAATTCTTCATCTTCTTAGAACGCATCGACAAGATTTAAATGGTCACATCTTTCATACCGCAATTTCAATTTATTTGTTTGGCATATTTACATTACACTTTGCAACATTTGAAACTTCGATTATATCCATTTTACTTACAACCTATGAGCCATTTTGCTTCATCGCATGTAAGACTGCGGGCTTATTTTTATCTTTAACCCACGCATGGTTAGTTCTAACGTAAACAGTATATTTACGTTATGTCACTAAGTTAACTGAAAATAAGTTCATTTTTATATTGGGAGTAAACATATGGTACACTCCTCACAACAAACATTAGACACTTCTCTCGTTCTACTTCGTTTTTCATGTCTCGAAAGCGCAACTGAGGATATATATTAGATTTATATATAGCATTGTTCTGATATAGGTATTTTGATACAAAATGTGACCTTATCAGGACTTAGCATTCTGTGTGTATTCTTTGAGAACATAGTAAATTCTGTAAAGGGTTC
>KK118297.1:151620-168890 GCA_000611955.2 Stegodyphus mimosarum | reverse complement strand
GACGACACCTTATCAACTAAATCAAACTGCGCCTCTGACTTGCACCGCCTCAATCCGCCTCCCGACTTGCACCGCCTCACCTGCTTCCGGGCTCATCTGCAATCCACCTCCTGGCGGTGAACTGTCCGTTTCACACTACTTGTATTCAATTTGTATTCGCGTTTATTTCATACATTTCGTTTTCCCTTGCATGTATTACCTGAACCGTATTTTGGGCGGATTATTCGTTAAGCTACCTGTACATAAAGGCGTTTCTCACACATAACAAACTTGCAAATATATGATTTCACCTTACTTCTGTTATTTACTTTCTAGCTTATTGTAGTCTTGTCTATTCCTGATGTGTTCGATCTTTCAAGAGGTGCGTTTCACGCACATTTCCTTCTCCTTCTTTCCTTCGATGCCTCTCTTAGGAAATGGTGTCAAGGCTCATTCATGTGAGATGCCTCTCTGTCTTTACAAGATAACTGAGCAGGACATCAATTACGTCAGACATTTTAATGCTAATATTATTATATATTCTTATTGGAATAAAAGTTTTTTTAAAGAAATAATATTGTGATAGGTAAAGCAGTTTATCTATAACTACTTTTCATTTGTTATGTTTTTACTGTAACCGCGTATTTCAGAAACTGAACTATTTGCACAATTTTCCCTCTCGATTTTTGGACGATAAAATTAGTTAAAAAGAGAAGGGAGAAGCATGCGAAGAAATACGGTATGTGTTATACTTTTCTTTGTTCTTTCTTGCTTCGTTTCTGAAGATTACTTTCTAAATAAAGTATAGTGAACTCTTTCTAAGGTACCCATTCACTGTTGCAAATGAATTTTTCTTCTGTGATGGCGTTCGTGGTTTGCAAGGTGTCTAGTGGTAGTGAATATTTATATACTGTATTAGGTATTTAAGGAAAGATGTTGGAGTCTGCAAGAAAAAGTACTGGTGTAAAGCTAAGAAACGGTGACTTGCTCTTATCATTATATTTAAAATTTAAGGTTAAGTACAGTAACGAAAAAAAAAAGAATCAACAAAAGAAATTTAGATAACATTTCGTTTACAATATGTTGTCCGAAATACTGTAAGTGAAATATTTAATAATGATAGTTTAGGGAAAACTGATCAAATATTCTGAACGAAAATGTTTCAGAAAACTTATTTTTTAAGTTTGGTTTTGCAATTTCAGAAAAACTTATGATAAAATTCATTTAATAGAATTCTGCCTATATCAGTTTTATATTTTACTTAATCTCTCTCCCTTTTCTAAATCGTTTTAAGCTTCATAAAATAAATCTACAAGAGTATTTTTTCCTGAATTCCGAATTAATTGTTTTAACTAATTTGCAGAATTAGAGCACCGTCTTAAGAAACACCCGGAGTTCATACTTTTCCTTTGGTAGAATATTTTTTCCAAGTTTTACGCATAGAGACACTTGTAGGCATTAGTAGAATTTCATCTCATTTCTGTCCAACTTGAATACCTTACAAATGTTTCAACCATAGGAATATCGAGACATAACGTAATTATTGACTGGGCTGTAGCCTTCCATTTTCTGCCTATAGCAAACTGTCTTAGTATCTCCATCTTCAAGCTGCAATTAATATCATTTTTCTTTTTAAAACAGTTCTTTCGGCTGCGCTAGTGGCCGAGTGGTCAAAACCGCTAAAAACTTGTAGTCTGATCAATGTTCAAAGCAAGGTAAACTGACTGGCTGGTTTTGAAAATCCTCCAGAAAGGCATTCATCCTCTTAAGCAAATAGCTTTCGCATGCTTTGAAATATTTAAAGCAACTTAAATCATTTTTTGCTATTATTCGCCTCCATGCTTTATGTATTCGACGACAACCGAGAATGAAAAGTTTATTACATTTCCTATTGATACGTGCTTCTAAATTGTCTATTAAAAGGTACCGACAATAAAATTTATTTTAATTGATATTTTCAGGATCAAGAGGTTGCCTAAAATTAACTTTATTTACCCATTTTTTCTTTTTCATTTCAGTCAGGGAAAATTACTGTCGTAACTAATTGTTGATGGCGGCCATTTTTTCTAATTCCTTCATACAGCATAAAGTCATGTATATTTAACTTTTTGAATATCATGTAGTGCAGAAATTTCTAAATATTAGTATATATAACTAAGGAGAAATTTATAACATAGTTTCTGTTGCTGTTTTAGAATTAAAATAGGCATGCTTAATTAAAAACTGTAGTTAGTTTTCTGCCACCATATCAAGTTTTTTCTCTATATCTTATGTGAATGCGACCACACTTCACAGAATCGAACGTGGATCACAGGAAGTATTAAAGATCTTCCTATCAGCTGACATAAACCTTACTACTAACCCCTAATGAATGATGCCGTAGGAGACCAGCGACAGGTGCATGCTTGTCTAGATTATTTCAGCTACACATGAGAAACTGCAGAGAGACGTTATATGTCGGTCTGATAAAGCGCACTCCGACGTGGCTCAGAGTTATTGTTTGTCTACAAGGTTAGCAGTGTTTAGTTTTTATTTATATATGAACTTTCCTTATGTCTGCGTCTGGTATTTCGCATCGTAAGTGCTTAAGCAGTTGTCATATATGTGGCAATTTTACTATTCCCAATCAAAGGTTAAATATCAGTACATTTGTCAGACAAGCTTATTTTGTCTGTTTTGAAGTGAAAATTGGTGATCCAGGTAAATAATGAGCCCTTCACAAAGTATGCAAGCAGTGTGTCGAGAAACGTTGTGGATGGCTGTGGATGAAGGAAACACTTTCTAAATTTCGATTTAGTGTACCTATGATTTGGGGAGAACGCAAAGATTACTCAAGTGATTGTTACTTTTGTATAGTGGAAACGGCAGGATATAACAAGAAAAAAATGTAAAACAGAGTATTCTACTTTACCACCAGCTATACGCTCCGTGACTCACTCAACTAATCTTCCAGTGCCAGTTTCTAAAGAATTAACCTCTTTGAAAACACAGGACTATGATTCTGATGAACATCGAAACCCCAACGACGAAGATTTTGAATCCGAAGATGATTCTGTTCGTAAGAGCTTCGTTCGTAACGACATAAAGGATTTGAGTAACATAAGAATGATTTAGAGCGAGATCTGGGACTACCCAAAAAACCTTCAGAGTTTTTAGCATCAGAATTGCACGAGAAAAACTTCCTTGAAAAAATCCCACATTCGATCAAGAAAAAGCGAGTTTCTGCAATACTTTCGAAGTGATGATGGACTGTGTATAACCATAACGTACATGGTTTAATGGAAGAGTAGAGAATGTTAGCCAATTGGTAATTCATAATCGTTCATCGATAGCTCAAAGCGAAATTTGAATTTGTCCTTCACAATAGAAATTTATTTGGTGTAGTTCCAATAGAGCATTCAGTTTGTTTGAAGTATATGAAGACATAAAGAGAGTCATTAATTGTTTTGCAACACCACATGCACCAATGGATCATCCGTGCTGATATTAAAATGGTATGCTTCCTCCATAGGCAGTAACGTGGATATACCAATTACTCCTGTTTTTTGTCTATTACTGTTTTATGTGGAACAGCAGAGCTCGTGAGAAGCATTGGGTGCAGCCAAATTGGCTGCCAAAATCTGATCTGAAACCAGGTGATCCAAACATTTTACATCAGCCGTTCGTCGAAATTATATTTTCCATCTTAGCATATAAAACTGGGTTTCATAGTGCAATTTATGAAAGATTTGGCAATTGAAGGAGACTGTTTCAAGTATTTTTGCATTTCCTAGCCTGTCATTGAAAAGATAAAGGGCCGGTGGCTTTGACGGTTTACAAATTCGGCAGTTCTTTAAAGATGAACGTTTCATCGGAACACTGATATAATTTCAAAGGAACACTTGATCGGTATTAAAAAACATCGTAAAAGACTGTCTTGGAAATACACGAGCCCATAATTACAGCGAAAGTTTTCAGCAATGTTTGGATAGCTTCAAAATGCCTCCTTACAATATAAGCATCAAACTGCACTTTTCTGCATAGCCGTCCTGATAACTTCCCCAAAAATCTTGATGCATTCAGTGATGAGCAGAGTGAGCGATTGAACCAACATTCGAAAAGTCATGGAAAGACGCTGCCAAGGTAGATAGTATGCACCAAGCTAGATGGCTAACTGTTATTAGACCATCAAGTGAGAATGTCTACAGATTAAACACTACAGATAAAGCCATAAGCAAAACTTTTATTTACCTTAACATGTATATTACATACACAGAGCGATATATACAACTTAAAGTGATATAACTTAACTTTTAATATATAACTTTTTATAATAAAAATTTTACTAAGTTTATGAACTTATAGTTACTAAACATAGCTTTCATATGGATAAAATTATTCTTTGTGAACACTATATTTGGTTAAGTTTTCCCTTTATTTTCTTTTATATGCATATTTTGTATGATTCTGAGACTAATTTTGTATGACATTTGAGACAAAGAAAGGGTATTCCTGCAGCTTAAAATGTTGATGTGTTAGACAAAAACTGATGCTATTTTTGGATCCAGAGGCAAACCTTAGTCAAAAACAAATGTCAGGCATAACAGAACGAAGTTGCTGTTACCAATTTGGCTTCATCAACATTAGGAATGTTTCTGAAACCGTCATCGTTTATTAACAATGACGGCTGCTATAACTGCTTAAAATTACACTTACTGACAAATTTACTTTTGCACCACAAATTTTTTAAATCTGATTTTGTAACATGGAGTTACATCACTGAATTCCATCATCCGATCTTATGGACAAGGTCCCAAGTGTGCCATCCCACCCCTATGAGAGTAGGAGTTTCGTCGGAACTTTTTGTTGCCTCTCGGGAGCAGATAGAAGGAGGTAGCCCTAAGAGACGGAGGTACGCAAGAATGGGCGAAAGAAAAATTAGCCATTTTGTCTTTTTTGTTGCAGCGTTCGACGCCATGACACCCATCTTGGAGGATACAGGATTATTTGAATCTATGTTTGTAGTGACGAGTTGATATTTGGTTGCGAAGATATAGAATGTGTAAGAAGAGTGTAAGAGTGTAACCATGTATGGATATGCATCTCTGATGTCCTATGGTTGTTTGAACCTATGACTATAGTGACATATATTACCTAAGAAGAGTGTAATCAAGAGTTGATATTTAGAATAAGTAAATGTGTGATGATAATCTAATAATAATTTGAAAAATAAAATGTCGTCAACGGGAAGTTTTGATCTCATTTATATCTTCTTGTGTCTATGTTACTTAAAGATTTAACTAATTTGTTCATCAGATTTGTGTTCATTGATTCGCGTTTGTTGTGTTGTGAGGTTGTTTTTTCCTTTAATTAATTTTTCCCACAACAGATTCGTTCGATTCATTTGGTGACAGAACGTTTTTACCAGTCTTTGATTTCACTGAAATTCCCGCTTGAAGCAATAGTGTGCAACTTAATAGCTTTAATTCTTTGAAGAACTGGGCTATTAGATAACAATTTCGGTACATGTGGACCTTCAAATTAAGCTAAAATTTAAACATTATTTACGTTAGTTCACTTGTGCGTATAACGCTAACAGCGAAATTATATATTCTGGTCACTGCTTTACTGTTAACTCGATGGCTTTGTTTAAGCTTTAGTCGGGCTGTCCTATGAAATAAAATTGAAATTGATATATATATATAGATAGATGATATAGATGCTTGTATGCATTCTTAAAACAAATTTTGAACTTAATTTAAATAAATTTTCACTAGAATTGCAAGGTATTTCATATAGATAAATTTCAAAGAAAATGGAAAATATATTCTTGTTTATAATAGAGATGCCAAAAGAAATCGTTTGTATAAACACAGAACAGAATTGATGAATTCAAAGACGTAATGATCAGCCATATGAAATCTTATCCCCATTTTTGTTCCTATTTGTTATGCAGAAGATACATAAATAATCTTTTATAGAAATCAGAGGATAGGTAAGTAAAAAGGTATGATTTCTTTGGTCATAAAGTTATCTCAAAACACTACGAAAGAATCTATGTTGGGGAAAACAACGAAGTCATATGTATTCCTTATGTGGGTGAAGACATTACAACCATCCAGTATGAAGAAATATCAAAAGAAGTACACGAAGAAAATGCTGTTTTTATTACGTCAAAAAAAATTCGTGGAGTGGAACACATCTTACTTAACGATCGAAATTCTGACGGACGAAGAAAGGTTGTAATAAATACAGCTAAAATCACTATAACTGAGGAAATTCTGTCAGGTCCATAGCTTTTCTAAGAAGATATACTATGGACAGATGCGGAAGAATAGGAAAATGTTAGTCTGGATCAAAACATAAATCGTATTCTTAATCCATTTAAGATGACTATAAAATCAAAGCATTTATTAAATGAGAATGTTACAAATTACGGGTTGACGTCGGGATAAGTTAAAGAGTCATTATAAATGAAGGAATTGTTAATTCTATCTCTTTTAACTTTATTTAACATTTTTATTCTTATTCGATAATTCGAAAAAATATTAATTTTGAGTCTCCCAACTGGTATAATGGTTAGCGTCGTTAACTGCAGTACCGAAGGACCTGGGTTTGAATCCCGAAGAAGACATTGATGTTTGTAATGTCGGTGCGGCATGGGGGCACTTTAAGTATGCGGCGAGCCGAAAGTCCTCTCGTGTGGTTTGGTGGAAGCGGAGAGGAGTGGGGCACCCTCGGAGCCGTCCCCCCGGAGTGATCTCCATCAAAATTGGGGGCGGAACTGAGCCAAATCGCACTGTTACCTGCTAGGTGCTCAAGGCTGTTGCCAACGACAGGCGTAAATTTGTGCTCCTTGCACGAGGAATTTCGTGGGTTTGAGCTGACTGCGTCATACAAGTGAGCATAAGTAACAATAACAACAACATTAATTTTGATTTTTTAAGTTAGGTAGCCCAAGATCTATCACGTGACTGTAATAATCTCATGAACGTTTGCATTTTAAATCATTCCTTAGTGGTATTAACTACTATTCATTTTGAGTTATTGTCTATCGTTTCAATACTGATCGTCTTGCAAATAAAATATTTGATAGTAATTTACTATTTTTGAAAAAATTACAACAATGAGAATCAGCGTAATATGCACAAATTTACAGGAACTAGTTTGCAGGACGCGAAAATCTTTAGAGGTTCCATATCTAAACCTTCAAAACCAGTCCTACAAATTTATAAATATTACGCTGATTATTGTTGCATTAACTCATCCAATAATTGCTATTTAGCGCGCTATTTTAATTCAAAAAGCGATCTACTAGTTTTTTAGGCACAAATACATTATGCTCTGAGAAATATGCGGCTCCACCACAGCATGAGCGGTTGAAAGACTATAGAATTTACATCTTCCAAATTGCATTAAAAGTTTTGTAAATAAAAAGAAGGTAAAGCGTTTTAAAAACTTTATTGAATTTTAAAATAAGCTTTAACAATAAATTCTTAAAATTATACTCCTACTACACATTTTATGCAGCACGTTTGAGTTAGCGTGCCTCGGCATACAAAAAGAAATACAAAACTAAGTAAATAAAAAGTTGAAGACAGAGAAATATTGTAATACGATGCTTAATATTTTCAATGGTACTTTGCAATTTAAGTAAGTAATTTTGGAAGGAGAAGTTCCAGTGCAATATATATAAGAGAAAACCAGGCATGGAAAACTACTTTTCGAATATATTCATACACCAGGGGGAGGGGGTTCATTTTTTTTAGCTTTTAATCAAAAGCAGAGAGCTGAAACTGCCTACCTTATATCTCTCCATTCAAACTGTTTCAATAGTAAAGAAACAGGATGTTACTGGATTTTATAATACTGCGGGTTATTATGCCAGTGTGTAGCTGTTTTATATCTGTAGTTCTTTCGAAAAGGAGGAGAAAATAAAGAGGCTTAACGATATATGCTATGTCAGATTTATTCTTAGATATATGTTATCACATGAAGAGGACATAACATCGCAAAGGATTTTATATCTTTTATTCAAAGGCTGGAAGGTAGTGACTCTTCCAAACCAAAAGTTCCATCTCTTTCTAAATATAAGAGTCTCAAAATACGCTTATAGTGATCTAAGTAGTGATCTAAGGAGATGCACAAATCGCGAAGTTTTACTTGAAAACTGCCTTTGATTTTGAAGTTGAGGAAACTGCCTTTTGATTTTTATTCAATTTCATGTATGCATGTGGTATGACAACAAAGAATGTTCAACATTAAATTATTCAGAAGTACATGTATATTACAGTAAGACTTGAATGTAAAAGCATGTTTTAAGATACGCGAAAATATATACTATTCAACGACACGTAAATCTGTTAGATGCGTATTTGAAAAGGACAGCATTGATTTTCACTTCTGCAAAATATAAAAATAAGATAAAAATAAATTTGAGTGATGTAGTTCCATTTCAACCTAGAACTTTTATCACTTTTCCGGGCTTATATCAATAACCCAGTAAGTAAACCAATAAATGTAAGAAAATGTAGATATACGTGGCTGTTCTCTATGCATTACTAAATTTATGCAGCTTTATGTATGCTGTTTGAAAGGAGCTACAATAGAAATTTACAAATTTATATTTCCTTAGCTATTGTCTATTGTGCTATCTGCTCCCTGTATTACATCACGCTAAACGGTGGTTATGAGTATCAGGATTTAAAGTTTTTACACGTTACTCAAAATATTAGTTTTTTCTTCTTATTCTCCCTGTAGACAGTTCTTCATTAGTTCAAAAACATCTCCTCTTGTTAATATTCGAAATAATAATATGATGCACATATTTATTCATTTATCAAAAAGTGAACTTCTTATAAGGAAAATCTGTCATAATTGAAGCTTTAGGAACATATAGCAATGTAATGTTTAAATCAAAAATAATTTTACAAAACTTAAAGAAAACATCACAAGTCATTTATGATGAAATTTAATTTTAAAAATGTTTACCCCTCTACTTTACCTATATAAAGCTTTTACGTCAGCTCTTACTCAGAACAGAGAATTTTAAATAAGGTACGGTTATGTAATGCACAAGAAGGCTATCAGCATTATAGAAGACAAACTTACGTGGCGGAATTTCTAAGGGAAACAACCTTGTATTCCTATCATCCAATAAAAAAGCGTTAAAATTCAGAGTTCGTAACCATTTGATTAACAGGCTTTCAATAAAGTAAATATCAGGTGTTCCTACAAAGTAATTACGATATTAGATGGGCTATGAAGTAAAAAATTTAAAAAAATTCTGAGCTGTAATTTTAGTTTTCATGCTTAAAATACTAATTTGCTTTATCCGAGAAAGCTATTCCAGAGGGTACTTTATTCTTTAATATCTCAGAAGAGCGAGAATGTTTTAAAATAGAGTGAGAGATGATAGCTCAACTGCAGAGTTTCAAGATACAATAAAAGATGATAGTTCAGCTGCAAAGTTTTGCATAGATGTGGTTAATTGTTATTTTAAAAAATTAATAACATTGAACTAAAAAGGTTATTGTCATCATAAGCATTTTTCTCAGAAAAAAATAATGTTATTTGTTAATTAATTGCTCTTGATTACACATTACTTGATTGACTGTAATTTTATTTTAAATACGAAAGCATGCACTTTATGTTGTTGGCTGTCAATGTTTAAATTTATTTTATATTTTTATCAATAATACCATGAAACAACCTAAAGCAAATATTATTGGACTAAAAATCTATTTTTTAGAGCTGTAAAAAATGTGAATGTCAACGGAGCGAGGCTGATTTATACTTCACTGATAAGCGACGCTTTCAATGTTTTAGGTCAAATCAGAAGTGCGGTGCGAGAGGCCGCATTGGCCTTGGAGGAGTCCGTAACGTGCGAGATGAATCTTCTAACACTAGTGCAAAAGAGCTCCTAAGCGCTTCCGATTCTTTAAAATTTGCGAACGTTGAGAGACCTCACGGACGCCGCATATTCTCCTTCAGTAACTGTATGCTAAAAAGGAGGGACGTCTTGTTGCCGTATTTTGAGACTATTGCGTTGATGCGGCTGATTCTTTTCTTGGTGGTCTCTTTTCATTTCTGTTCGCTGGGCTTGCTGAATCCTCCTGGCGCCGTGGCTGGCGCGAATGACGCAGTTCGTCAGTTTTCCCCAGGTTGGCGGATGGAGTAGAGGAGTGTTCCTATCATGTCCTACTGTGGAAGTCCGCGGAGCAAGATTGATTTACAGCTCGCTGGTGTGCTATGCTTTTGGTGTTTTAGAAGACGCTTTATTCGCAGCGACGTCTATGGGTCGAATCAAAAGTGCGGTGGCCGCGTTGTCGTTGATGGACAGAACTTGAGCCCGTTACATGTCAGCCGAATCCTATATCACCCTCGCATCAGTTCTTATGCACTACATTCAAAATTCCGACTATTTTAAATCTGCGAGCGCTGAGTGGCTACGCGGTCGCACGAATGTATTCACCCTTCCACGACCCATTTTGTTAACGCAAAATTACAGTTTGTTCTCATTTCATACAAGATATCGTTTCATTAAACGATACTTATAAACATTGTGTAATTCTATTAAAATATAAGAATGTTATAAGGTGCAAAATCTAATCATTTAAACAGTAAATTCTTATTTTAAGACTAGTTTAACCATTATGTCTTAGCCAAATGGATTAAATTTCGTAAAATGTATGGTTGTAGTCAGATCTGTAAATCGTTCAGTTGTGAACACTTATTATCAACCAGATGGCCTAAAGGTACAATGTCATCAAATATGGCGAGTTCTAAAAGCTTTGAAATTTTTTTTCTCATTCTGTCTTTACACTTAGGCGTCAATAGTGTCGATACTAGAAAACTCGTATGAGCTGATAGAGATTAAAATCTCTTTCTTTATTACAATTGCCGATCTCACTCTTCCAGAACAACTGTCGAAATCTCTGAATAAATATGTTCCCTGTGGAATTCTTTTTATGGAATCGATAACAGTACCCACAACGAAAAGAACAGGATTTACCAGCGACCAAACAAATATGACAGCTGAATGCCAATAGTTTGGTTGAGTTGAAATCTTGGCAATCAAGCTGGCTGCATGGGTGATTTTAAGGTTTTCTGTGTATGTAGAGTGAATTCGAGCCAGCTTGCCTTCATCAACAAAGATTTACTTTTCCTAAGGCTGATAACCTGCCTGGGCTTTTTGTGCTCTAACACATAAAAAGTTCCCATAGAGCAATAATTAACGCTCAGTAACTATCATCTTCTGGTATTTAACTTAGACAGCTAGTTCTCAGTGAAAAGGTTCGAGTTGATTGAACAATTTTTTTTTGTAATTAAACAGGTTCACAAATCATAACGTGTGTGATATGCACCTGCACAATTTTGAAACCTTACATTCTCAGAGAATGAAGACAAAGCTAGGTTGAAAACACATGTCTTACAGTAACGAGTGGAGTAGCAAAAATCACTGCGCAATAATAACAGCGGTATCTGAAGACTTGATGTCTCTGTTTAAATTTTGACCTCGGCGACTGGATGAGAGCCATCCACAGTGCAGCGGGATAAGGTGACGTAATGCAAATTAGTTTTCAGACATGAAGCATTTAGATTCTTGAAAGAGGACCTAACCAAATTAAAGTTAAAAATTTTGATTTTTATAATTTTTTTTATATTTTTCATATCCTTCCCTTCAAAGGGAGAAAGGCTTAGCTATAGAAAAGCCTTTTTAGAAAAAGCATTAAAGAGTCTTAAAAAAACAACGATATATCAAAAATATGTAAACGTTTCTTGTGTCTTTACTATATTAGTACCTACTTGCTTCTACAGCTTAACTACACTTAACTACACTAACTGAGAAGGGATATAAAGTTTTTCAGTGTGTTTGGTAAAACATCATATACTAATATAAGGGAGAATTTTGTAAATAGATAAGGGAAATCCAAATCTGCACTACCTTTAAGAACATACAATTTCCAGGTACACAGTATAAGAGGAATAATACTCCCTCAGATCACACATACTGACCCGTGAAGTTCCTACAATAATTACTTGACCTTAAAAATACAACAAAAACGTCGGAATAAGTTTAACTCATTCCTTGGCTAACGGAGGGTATTGAGATATGGAAGTAGAGATTGATATTTCCATTGATCTAATGTTAAACATCTATGTTACAACGAAACAATTAATTTAAAAGAATAAGGTGATTTTAAACTAAAGGAAAAATTTAATATGAGTAAATTTAAAATTTATGATGATTGCGAGTTATGAAAAAATATTAATATTCTCAAAGTCTGTACTCAGTAGCAGAATTTATAAATTAAACGGTTTGTTGCATTAACAAAAATTTTTGAAAACCAGAAGGAATCCTGTGAAGAAATCTGAGCCAATATAGACCTCACTTTACTTTTTATAATCCGCTACCACAAAATAACATGTTGCAGAATTATACCTGAAGGTACTGCCAGTTTCTCCTTTAGCTATCTCTATGAAGTGCAAGCCAGGTCACCTATAAGAATAATTTTGGAGCAAGTTATGGCCAATATCTAGTGAATTTGCATTTTGAAATTATGTTTCAGAAGAGCAATGGATTCAATATTTTGTTTGCTGAATGATATGTAACGAACGATTTCAGTATTTGTTCCTGTTATAATAAATTCAATACAGATTTCCATTGAAATATCGATTGTGATTCGATTACAATCCGCAATAAATGTGATATATTATATGATACTAAATTTTGTACCATAATTATTGATTAATCGGATCATAATTATTGATAACAGGTTTTACACTTCGACACAAGCAAGTACAATCATTTTTTTTCTTTTTATTTTGATAGAATTAATTAAATCTTCAAGATTTTCCTTGGCGTATATAAGTGCTTTTCCATTGCTGTTTATTTATAGTACACTTAAATTTTAGAATAACTCTGAAACATTTATAGAGCTGGTTTTTCTCTTTGCAGGATTAAGATCACTTTACTAAATTCTTCAAGAACACTTTTGAGTCAGAAATTGCAGAAGTTCTCAAGCGTTAGTTCGATTTCTTAAAGCATTAAAAATTGTCTCGCTGTATGTCAAAAGTGCCGAAAAATTCCTTTCTTCGCAGTTTAAACTGGAAATGTAAGTTCAGAGCGATGTTAATGGAGGCCGTGTAAGTCAAGATATTAAGGGACTATTAGATAGCTTTGGATTCCACAGCTCAGTGCTACAATTCCCGAAAATTGCTTTGGAAACAGTTTTCTAAGGAGACTATGACTCTTGAAAGTCGAAATGCACTTATAATGCTTCCAATGGACAGAAGTTTCGTCAACAATCATCCGAGATCAAGAGAAGTTATTAGTCTCTTTAGCGCATATTAAAATTAGAAGAATAGATTTCGTTTGTTAAAGAATGAATCAAGTTTAGGTTATAAGCCAATATGAGATAAGTAAAAAATGTTTTTATTTTTACATTTTATCAAGTTCATGCATGAATTTCCTTGTTATATATTTGGTTTGTTATATAAAATATTAGAACAATGGCTAAAAGTTATCCGTCTCTGGATTAAAATATCTACAGATCAGGCGAAAATGCCCTTCTACCTTGCCTACAATGTTCTAGCCTCGCCGAGATCATCACTTTCTAGTGCATCGAAGTAGCAGTATGCAGCATTACTAAGCGTTATTCAGAAGTGGCCCCCATTGAATTGCCGGTAACCAACACCATAGTCTTTATACTATGGGCATGACCATCACAAGTCTCGCTAACGACACCTGCAACAGGAGTTCAGTAGCGGCGACCGGTCGAGAATTCTAGTATTTATTACGAATGCTCTGAGGGATAATACTGAATGGCTCGGTGAGCAATCCATGGAGGTAGGAAGACCTTTCTTACCTCCATGGAGCAATCAGTAGTTCCATCAAGAAGTAAATCCAGCTAACGGCAGCACAGACCAAAGTGCATTTTCGCCTTTGCAGTTCGACGTTCGTATCTACGTTGTAGATCTTGATACCACCCTAAGGTTAGATACAAGTTTCAAAGGCACCGACGTAGCAGTGGTATAACATTATTAACTCTCACTAAGAAATGGTGCTACCAGATATCGGCAGTTAAGAGAGATAAGACTGGGTCCCTCAAAACATTATTAAATTAAAAATATTACGTACAATTTCTATATAATGATGTACTTAGCAATAAAAGAATAAATTTACATAAATTTGCTAAAGATATTTTTAAATACACGTGCTTATGAAATAAGAAGTATTATCAAAAAGACAATATATTATACTATTTTATGAAAACAAAGTGCAATTGATGACATTCTTTAAATGCTTTTGATGTAAGAGTTGAAACTAATATCAAACATTAAAGAAATATTTTAATACCAGAAGGTAATTTTTGATTCAGTGCACGTAAACTCATAAAATAAACAGAGAAGGAGAGAAAAGAAGGAAAAAGAAAAGAAGGAAATAAAGCACTCGGTGAAAAGACTGAAATATGCTGCTTAGCATATTCATGAAACAAAAACACTGTCTGTTGAATGGAGTTATATTAAATGTGAGAGTTTTTTTTAATATATCCTTAAGTGGCCATTCAAAGTAACTCACAATTTGTGAAAAATATATTCTAGGCAATGTTACTGCACTTTTTTTATTACTGTGATTAATTTTCTTTTTTATCTTATACATTTTTACTGACTTTCGAAGTCCTTTAATGCATCTCTTCGAAGAATTTGACGCAGGAAAAATAATTTTCTCTGAAAGGAAATTGCTATTATCTCTTCCGCTTCTTTAATGACTGTTCTTTCTATACATTATTATTGTTCGAAAAATTTGAGAAAGGCGTGTGTATGCTCATACATATAAGTAGCTGAAGTTGAATTTAATTTCTTTCTATAATTGATAGAAAAATTATCCAAAATTATATTAGCACAAAAATATGTGCGAGATAATAGGACACTGCATCTGGATATTCTTTAAAGTTAGCTGTTGAAACATTTAGTAGCTAAATTAAAAATTATTCTAAAATTACGAAGTTTAATCTACACCGGTGAAATAAATTAAGAGAATTTTCATGTTTGGCCTACGATCTCCAGAACTACTGGACAGATTTGAATAAAATTTGGTGTGAACATAGGTTGAACAAACAAAAAAAACATTCAACAGTTATACACTCACGTTTGTGAAAATTGCAACACCAAGAAGGAATCGTCATAATTGAATGCAATTTAATACACAGTTGAGTGGTAGTGGTACAAATAAATGATTAAATGTTCAAAGCAAACAAACAAGAACAAGAGATCAGAATCAGTATTTTGTGTGGCCACCACGCGCCGCAATAAGTGCTGCTACACAACGTGGCATGGAGTCAAACAAAGTTTGAATGTCTGACTGAGGAAGAGCATTCCATATCGTTTGTACGCGTACCCAAAGTTCGTCTGCAGACGCAACAGGACGAGGATCACGAGCAAGACGCCGACCAATGACATCCCACACATGTTCAATTGGCGACATATCCGGGGAACACGCAGGCCAAGGAAGAAGCTGTACCTGCTGCGCTGCAAAGAAGGATTTAACAATCCGAGCAGTATGAGGGCGGGCATTGTCCTGTTGAAATACAGCGCCTGGCAAGCTTTGAAGGAAGGGAACAGCTTCGGGCTGTAGAACTTCACGGATATACCGGTTGCTGTTCAGATTGCCCACAATTCGTAGCAATTGAGATCGTCTATGATATGCTATGGCGCCCCAGACCATAACTCCGGGTGTTCGTCCACTGTGGCGTTCGATAATGCACTCCGGAAGGTGGCGTTCACCGGCATAGCGTCTGACACGAATGCGGCCATCATGGTACCACAAATTAAAGCGGGATTCGTCAGAAAACACGACATGCTGCCAATCAGCACGCCAGTCTCTATGCTGATTGGCCCATTGTAGCCGCAGGCGGCGATGGTCGTGCGTTAGGGGGATCCTGTATAAAGGAGTCCGTGCGCGCAGTCCACACTGCAGCAGACGTCTACGAATTGATGAAGCACACAATGAAACACCTGTAGCTATTGACCACAGTGCTGCCAATTGTCTAGAGGAAGCTGTACGGTCCGTCCGCGCCATGCGGACCAGGTGTCTATCATCGCGAGCTGACGTCACATTTCGGGGTCCACTCCCGGATTTCCGAGTTGTCCGACACTCGTCCGTCCACTGCTTCCAAACGCGCATCACTGTGCTGCTGTTACGCTGCACACGAGAGGCTACTGCACGATACGACAATCCAGCTTCACGAAGGCCGATGATTCTCCCTCGTTCAAACTCTGTAAGTTGTTCAAATCTCGCTCTCTTTCGTCGACGAGGCATAAGTACAGATTGAGTTAACGTTTACCACTAGCAGATAACCACCGATAACCATACACGCCTCGCTACAGCCGTCTATTTATTCGGATCCATCAGCCGTTCAGAGGGCGCTGCTCAGCATACGCATGCGCTACGGATTTGCAATTCTAATCATTTGCATATCATGCGCTACTTTGCATTTCCTGAAAATTTCAGCTCACTCGCGTAAGTCCTTCATGGTGTTGCAATTTTCACAAACGTGAGTGTAATAGACACACGTGTATAACACTCATGGGAGTCTGAAGGTCGGAAACAGCGGTTGCGGAAGACACAAAAGAAATAGGTTATAGGGGTATGGTCCCCTCTTACAGTCATACAGGCTCGTAGCATGATGCCATACTGGAAATAAGATATCCTCAATCTCCAGACGTTCGTCGACCAGAAGAGCTCTATGTGGTCTCACGTTATCGTCCTGTAAGATGACCTCGGGGCCACTGTATCCCGGAAAAGGCGAACGTAGGGCACTAACACCACATCGCTATACCTCACACCAGTCACAGAGCCTCTGTCAAAGAAGTGGAGAGGTGTGCGGCCATCCAACATAATGCCTGCCCAGACCATTACACCGAACCGCCATAATTGTTGATTTCGCGGACATTGAAGGGTAGGCAGTGAGTCCCTGGCTCTCTCCGTATGAAAGTACGGCGAGAATCGGTGTTCACACTAAAACGTGACTCGTTGGTGAACAGAATGGTCGCCCATTCCTCCGTACTCCAATCACTATGCTGCCTGCACATACTAATCGGACTCTCCTGTCCGTGGACTTGAGATGAGCGCAAACAAGCCTCTACCATTCAGTCTTTTGGAAACAGTCACCCTTGTTACACGGGTTCCTGTGGCTGCATATAGGTCCCCAAAGAGCTGAGAAGCTGTTGACTCACTGTTACGCCTCTCTAAAATGGACAAATAGCGATCTTCGCTGGCCGTCGTGGCTCTTGGACGATGTTGCCGC
>KK118297.1:29748-151583 GCA_000611955.2 Stegodyphus mimosarum | reverse complement strand
ACGCTGGGTGTTAAATTAAACTCTCTGGATATCTGGACTTGCAACCGGCCTGCCTCTAGCCTCCCCCCAATTCGCCACCTCTTTCTATCATCTAAACGTTAGTGGTTACTCATTTTTTTGTTTCGATGTGAATTTAACCGATTGTTGCAAGATAACAAGAAGAAATTCGCCGAGGTCTGCTGGCGAATGCAATTCGTCTTAACCTCGACGCGCTTATAAAGCCTGTTTTTCTGCGGGATCCGCCTATACACACGTATACGCTTATGCATTTGCCATACAAGATTTGCATTTTTATTTAGAAGCAGTGGTTTTTCTTTCAGATCAGATCTTTTCATGCAATTCGATAAAATATGCAAATTCTCTTAATTTATTTCACCAGTGTACTTGCACATCTGATTACAGAAAATCTTAGTTATTCTTAGGTAACGTCAAATTCCATAGGGGATGATTATGCTATTTGTCTTTCATTAGACACATCGGTTAATCTCGCAAAAGCTGTGTGTATAGTTTATAGAGTCATTAGGCTATTTTGAAGCATATGTAAAAAATATACTCTCTGGGACTCGAAGTCTGGACGTCTCGAAAACATGTCGAGTATGCTTCCAATTATACCCCGAAGACATGTTGAAAGGAGGGAGAAACTATGTTATGTAAAAGTTATGTTATGCTATGTTAAGCTATGTTAATAAACAATAATTTTATCTGATTAATATGATCATAAAGCAAATTTAGTAAAACTCGAATTAAGCTTACGTAAATATTAATATTAGAAATATGATAATTTATTCATTCCTTAAAATTAATTCAAAGCTTTTTCACAAGTTAGACATTACTTCAAATTATTATACTGTTATTAGTAGCACCATTAGTAGCACCTTTTCGTATAGAGTAAGAGTTAACAATCAAATAAATCACATATTTAAGTTGTTAATTTGCATTTGTTATTAACATTTGAATGTCATTGTGAATCACAAAAATTGGAGTCAGCTGTGAAAAATTAAGTACGTTACGCCTTTAAAACCGCTTCCCAAAAATTAGAACCAAATATTTGTTAGCACTTCACTTTTCCCAAAATTCATATCGTTAAAAATTTTATCGTTGTACTGTTACACTAATTTATACAATACTTTCTAGTTTTAAACAATCTACTACTATTAAAAATAATTCAGCGATATTTATTTGTAACAAATTTCCTCCGAAAGATAAAGGAAGACTTTTATTTACCGTGAAATAATAGTTTTATGTATTTTTCAAGCGTAAAGAAAAAAGAACAATATTTCTTTTTTGCTTAAACATTTACATATTTTCTCTCCAATGAATAGTTATTTTTCAACAAAAGTTCAAAAGCTGAGCTGTAATCGAAACTTCCTGAATTATTCTTAGCATAGTCTTTATTGCTAATACTTTCTTAAATGATTAAGAGAACTGTTTCTTTCTTGATCCGCTTAGGAGTATCTTTAAATCGATAGGATGAGCAAATGGAGCAAAATGAGTATCATTCTTTGTCACAGGAAATTAAGAAGAGTCTTCTGATAATGAGAGGAAGTGAAAGAGTACCAAAAGTTAGACAAATCGATTCGGGAAGACAGGAGGAAATATTGGTCCTTTACGAATTCATTATCTTACAATGAATAGAAATCGAGGCATATTGACGACATCTGCGGATGTTTGACCAGTAAAATTTTAAAAAACAAGTTACATTATGCATTGGATATAAATTGCGCTTTAAAAGAATGAAAAAAAACGTATGCTGTTTTATATTTGTAAATGACCATCGATTTATTTTATTTTACGGAACTATCGACCTTTTTTCAGTTTTATTAAAATGTATATAAAAGAAATATTTATGTAAAATAACTATATTTTAAGCATAAAAGAATCACTTTGAGCATTTAAATCTTCTTAAATATGATGTAAACTTTTAATCCGCTTTGCAAGGATCACAGAGATATTTCGATCATATAACGAATATTTTGAATTTATAAAATGTGTGATGAAACCTGATGGCCAATATTGTAAATATAATAAACTGCAAAACATGGAATTTCTATTACATTTATGCTGACATTATTATTTACACTTATGGGTAATTAAGACGTAAATATCCAAAACACATTGAACATTGATTGCTCTCGAATCCATATGAACGATAGTTTTGAGTGACATTCTATACGTAACCACAGAATAAAGGACTCCTTTTTCCAAAGCTTAAAATGAATTTAAAGTGGATTCAGAACAAACGTTTTCGTGACGTCATGCGAGATACATACGTATCAGTAACAACTCAGAACCCCGTACACTCAGAAAGTTGGAAAATTTGTATATGGTACTGGTATAACATTTAGTTATGTAAATTGTAATCGGCTGCAGGAAACATATATATACATATATAGATAAGAGAGTACCCACTCTCTTATCCGGCTCGATGAACTCAGTTTTTATGCTTTTATGTTGATAAATTTTGCATTTTTTTCTTTAAAAGTGACTGAATATGTTCTTACGTTCCAGTTAAGGTTTTTTATGCCTTTGGTTAATCCAGATCCAATAGTTGTAGAATTAAAATCAATTTTAAAGTTGTTTAAATCTTGCTAATACTACTAAGGCCGCCATTTGTTTGCATTTGAAACTCTTAGTCGAATAATTAATACAGTTTCTGCATTAACTTTAGTGTCTCTTGTCCAGTGGAACCTAAAATAAATTTTGAATTTTTTGCATCGAAAAATATGTCTTCCTGCTGGCTGGCCGGCCGAATTGCTTGTGTTTGCATAGAATTCTAATTTTAATTTTAAAACTAGCGGGGAAGCTTACCAGATGAGCGGGCAGCGGGCAAAGCAAAACTTATATGTTCTATATATACCTAGAAAAGAAAATATATAAAAATTTTTCAGCAAAAGCAACATCCATTTCGTACATAAATTTTCTGTTGCCAAACCAGGAAAAAGAATTTTGACACATCAGTTTAATACGTACGACGTCAGGATTTAAATTTAACGTAACAGAAATGTTTTTTCTTAATATCAATAAAAGAGTTAATGTGCCAGTAACATATCCTGACAATTGTCCTAACCTGAAACTAAAAAGCTGCTAACAGCTGCTATATATTTAACACGCTGACATTAACTAAACATTTTTGACTTACAATGATATCACATGCCATAGCGTCTTCAATGTCAGAATATGACCTTATATGCACTCACTTCCAAACGTAAAGCACGAAGAAATGCAAAATGCAAAAAAGTCGAGAAATACTGCTTTGGTTGACACAAATTCGGCAGAAAAGTAGCATATATATTTATGAATAAAACAAAATCAATAATTATATACATAAATGAAAACAATATTAAATTTTTGTAAGTTATCAGACAATGACATACTGATGACTTAAACAGAATTATGTATAAAGTGAAAATAAACAGCATAAAATGAAAAAAGGACATTAATAGGGTATGTGATATCCCCTCATCTGTATACAAAGTTTACACCTTGTGAAGATACTTTCAATTCGGTGGTCAACCACCGCAGAATTAAACAATCGCCATTCTTCTTGTAGAAAAATTTCTAGCTCAATAAGAGCGGCTGGAGGTGGGAAATGTGAGGATACAGCACGGCCAAAAGTATCCCAAAGATTTTCAATGGGATTAAGGTCGGGCGAATATGCGGGCCACGCCATACACGCAATCCCTTCGCTCTCCAGATAGTCATCGGCGATGTCAGCTCTATGGGGACGTGCGTTATCGTCCATTAAAACAAAAGTAGGGCAAACTGCTGCAGCGTACAATCTCACAATGCGTTCTAGGACTTCATCTCGATACCGAACAACCGTCAAAGAACCCTGTTTAAAGATGTGCAGGTCGGTGCGGTATCCTAATCAAATGTAATGCCTAGTGCTTCCGCCTCGGAATGCGTGGTTTTCGGTGATGAATTGGGACTGATTGCATGTTCGATTTTTACGCCATATCCTTATACGCTTGTCATCTGGCTCCAGAGCAGATCTTGACTCATCAGTAAACATGACATTGCCTCAGTCAGACACATTCCAATTGACATGTTCCCGGCACCACTGTAATCGTGCCCCTCTTGACTGGACGGATAGAAGAACACAAATATAAATCGGTCGTTCTGCGATTCCGCTTGGCTACAATAGCAATATATCGATCTTCCGCGGGGGTTGTAACCCTTGGGCGACCGGCTACAAGCCTTCGGACAAATGTCTGTGTGGTTTGGAATTGTTTCCATAAACGTGAAATTACAGAATGATGAACGCCGAAGAAAAGAGCAACATCTATGATTGAATGTCCTGCTTCAATGCGCTCCACAGCACGCCACAGCTCAGAATCTTCCATTCGTTTTCTGGAAGTCATCGAAAGACGTATGTTTTGAAAACAAATTGTACGAAAGTGTTAAACACGTTCTACACCTTCTGTCAGCACTTACAATCAACTTCTGTAACCCTTCATAAAGCTGGCTTCTTATAAGACAGCCTTTTTTGCAAATTTCTTGACATGAAAGCGCGATTGGCTGTTACATAACATATTTGTATACTTCCATCTACCTCTGCAGCGAATTGCATCTTCTTAAATTCTGACTAGCTTCTGGAAATTAGTCTTTTCCTCACTGTGCTTAACTTTTGGAAGTGAGTGTAATAATAATATATTTAACGTTTAGCAATGTTTTTTACTTCATATTTTGTAAAACGTACAAACTTTTGATTAACGAACTCTACAATTTGAAAGCGAACAGTAGCAACACGTTTCCAAATGAAGCAGATTTTTTATCTCCAGCGCGCGAGATTGTTACCGCTCGGAAAAATGAGTGCAAAAATTAGCGTTTCCAGAGTTTTTAACTACTACCTCGGCTGATTAAGGTCGAAGACGAGAATGGTCGAAATGTGATTCCACGAATTTTTGAAATCCGCTGCTACCTCTCTCGACACTCGACTCCAAACCGTTCCAGAGGAGATGATGTCGCAAACAAACAGACAGACAGACGAGCACAGATTTTAATAGCATAGTTTGTTTTTTAGCTGTTTTTAACTGCATTTGTATTTTCATCTTTTACTGTATTTTCCAATTCATAATAAACATGTACTGTGTTTTTATGTACAGGATGATCCTTTTTAAAGTGACAGTGTTTAGAGCGTCCTGTAGTGCCATCTAATAGCCGAAATGGCGCCAAACCTATTATTTAGACTAATCAAGACTTGGGAAAAGGATTCCGTGTAAAAGAATTTTAGTTCCAAAAATCGCCGCTAGGACATTTGTGGAGCTGCTGTAGCTTACAATGACGAGAATTGGTATAAAACACGGGTATCAAAGAAAAATGCAAATGTTGTGTGATGACAGCGCCAGTAAAAGGGTTATAAAAGCAAGTAGTAGACAGCTCCGACAAATAATCTCAGCTAAAGTAAACGAGCTCCAGTGGACATGCCTCTCACGTTACCGGAACGTGCGTTACTGGTGAAGCTGTGTTACATGAATCAATGTAATGCATCCGCAGCTCTTCGGAAATTTCGAACCAGAAAAAAAAAATTACGAAAGGGGCCTTTATCGCTGAATGGTCTTCAGAAAATGATTAAGAAGTTCGAGGAAACGGGGTCACTGGCCATTCGCGCTGGGAGAGGACGTAAACTAGTCTCAGAAGATGTAATAACTGATGTGGCAACAGCAATTGTCGAAGGATCGCAGGGAACTATTGCTGGTACTAACAGCGCCCGGGGTGTAGCTCGACAATCGGACATGAATTATTCCACGATATGGAGAGTTTTGCGGCGCGTTATTGATTTTACCCCTACAAAATCAGCCGCTTGCACGAATTGAAACCAAGTGATTACGATAAGCGAGTGATATTCGCTCTATCCTTTCTTGCCAGGGTAGAAATTGATGATGCTTTCCCATGGCACATTCTATGGGAAGATGAGTGCCATTTTTATCTCAATGGGTTCGTTAAACCACAAAATAGCCGAATTTGGGCTTCTGAGCAGCCCCATACCGTGCACGAAATCCCATTAAATTCCCCAAAAGTCATTGTTTGGTGTAGTTTCACAGCCGAATTCGTAATTAGGCCATTCTTTTTTGAGACCATCACTCCGACAGGACCCCAAACATGCACCATAAATGCAGAAAGGTACCACGAAATGCTGCAAACGTTTGTTATTCCACAACTTCAGGAAAGAAACCGTCTCCAACAGACAACCTTTATGCAGGATGGTGCTCCGCCACACATTAGTAATAAGATAAAGCAGCTGTGGCACCAAAACTTCACTGATGGTAGAGTCATAAGTCGCAGTTTTCCAGTTGTATGGCCGCCTCCTTTCCCTGACCTCACGTCATGGGATTTTTGGCTCTGGGGTTATTTGAAATCTCAAGTTTATGTTGGTGGAGTACCAAATTTGTCTATTCTAAAGGACAACGTAACAAAGACAGTGCGGAATATTTCTCGTGATATGTTACATACGGCTGTGGAGAACGTTGTGCACAGAATGCAAGGTGTTATTTCTGAGAACGGTGCTCACATTGAATGCGGTGTAATTCCTCACCGGGGAAGTTAATGTACGACGATTTTTGGAAATATTTTTTTTTCACGGAATCATATTTTTCATGTCTTGATTAGTATAAATACCAAGTTTGGTGCCATTTCGGCTATTAGATCGCGCTACACGGCGCTCCTAACACTGTCACTTTAAAAACAATCACACTGTATTTTTACCTTGCCGCGAATTGAGACAGCATTGATTGAATGAGAAATAGATCTCTCATGAAATTCGAGGAAATAACAATAAATGAAATGCGGGAAAAATGTGTAAAATTTAACAAGCCGTACAAGGAAATCATGTAATGTTCCCATCAGCTATTTTATTTATTGTTAAAGAGAAGTTTCGAATGGATGCGGATAATGTATTAAATTTAATTATAGCATGGATCACTAATGCAAAGTATTTTGAATGTCGTTATGTACTTTTTGCAGTTTTGACATTAATTACACTGACGTTATGAAAAACTTGTTTAGCAGAAGGCATTATATTCTGATTAACTACTGCCCTCCAGAACTTGTGAATCAGAATTGAGAGTAAAAAAATATGATATTAGAGTTAAGCTTACAAAAGAAAAATAATTAATTATATAGTTTAATAGGAATAATAGATTCAATAAGTCTGTTCACATAATTCATCTAGAAATAGCAAATAATCAAAGCGTGGGGTGCCGATGATAAATTTAAAAGGACAGTGACTTATACATTTCACAATATAATTAAACACACAGAAAATTGGAAAAAAATGGCCTATGCATTTGACAATGCAATTAGATCAATCGATTTCGTTACTTATGCGCCTAACACCTTTACTATTCGCCATATAAAATTGTAGATGGATTCTATAAATAGAATTATTTAATCTGTCATTCTCATTAAACTTATGACAAATTATTTTCCTCTTTTGAGTGCATTAATTATCATATCCATTTTAAACAAAAGCTCATCATATAAAAGCATTTTTAATTGCATTTTATTTTCTGCTTTAACTCTCAATTACACGTTATCAACGATGAAATTTTGAATCATTATTAAAACACAAACATTTAGTTATAAGAAAATTATGGAATAAAGAAAAATGACTGAGCGTTATTCAAAGAATAAAGAGATCGCTTTGAATATTTAGTTTCGGGAATTGGATGCATTAACAGTGCTACAAGAAGGATTTTATTTATAGCTCAAATGAAAAAAAATGTTATGAATATCCCCATTACTAAAAGCGCCAAAATGGCAGACTCAAAAAGCTGTTTCATTCAGTCTGCTTCAGAGCGAAACATGTTTTTTTAAAAATATAAAAATCAGCAGAGCAATTTTTTAATTCTTATTCTTGTTTTAAATGTCAGCAGAAAGTTGGTTTTATGATCTGTGAGAATTTTTTTAGAGCATCTTTTTTTCTCAGCATTTTATGCTACATTGTACAGAAAAATACAACAATTTCACAGGTTAAATAATCTCTTGTTAAGGACTTTAATCGATTAAAAAATACATGCTAAAAATAAATATTTTACTCGAAACTACGATCTTCAACTGCAAAGCTTCTGTGGTTATCGTGTAACATGGAAATCTAATAAACTAAATATTAAACCATTAGACAGAAAAATATTAAACCAGTGATATGAAAACGCATGTTATACATAACCCATAATTTAAGCAAAACTAGAATTCGATGAGGAATCAGAAGATAAAAAACTGTTACTACTCTGAGATAACAAAATTCTATTGCAAAGATAGATTTTGAATATTTCAAACATATTCAAATGGAAAAATTCTTTTTGGTTAAATGAAATTCCAATATTTTATTCGTATAGGAAGGTGCGGCTTGATTTTAGTTTTCATAAAAAAATATATAAAACTTTTAGAGGTTTCTTATCTAAAAGTAAAAGAGTTTAATTTCCCTCATGTGTTTGGACAAATGAAAACGGCAAAAATTATGATTATTTGATATAGAATTTTACCAAAAGGTTTTTCCGGCCTTTATTACTTCATTAGTTCCTTGACACATTGAGAGATTAGTACTGCTGTGTGTTAATGGTTTGAGTAGACCAAATGAATACGAACAGCGTGCAGAAGTAGAACATTGCAAATAGCTCCAAACAATAATAAATGGTATAAGTGAAACACAAAAGTACACTCATGTCCATAAATTAAGGATAATGCAAAATCAGGCAAAGGAAGAGTTAGAAGCAAAACAAATTTCACTTGTTTGTAAAGCTTATTTATTAAACAAAAGGTAAAGAGCAAAAAAAGATGCTATATGTTTGATATTATTAAAAAAATAGCGAATTTTTTCTCCCTGGAGCAAATTACAAAAAGAAAAAAACAATATTACTTGGTTGGTATGATTGTTAATACATTGTATGTCTCCCAGACGATGCAATACAATCCGTACAACGCCTAGGCATGCTGAGTATCAAATTATCGATCTGATCTTGGGGAATATTACACCAATCAAAAAGCAATGCTCTCCGAAGTTCCGGTAGACATGTAGGAGGAGGTTGATGGGGTGCAACTCGTCGGCCAAGCATGTCCCATACATTCTCTACTGGATTAAAGTCCGGTGAGAATGCTGGCCAGTCCATACGCGTGATATCCTCCGATTGAAGGCATTCGCTTACGATGTTTGCACGGTGAGGACGGGCGTTGTCATCCATAAACACAAATTGTGCGCCCATGGCGCCCCGAAACAAACGTACATGCTGTTCCAGAATGACATTTCGATAGATTTGGCTTGACATGGTTCCAATTTGAACATGCAGATCAGTTCTGGAACCCAGAATAATTCCACCCCAAACGAGCACTCCTGCAGCACCGTAACGGTGTCGTTCAGTGATGTTTTTTTGGTAGTAACGGGTACCTGGAGCTCTCCATATGAAAGACCGGCGAGAATAAGACTGCAAGCTAAACCTGGACTCGTCGGAAAACATCACACTAGCCCACTGTTGCGTGTCCAAAATGCATGCTCTCTACTCCAGGCTAACCGCAGGCGACAGTGAGGTGCAGTAAGTGGAACGCATCTGACAGGTCTACGAGCATATAGACCAATCTGCCGTAAGCGTCTGTACACGGTCTGCCTTGAAATTGTCGTAACAGTGGCTGAAGAGGGTTGACGAGACAGTCTGAGGCTGTGCTCCGCCTGTTTCTTTTGGCAGTAACTGCCAAATACCGGTCCTCATTCGGCGTTGTAACTCTGGGGCGATCTGTGCTGTAACGTCTACTCACATTACCATCATCTTGAAATTGTTGCTAAAGCCTGGAGATGACACTCTGGGCAATTCCAAGTTCGTCTGATACTTCCAGTTGGGTACGCCCACATTCCAGACGGCCGATAATTCTACCACGTAGAAAATCATCCAAATGCGTCCTTTGTGTCATAACTACTCGATTATTGCACTGAAATGCTTATAAAGCGTCTGCGAACAATTTTACTTCTTTGCCGGTATTCCTTATATATCACTCTCTTACACTCTCGTCATTGTGACGTACCATCGGTATCATCAGGTTACTTCCTGAAATTCGCATATGATTTTTGAAGATGGTATAGTGATTTTACAGGTGATATATTTATTTTAGAGTTCGATTTCCGCGTGACTCCGACTTATCCTTAATTTATGGACATGAGTGTAATTAGGCTGTTTACAGCAATATCAAATTCGCTCCGTCTCATTGTATTGTCTTCGATCAACAATTTGTATGTAAAATTTGAACTCGATAGCGTATCAGGAAGCAGGTTAAATATTGATGACAAATTTCACTCACAGGGAAACACCACGAGTGAACTAAAAAGCTTATAAAAATAACTGATAATGGGCAACAATTTAATAAATAACGAATCTGGATACTGCATATACGGAATTGTTAATAAAAATGGGGAAAATCTCTTTATATTCCTTGGAGAATGGACGTCTCCTGAAATAATTAATGGAAATTTCCTTTAGAAATAATAAATTGATTGCAACAGTCGAATGACATCCGATTCTTGTTCTCACAAAGGTCTAATAATGCTACCGTTATAGAACGTCCCTTAACTCCACGAAACAGTAGTATTATATGTACTTAGGATATATTTTTGTTCTTGTTCGAAGTCTTCTGAAATTTGTTCTCATTATAAGATTTATTCGTTATTTGTGATACGAAAACTTGAATTTAATTTAAGTGTATAGGAAATTTTCCAGCAAGATGAGTTGAAATGTGGAAATTTATGTTAAAATTTTTAAGCACTAACTAATAAGAATGTTAGTACTTCCAAAAGCTTTATATCACATAAGTTCTTTTTAATACTTTATAGTTACTATACTGCGCTTATAGTTTTGTTCTGTCTATTTTTCAAAACACAGAGGGAAGAAAATTATGCAAATATGCAAATAATTATGGTATATATGTTATAAGGTATTTCTACCGCCTTCATGGTGTAGTGTTCAGCACGCTCGACGCGTAACCGAGAGATCCGTCGTTCGATTCCCAACGAAGGCTTTGCTCATTTTTTCATCATCGCCTTCTACCTACGGACTTCGAAGACTATCTTCTTCTTACGAACCGCCCGGTGGCCAGGTCTCATTGAGGAAAAGGGAAACAATCTAACTGTCGCTAGAAAATGGAAGACTGCACATTTCGGTTTTTGAATAATGTTGGGTCGTTTAAGATATCTAACTCTGTAAGGTTTTAGTTAAACTAACAAAGTTTTATTTTAATTTAAATCTTTCTATCTCTTCTCAGTTTCAACTTCCCGTCAGAAGAAGCCCGCGTTTTCAGCGTATGCTAATTTGAAGTAGAGCCAAGTACTATTTAAACCAGAGGTCGATACCTCTCAGTGTGATGAGAGCTTTTAGTCTCAGATCACGGTCATTCTGTTCGACGTTCGCCTGACCAACTAGTAGCTAAATTATAAGCCATAGTGCTTACTTCGTGATTGCTTATTGAAATAAATCCAAGTGCGCTAGTATTAGTAATTCTTGCTACGCACCATTTAGTTAGAGGCCAACTCCGCGAAGAGCTCTGTGAGTAAAGATCAATTAAATTTCTATTTAGCTTTTAGTTTAAATTTAACTGATTGTTCATTTAGACCCAAGTGTGGTCTTTTACTTTATGTATTCCTCCCGAGTTGGGAAGTGATTTGTAAATAATATTGATTTAATAAAAGAGGATTTTAAATCCCTTTCAAGTGCAGTTATTATACAACTGAAGCACAGTATCTACAACCAGAACATAGCTGTATTCAGCTCCCTGTTTTAGATCAGGACTTTAAGCTGTCACGAAGATGTTTTCCAAGAATATGCACCGAACACGTAGTCCTGACAAAGTTTACTTCGAAAGCAAGCTACGTAATATTCCTTACTCACCGAATTTACATTTCAAAATTGCAGCTACATCGCACTAGCTGTAGTTTTTTATTCTAATCCAGGTTCCATCCCCGAAAAATATAAGAAAATTTGCTCATTAAACATTCGTCAGGAATTATTGAGCTCATCTCACATTTAACTGGCTCATCAGGAAAACATGCTTCAGTGTGAGGCACAGAAGGAGACCGATATTACATTCACGAAATTTAGGTTACACACATCCGCGAAAATTAGGCCACAAGTATACAGTATTAGACTACAAATATACAGTAAAATTAGACCACAAGTGTACAGTATTAGACTACAAATATACAGTAAAATTAGGCCACAAGTGTACAGTATTAGACTACAAATATACAGTAAAATTAGACCACAAGTGTACAGTATTAGACTACAAATATACAGTAAAATTAGACCACAAGTGTACAGTATTAGACTACAAATATACAGTAAAATTAGGCCACAAGTGTACAGTATTAGACTACAAATATACAGTAAAATTAGGCCACAAGTGTACAGTATTAGACTACAAATATACAGTAAAATTAGGCCACAAGTGTACAGTATTAGACTACAAATATACAGTAAATTTGAGCGAAGAAGTCAGTGGAGTTCGCCAAGACCCCAGCAGAAGCAAAATCAAAGTTACGGGAATAAGGAGAAGCAATGGCCGAAGAAAGATGTGTCTCCTAAATCGAGAGGCGAACGAAGGGAATTCAATAGAAGAACAAGCAAAGATGCCGAGGGCAACCAGAATAAAAAGAATTTAAACTAAGATGGATTTCTTCGAGGAAGGTGAAGAAGTCCGAAGCAGCGCAAAACCCTTCCACAATTAATTTAAACACCGTGGTCGTGAAAAATTTGAGTTTACCGAAGTTTGAAGTTCTAATTAACAACATACCGGCGACGGTTCTCTTAGATACAGGAGCCCAAAGCAGCTTTATATCAGAAAGATTTTTCAAGAAGCACTTCCGCCGTTACAGAATTTTTAGTGCAAGAGACACGGATATCATAGCGGCCCAAGGAGAGAAGTGTAGCTGCTTAGGCAAAGTACCGTTGTTCGTGCGTATCAACGACGAGCAGGTAAAACTTTTATTTTATATTGTGCGAAACCTGCAAACATGTATTATTCTAGGTGTGGACTTTTTTAGTTTGGCAGAAGCAAAAATTGATTTCAAAGGGGGAGAGTTGACGTTAAATATGAAACGAGTAGAAACCAAGAATGATAAGCCCCCGCAGCTGGACTTGCAGCATCTACCGGCAGATAAAAAAGAAAAACTCCAGGGCCTGGTAAGTGACTTTTGAATTTATTTAGCGATGTACCGGGTTTCACACAGGTCGTAAATCATAATACTGAAACGGGGAATGCTCAGCCAGTTAGGCAAAAGGCATATTGATATGATAAGGTAAAAGAAGAAATAATTGAATATCATATTAAAGAGATGTTAAAGAATAAAATCATCACGCCAATTTCTAGCTGTTATGCTAGCCCAATTGTTTTATGTAAAAAAATAATGATTATCCGATTACGCACCCGAAGCGGTGGCGTTTTGCTATAGATTATCGCAAGTTAAATTCCGTCACAAAATATCCCGTATATCCGTTGCCGATAATCGAAATATTTCGTCTACAAAATACATGACTATGTTAGATCTTACGAGTGGCTATTTTCAGATTGGGGTAAAACCCGAAGTTGTCCACAAAACCGCGTTCATAACTAAGTCTGGCACGTACGCATTTTTAGAATGCCTTTTGGTTTATCCGGCGAGGCCGGCAAAGTTCCAAAGATGTATGGACATCGTCTTAAGACCGGTCCTTGGTAAAAGCACGTTCATATATATAGACGATATTATAATTACAAGTAGTAATTTACAACAACACTTACAAGATTTAAGAAAAGTGTTTCATTGTTAAATGAAGCTGGTTTAAAGATAAATGCGTCCAAATGTAAATTTGCCGCAAAAGAGTTCCGCTATTTAGGATTTAAAATTTCCCAAAAGGGAATCGAAACGGATCAGTCAAAATTAATAGCTATTAAAAATTATCATGTTCCTAAAGCAGCGAAGAAGTTATCGTCTAAAAATTATCCTGTTCCTAAAACAGCGAAGAAGTTATCGTTGTTTCTTGGGATGTGGTTATACTATCGGTTCTTCATTAAAGACTTTGCAAAAATAGCTGAGCCGCTGCTAAAGCTGAAAAGAAAGAAAGCTAGGTTTTCGTGGTCAGCAGAAGCCAACCTGGCGTTTCAAAAATTGAAAGACGCATTGACTCAACCTCCCGTCTTAAAGTTTCCAGGGGGGATAAAGGATTAGAGATTTCAGCGGACGCTTCAGATTTCGCGATTGGTGCAGTGCTTTCCCAAAATGGTCAGCCCGTGGCTTTTTTCAGCCGAACATTAAATGAAACCCAGAGAAACTATTCCGCAACAGAGAGAGAAACTCTCGCAGTGTTAGCATCAGTACAGAAATTTCGTGTGTTCTTTGGAAGTTCTCCAGTAACTGTATATACCGACCACGCGGCGGTCACTAGACTCTATTCTGGAAAAAATTTATCACCCAGATTAATAAGGTGGGCTCTCAAATTACAGGAATATAACCTAATAATTAAACATACGCCGGGAAAAGAAAATGTTGTGGCAGATGCTTTAAGCAGAATTAACTTAGATGAAAATGGAAATATAATTAAGATAGCCATGCTGACATCCAAAGTATTAGATTCTCGTGAAACAGTAATAGCCGAACTCAGAAAAGATCCGGAGTTCAAAAATATATATAATTATTTGGCCGACCCTGAGAATTTCAGTCATCCGGATACTGTGCCGATAAGAAATAGGGCCGCAAATTGCGAAATAATTGACAGACTGTTATTTTATACGAAAATGATTAATGAGAACCATGAATATAGACCGGTTATCCCAGCTAGCATTAGATTGAATGTATTAGAGGAGTTGCACGATTGTGCCATTTCGGCCCATTTAGGTATAAGAAAAACTGTCCAAAGAGTTCGCGAGGCAGTTTTCTTTCCAGAACTGCAAACGTTTACTAGGGCGTATGTCCAGTCGTGCCCAACATGTCAATTAAATAATTATGTTAATTTCCGCCCGGCCGGGTTCCTAAATAGTATTAAATCAGAATTCCCAAATCAAATAATAGGCATCGATTTACTTGGACCTTACCCTCGAAGTAAAGTTAACAAAAGCCGATATCTTTTAGTTATAGTGGATCATTTTAGCAAATGGTTAGAGTTAATTCCGTTAAAACGCGCGTCTGCAAAAATTGTAGTAGATTCAATTCTAAATAAGTATATTTTAAAATACGGGGCGCCCCTAAAAGTTATTTCAGACAATGGTCCTCAGTTTGTTAGTAAAATGTTTGAGGAAATGTGTGCAAAACTGGGCATACGTCATCTAAAGATGGTCCCGTATCGTCCGCAGTCAAACATAGCGGAACGGGTTAATAGAAATGTAGTGAAAATAATTCGAAGTTATGTGAAAAACTATCACTCTACCTGGGATAGCCATATAAATGAATTTGCATTTGCCCTTAGGACCGCCAAACACGATACTACACAAAAAACACCCGCTGAACTGTTTCTTGGAAGAAAAATTTTGACACCCTTAGATAAACTTTTCTTTGTCCAGGAAAGGGCAGAAGAATTTAAAATAAGTGATATACAAAAGTTGATACGGGAAGCGACGGGAAATATAGAAATGGCCCAGAGAAAACAAAAATTATATTATGACGAAAAGAGAAGAGGGGTCAAGTACAATGTGGGAGATGAAGTTCTGAAAATAAAACATAACTTGTCAAATGCCCCAGAAGAAAAGGTCGGGAAATTTTTTCCACGTTTTGAAGGCCCTTTCATAATTGAGAAAATTACACAGACAGTTGTTATATTAAAAAGAAATGATGGGCAAAGAATTACTGCGAATGTGGACCAAATTAAGCCATTTTATAATCGAAGCAAAATGGCAGTATTTAAAGATTTTTTTCAGGATCCGAGGCAATCTAATAGCACGGAAGATGTACTTCAGCGAAAACAGCAGGAACCAGCTACAATGGCATCAAAAAGTCAGAAAAAGAAAGCTCCCCCTCAACAAAGTAAAAGTGAGAACCAAAAATGCGGATTTAAAAGGAAGACTGACGATGCAGGTGAGCAGACTTACGAACGGACCTACGAGCAGACCAAGAGACGAAAGCAGAATGGGCAAGGAAAGCCCAAAGTAGCCAAGAGAATTGCGGAAACATCGGAGAGGTGCCTGAGAAGCAAGCAGCCTCGGTTGCAGCCTGAGGAGCAACGTCCCGAATACAGCAGGAACCAGAAGCAGCAACGAACGAGGCCCAGGAGCGAAGGGCCCAGTCCAGCAAACGCCTAGCAGAGCAACCTCCTCCCCAGCGTAATTACCCCAGGATACAACGACGGAATTGTAAAAGAAAAAGAGATGAACAAGCTGGCAAGGACCAACATCCAAAGGCAAGGAAACTGGCCCAAACTTCAACTTATCCAACTTTCAACGATTGGGTCAAGAAAAGGATGGATGACCATAACAAGATAAGTAGAATTTCGTATTCAAAAGTTTACTTAATTTTCGAGTGTACTGCAAGTTGCAGGGTCGATTTTATCTCAAGCGAGGTTGAGTTTTACGCCAAGTGAGCGATAAACACTTATCTTGAAAGAAAAATGTTTTTGCTTAAAAATTGTAATTCTGCAAAGACCTAAAATTACTTAAGTTTGTAAAGTAGATTCTGAAGCATTGTAAATAGATTAATTTTCTAAAAGCAATGAATTGCTGAAAACAAATATTAATTAAATGATTTTGTATTATGCTTTGTGGAAAGACTTGTAGAATTTCTAAAATGAAAAGTCGGAAAATGGAAGAACACGATGTAGTCTATGGACTATTATTTCAGTGTAATGTGATATTTCAGGAAAGTACCTTGAGAAAAGAATAGGAAGCACTTGCTGTAAACTTAGAAATTTAACCTACATTTGTATTTCATGAGTGCTATGTATTTGTTAAAGTTTCATAAAATGTAAATTATGCTAGCAGTGCACGTTAAGTGCAATATCAATGTGAATGAAGCATTATATGTGCAAACTGCGAATTGTAGCCATGAAAAGTTAAAGTTTGAGTAATTTTAGAATGCAAGTGTTAAATAGGCTCTTCACCAAATACACTTAAAGTACAATGGATTAGTTAAAGTGTTAGACATAAAGCTAGTGAGAACCTCAGGTTTAGCTGGTTATAGGGCGTCTTTTGAGGTCTCGTATATCAAGTTCTAACTCATGTTAGTCGATCGTAGGTGGGAGATTTGAACACCCCCGAACATAGAAAACCCGCAGTGGCGGCTTGCTTTTCATGCAACACCGGTGAGAGAGCATTTGGGGAAGAATTTAATGGTGCTTGAATGATAATGTGTGTGTGCGAATTTACACGGGTAAGAATAAAGAATTGTACCTAGAAATTACTGTTATTATGTTGTACTAAAATTCCTTTTCTTCCAGATTTTGCTGGAAGGAGTAAGACTTAGATGAAAAAAAAATATTGAAGACTTTTGTACCAAGCAAGTGTTGTCTGTAAAAATCTTTTTCGCCAACGGATATTGCCTTGTAAGTGTTGGCCTAAGTTTAGAAGAGTTAAATTTTGACTATTTGTTTAGAATTGCGAGTTTCAACATGGTCCGTTTGGACCACAGTAGTTTACCTACCGCAATTCTGGCGGGAAGTATGTAAGGTTTTAGTTAAACTAAAAAAGTTTTATTTTAATTTAAATCTTTCTATCTCTTCTCAGTTTCAACTTCCCGTCAGAAGAAGCGCGCGTTTTCAGCTTGTGCTGATTTGAAGTAGAGCCAAGTACTATTTAAACCAGAGGTAGAAACCTCTTAGTGTGTGAGAGCTTTTAGTCTCGGATCACGGTCACCCTGTTCGACGTTCGCCTGACCAGCTAGCAGCTAAATTATAAGCCATAGTGCTTACTACGTGATTGCTTATTGAAATGAATCCAACTGCGCTAGTATTAGTAATTCTTGCTAAGCACCATTTAGTTAGAGACCAACTCCGCGAAGAGCTCTGTGAGCAAAGATCAATTAAATTTATATTTAGCTTTTAGTTTAAATTTATCTGATTTTTCATTTAGACCCAAGTGTGGTCTTTTACTTTCTGTATCCCTCCCGAGTTGGGAAGTGATTTGTAAATAATATTGATTTAATTAAAGAGGATTTTAAATCCCTTTCAAGTGCAGTTATTATACAACTGAAGCACAGTATCCACAACCAGACCATAGCTGTATTCAGCTCCCTGTTCCAGATCAGGACTTAAGGACTTTAAGGAGTTACTTTAAGATGTTTGCCAAGAACACGCACAGAACACTCAGTCCTGACAACTCCTCTACATTCACTTTTATAGAAAAAAAATATAGAACATTTTAATTCTTTGTATCAATGCAATTTTGCACTATGAAAATTCAGACGTAATGCAATAAAATTCTCTCTGAAAACTAATCGTTACTCGAACTCTGTCCGTAACATCTCTGACGTCACATAGACTTGGACAGTTACTCAGAGGCATAAACAATAGGGACAGTTATTCTCCCTCCCTCACAGTGAATTTGATATTATCTATAAAACAATTATGGTATTTTCAAATACTTAAAATTGTTTAACAGGTGAAAAACTAATCCTAAATGTATCAAATAGTCTTTACAATTCAGACAACATTTCATTAATCATATTGAATAATCTGAAAATGATTTGAACTCAGGATGCTATCATTTGCTGATGAGAATAGATAGCGATATTCGATGAGAAACTGATGATAGTCAGGAAGTTCTAATATTTATTTGAAGAAAAGAAAAGTAAGCATAATATTTATATATTGTTCAAAGCCATATTGTATACCGTATGTATTTGTAGCCATATTGCCATATTGTATATTATTCCATTCGTAATTTTCAACATATACATTTATATTTATAATTAATAGATCTTTTAAAATGACGTTGAAGCAGCCACGAAATTATATTTTAAAATTATTATTTAGAAATTCGTTTATCATCTCTTTTATATTTACAAAATATATTTCCCTCTTTACTCAGGCTCACCGTATTCAAGTCGAGAAGACCAATGAATGGAACGATTAGTCTAGTAATTCATACCCAGTTTCAAATCGAGTGAAGTGGCTGGCTGTGTAAGCTGCAGTGAGCTAAGAAATTTTAAACAAAGGGGCTAGGGTTTATCTTACTATGGAAACAAGATATCATAATATAATTAGATATTTCACTTCTTAGAAAAATATAAGCAATACAAAATATTGCAGAAATGACATAAAACGGCGAATAAATTTATGCGGCACAAGCTGTCTCACACTACGTTTTTCTTTGGGGTCAGTTGATCTTCTAGGAGGATTTAAGCAGAGGGATGAATTTTAAGAAACGTTTTTATATCAAGGATTAAATTTTCTTAAAGGTTTTAAGGTTACTGCTGATAAACCTAAAGTAGGTTAAAGAAAGCCCTTCATGCCAAATAAATATTGTTCATAGAGTTTAAAAGGTTGTAGAGATAGTAGGTATTTTTTGAAAGTAGGAGAGATAAAAGATCAGCAATGCCTTCGCTGGGATTCGAACCACGGACATCTCGAATACACATCGAGCGTGCTGACCACTACACCATGAAGGCCTGCCATGGTGTAGAAGGTGGGAGAAATACTTTATGAGTTGTTTAGACTAATGTACGAAATTGAGTAACATGTATTTTTCTTTGAAAAAATAAACAAGCAAAAAAAAAAAAAAAAAAAGCTAGAAGATGCAAGTTTAACAAATGGATTGCATGAGCTCCACTGCACCTTACTATTGTGTTTAAGCCTTTAAGTGGTTAAGTGCAATATAAATATGAGCCTATTTTCTCTAAAAAAGTGCATAATAATATTATTAAACTGTTAAACAATATGTAAAAGAAAAAGGGCACTTCAAAACGCTTCGTGGCCTATATAATTTGCCTCAATTTTGGTACTATGTACATTCATGCACACATTTCGGTAACTTATACAGTTTAAGCTTTTTAACAGAGATAAATTGTAAACCAACTTGAGATAGACTGACAGCGAATTATTGCTAAGTCTAAAATAACAGCTGAGACATGAAAAGGGATTAAAAGACCATTTTATTGAAAATAAGGAACAGAAGAAACAAATAGTTCTCACAACTCAGCCAGCACTTAGGATGAGATAATTTAAATAACATTAACTTAAATTTAAAATAAGTTAGTAGTAAAAGGCTAAACAATTCAATTTAACGCCAAGTTGACTCACAAGCCTAACCCGAGTAGATATTCAAATACTGGTTATTATAATGCGAAGCCGTAGACTACAGCTTTATCTAATGTAGCAGCAATCTAGTAACGTAGCCTCGAGAGGTAGAACATACTTCTATCGTACAATCTTAAAACCTCATTTTAAATACTCGCGTACTACTTTGCAGTTTGGCGGGATAATAGAAAGAAGAAGTGAGAGTAAAAATCGAAAACAAAAATAGCTGGTTATATGAATACAAAAGAATACTTACAGTAAAGAACAGATAAAAGCTTCTCTGTAGCTGCATTCTAGTTTTCATTCCTGTTATAATGATATTGAGCGAGACCTAAAAACAACTTTCTTTTATCATATGTCTGCTTTATGACTTCTCATACACCAGTTTACTTTCCCCTTCGTAATTAACGTCATTCTCTTCCTTTTGACCGCATCTACGACTATATTGATGCAGTGTAGTGATGTCAGACTACTCTCTGTCCAATCCTCATACGAGGATAGCGTTGACGAGGGGTCACTAAAAGGAAGGGGCTAGTTCTCTTTAACCCCGAGTGAAACCAGCCACATCGACGAATGCCATGTGTTCATACTCACATAATACACGATCATACACTCGCAAGTGATGTTCAGCCTATTTCTTTCGAATACCTTAAATCAACACTGCGCTTATACACTGGGTATACGTGTCTCACTTTGGATACCACTTTTCTATACTATAATTTATGTAACTAATTTACAATGAAATCATAGTTTAAGCATTGCAAAATTATTAGAAATTGAGAAAAATGAGTAATTATAGTATCACTAAAATGATGGCTAATAAATTAGAAGACACATGGTTTGTTAATTGAAAATCCATTTCTTTTCTGTACATCAAAAGATAAAAATAATGCATAGTATCGCATTACCGACAACATGGTTGCAGAATATTAAAAGAAATTAATAAAAGTGTGGAAGGTTACTAAAATTACATTTATACTTACAACAGAAAAAATTATAAAAATTTCTAGAAATATTGTTCCATCCTTTTCAGTTGAAAATACAGCATTTTCAAGCCACTTTGGCTACAAAACAGAGATAGATCAGCCGATGTGCGCAGGCCATCTGTTGAGATGTCAATGAAATCTTTGACGGTCGGAAGTCTCAAGCTTTCCAAGATTACTTTCGCATTTTTCTCACACAATGTTGCTACACTCTTGCCTTTCCTTCTGACTTCACCTGAAAACCAGCGGACCAGAGTCTAATCACTATACGAAACATAATGACACTTGTGAAAGGAGGAGAAATATATGTCTAGAATAAAGACGTGCTCGACAGTTTGGACCAATACTTTCCCAAAATATTTTGCTATATTGTTTGACATCGGTAGCATCTCCAAGGATTTTCTTTGCTTTATGTTCCTGTAAAAGTGCTACCAAACCCTTGAAATATTTTTATATTCGCCTTCTTAAAATAAAGAGATTTATTTGCAAACTTAGTTGGGATGGTTTAATAAGTTTATTTACATAATACGTTAAAAGAATATAATATTTGAAATTTGCTTTCAAAGTTTAAAATAAATTGTAACGCATACCCGCACTAATACTTAGCATAGTATTAGTTAAATGAACACATCTCTTATGTGACTAATAATAACGAATTCAAAATAAATATTACAAAAACTTAAGTAAGAGAATATGCGAAATTATGATTGTTCCGAAAGGTGATAGCTTAAATTAAATACCAATGGCCGCCCAACCGGTATAGCGGTTAGCGTCGCTTAGTGCCGCGCCGAAGGGCCCGGCTCGAATCCCGGAGAAGGCACGGATGTTTGTAAATGTACAGTGCCAGTGCGGCATCCCAAAGACGCGGCAAGCCGAAAGCCCTCTGGTGTGGCCTGGTGGAAGGGAAGAGGGGTAGGAGACCCTCTCATCCGCCCCTCTATGAAGCGCTTTCCATCAAAATTGGGGCGGAACTGATCTAAATCGCCTTGTCGCCTATATGGTGCTTAAGGCGGTTGCCAACGACAGGAGTAAATTTTTAGCTTCTTGCCACGAGGAATTTCGTGGACTACTGTTGTGACCTGATGATACTGTCAGACAAGTCAGCATAAGTAACGCCAACAAATACGAATGAAGATAAAAAATTTGACTTGATTTTATTTGTCGTTTTCTATGTTTCAAAATACTAAATTAGAATTTTCTAATTTAATATTATGTTAGTCATTTCATAGGCGGTTCTCCTTAAATCAACAGTTGACTTTAGCAGTTTGAGTTGTTTGCTATAAAACGTTTTGAGAATCAATCTTGTTTTAAGATATCTTAAACCCAGTTTTCTTTGTTTTGGCTATTTCTGCTTCGGAACTAAGAATATAAATTTTAATAAATCTTTCAAACTAACTTCAAATGCATCTTATTTAGCCAGGTTCCTCTTTTGATTCTGCATTAAAAAAATGTTAGAAATATATAACACATTTTTAAATACATCGTAAACCCTATTCGAGAGACATATGAAGAAAATATACTGAATAATTTTGATTGGGAAACTCAGCAACAAAGGTAAAATGTATTATTACCTCATCCCTTTTTGAATTCCTTGGGACTAGTGCCTAGTCACTAATTAAAACATCAGATAAATTAACGCATCTAAATTTAAGATATTTAATAAGAACTAATTAAATTATTAAAAGCATGAATAAACACTAGTATGACAAGATTGTATTGGGCGAAAACGCCACGTGTTTCCCCTAAAAACGATGAATAAGCGTGGGGTAGCTATCAACAACCTGTGGTCAGTAAATATGGCGAATGTTTGATTTCATTATTTATTTGCAGGAAGGCGGTTATTGTACACAGGAATACAGCTTATTGTTCTTCAAAATAATCGCTTTCCATGGTTATGCAATTTTGAGAAAGCCTACAGAGGTATCGCATACTTTGGAGGAAAGCAGCCAGTGGGATGCGATGGAGCTCAGTACTTACATTGCGTTGGATATCGGCAATGTTAAAAAATCTGGCGCAGCATATCATGACAATCTCTTGGCGTTTTCCTAAGTTCGAAAGAGAATTTTGCGTTCGTACTTTGCTCCATTTCGCCTATATCAGCGTCATTGCACTAAAACTTTCTTCCAAAATGCGTGCAAACAAATTGCACGTCTGGATAACCACACTTCTTCACGTACGATGTCTTAAATACCTAAGGCTTGACTACCTGACTCTCAATAAAGGATACCAACTAATCTACACGCTAGCATAACTTCATCGCATTTATTGATAACAGTTTGTAGCGCAACTGTTTGAACAGTTTAGTGGTAATTTGATTTTTCAAAAAGCTACTTTACGCCGAATAATTCCTTTTATTTTCCATCAAAGTTTTAGCATCAGTTTTTTTCGAATGAAGGACTCTGCCAATTTTCGGTGGTGTAAACGATGTTGTATATTCCTATGAAGGATTTCCTTTGGTACTATTGAGCTCTCAATTGCCTTTTTTTAATCTTGACTAAAGCATTATTTAATTCATACTTTCAAATTCATATTTGAAGAGGTACAAAAAATTCATTTGACCAATTTAGAAAGTTTCCTTCGGACTCTCAACTGGCGATAGACTTTAGTACAGGTTACTTTACTCAAGCAGATTTTATATAGTTAAATTAGTATTTTAATCGATAAGTGCAAGTTAGAAATACATACTACAAAAAGTTTAGTTTACATCTTAATATTTCCCACGATATCGATATCTTATATTTACAACAAAAACTTAAAAAAAAATAAAAGATAAGTTTTGAAACCCTTAAAAGACAATATTTTAAACTTGTCCATGTTTCGGAGAATACAAAAATATTTATTCATAAGTTTTCTTTATAATAATAACCGATTTTAAAAATGTGTAATATTTAAAAGCTTTGAGATATTAGTTTAATTTTCCTCACTTTATTTTCTGAACTAAAGCTACTACTGTGAGTTTACTATTCCATAATGTATTTAATTTGCCCGACGGCTTGCAGAGAGTCTCTAAAAATAAAATTTTTTAAAGTGCAAATAGTACTTGAATTAGCAATTTAAACTGTTCACATAGTATCAGTATAATAATCAAATATAAATACAAGATAAATAAGACCATAATTTATCTGAAAATACATTTAGCAGTATGGCATGGCTTTGAGACTGTCCATTCTAGAACTTCATTCTGAGAGTTTGCAAATCATACTATACATTTGCTTGGGATCTAATATTCATCTTTATATCGAAGGCATAAAATAAATGTTTTCACTTGATGGACAGCAATGTATGACACTTCCTCATCACTAACACATGTAGTGATCACGCTGAACGAGGCGGAAAATGTACCTTTTGCAGGAGTATCTGCGGATTTCAGATTTGTGCAGATGTTGTGTCAAAAGTTGCCTTATTATTCTTAAAAATGACATGTAGTATATATTGCTGCTTTTAACTGTATTTGCTTCATAATTTCCGACCTTGTATTTCGAAAAAAGAAGCCCCCAGTGTTGGCAACAAAATGTATCTTTTTATGGTCGAGATTGATTGTTTGCTAGTTCCAGACATAATCCTAGTAAAAAATAATTGTCGAGAACATTGGTCTAATGACCTATTACTTATTGTTTCTTTTTGTGTTTTAATATGTCATCTCAACCAACAGATGTGCTATTAACCGAGGTGTCTCTTCCATCTATTAAAACGCCAATCATTATGCAGGTAACATAACCTGTTATCGCTAATGACACAAAAACGAGGTTCCAAACCGATGATTTGTGTGGCAGTGAAAAATTTCAGAAGAAACCAAGTGGTTGCCGTTGTGGTTCAAGACACTCTAAATGATTACTAGTGAATGTTTTAGGAAAGCAATAATAATCGTCGAATAAGAGAAATTCGCATTAATCATGCCAGTAACTGTGTTATGACACTCTTCCAGTCTTTTGAAAACTAGATCAATAACAATGGCACTCTCTGCAAACGATAGACACTAGTCTTTAAGTTCTGTCTGAGTCAGTCTACAATTAACACTTTTTCATGCCATCGAACTTTCATATGGTTTTGCAGATTTTATGAATAATGACAGTTATAGCTAGTGAGTATTTTGCTGTATGATGCCATATGCTAATATTTAAACACCCTGATGACTCATATTTTTTACCATTCACATTCCCTTCTTTCCACCATTACATCCATGTTCGTAATCTAGTCTATATTTAACGTATCCTTAACAGCTTATCAGAGTCAGTTGCATTTATGGGCCAGCTGAAACTAATGTATGTTTTATGGCACTCTGCATACATAGCTAGTTTATCTTATGGTATTGGTAGACTGACTTGTACACCAAGTAGAAATAAAAAAGTATTCTATACATACATCAAAACTAAGAAAAATTGTAATTTAAATTTTTATATGTTCTTAGTTAGTTTTTTCTAAGCGGTCGACGTAAATAATCAGAAATTGGATATATTATACATTGAAGAGCAAAAACAACGTGTAGCGCGACCTTTGGCCTACAAAACAGCTGCAACTCGCCTTTGCATTGATTCCACAAGCCGTTGGTAAATGATTGGAGAAATGTTGTACCAAATGTCTAAGCAATTGTCAGATGTTTCAATATGGTGGTGTAAGCTCTGAGCTGCCGCTCCATGACATATCAAAATTGTAGCGTAAAATGTGTAATGCTTTGGCTGACAAAGAGTATTTGCACTGATAACATAGAGACGGTTGTAATGCCAAGTATACATGAAAAAATATTACTACTTTCATTTTGCTTATTGAGAAATTTTATCGCGCAAAACTTCTTTCATAGGTTTTCTAAAACTTTGGGAATCATATATCTTGTTTTGTGTAGCTGAAGTATAATTTTTACTAAGAATATTACGCACGATTTAATTTTTAATCCTTATAGAGTGTTCAATACTTTTATTGATTATCTCATTCATTTTGAATTGCAGAATTTATCTTTCGGAATGTTTCAAGAACGAATCACACTTGTAATTCCATGACTATTCACATGAGCGTCAGCTAAAGGTTTTTGGTCATGAATTCAGCGGTTTAAAACAAAATACAGGTCTTTTAATGTTATCTCTTAAACTGTCTTATTAAAAAAATCTTTTGTGTTTATTCTTGAAGAAATAACTTCTTTTCACCTTTTTCTTTTGCAAACATTTATTTTCACAACATATTTCAAACATGTTCAAACATTTATTTTCACAACATCTGTACATAACTTTACATGTAGAAGAAATACAAATTATTACATAAAATGCAAAAACACTGTAAAACTTCAAAGAATGTTAGGTTCCGGAGATAAATATGACCGCATAATATAGCTTAAGCTCAATGTACATTTAAGAACACATACACATCCTGGCCCCAGATCAGAAAAATATTTTTAACAGTTGTTACACAAATTAACATTTAAATTTCTCACAAATGATACTCATGTAACGGAAAAGCCTAATTTTGTAAGAAACAAACTAACAACACGTAAGTTTTATGTATTTCTTTCAAAGAGTCAATAACACTTTTATTCCTTACATATGTGTTTTAAATAATGTTATATGCTTAAAAATCTTCAGAATTTAGCTTAGATTGATATAGTTAATAATTTCAAAAAATATTTCAAGAGTAACATAAGGAATTTCCAGTTGATTCTTAATTATTCATATTAAAATTCAGTATGCTTTTTAAACATATATTTAAATAAACTTTCACTGATGAAATTAAACTGTTAACAAAGAATATAGATGTAAATGATGATCTTTTAATAACGACAGTTACTTCAAACAGGAATTTCAGACATTTGCTTCAAATAGCAGAAAAATTATTACACAACATAATAATTATTACTGCAGAGAATTATATTAATTAAGGTAGTTACAAACATATATTTTTAACGTATATTCGTTACTCAGATCCCAAATCCTCGATGCATCTAAATTAGAAAATTGCACAAGCATATTATTTTATGCAATGTAACGTAAAGCAAAGTTATATATAGTGAAAAAATTAAAATTAAAAATGTATAAAACATACTCCTTTGTTTAAGACATTCATGAAAGTGTTTCGCCATAAAACTAACTATCGCTGAATTTGCCTGTTACAAAGCATTAGCATAATCTTTATAAAAGAAGTACCTGAAGTGGCATCATCCGGGACAGTGATAAATCTTGTTTCAACCATTTTATTCGAAGTCTTATTTTGACTATAAACAAAAGCTGTTTTAAGTAAAGACGCTTTTATTTCTTTGATCAAAAACAGATTTCTGTCGTACAGTTACTTTTATCTTTCAGATTTCTTTCTTTCTCGCTGCGGCCTCTTAGCAAGATATAAGACGTGTTCAAATGAAAGTGATTCGAAGCGCCGCATGCGAAAAGCTTGCAATGGATTTTCGTGAAACAAACGCGGTAGTGAAGCTTTTTGTACCACGCATGCGTGTGCGGAAGGAGATGTGAACTAACTTCAGTTGTAAAGACGTGGTATTCGTTCAAAAATGGGTGGTGTAGATGCAGTTGGGTCGAAAACTGATCAACGAACTGCAATTAAGTTTTTAACACTGGGAAGGTGGACATTCGTCGAAGAATGGTGATGATGTACGGAAACACGTGTGTGTCGAAGCCTACGGTGATGAGGTGGACGAGAATGTTCAGCGAGGGTCGCCAGGAGACAATGGATTTGCCGCGGCCCAGTCAGACGCACAGGGTTTTGACAGATGAGCTGATTACGAGCATTGACACGACAGTCAAGGCAAATGGACATCGAAATATTGTCAGCAACATTCTGAAGTATCGAAAAGTTTGTTACCAATGGGTACCCCGCATACTGTCTGACCACCACAAGAAATAGTGAATGGGCCTCAGTTTACAGCATTTGATGCGCTACACGGCTGACGGTGACGACTTTCTGCAGCACATAGTGGCAGGTGATGAAATCTGGCGTCCGGTTGGAAGAGAAGACCGTCAGCATGCAATGGAAACATCCCGACTCGCCTAGGCCCAAAAAATTCAAACCTTAGCACTCAGCCGGGAAGATAATGTTGACGGCATTTTTCGACATTCAGGTTCCTCTATTACTGGAGTTTAAGGAGCCGTATGTCCCCATAAATGCTCGAAAGCTTGATAATGTACACCGAAAGCTTGATAAGCCGCACAAGGCTATCAAAAGCAAAAGTCCAGGTATACTGTCGCTAGGTGCCATCTTTCTGCACGACAATGCAAGGCCGCATATCCCCCGGGTGTGTGTCGAGGCATTGGCCCGTAAAAAGTGGGATGTCTTGGAACATCCAGCTTACAGTTTCGATCTGTCGCCTTGCGACTATCACATCTTTCGAACTCTGAAGAAACGCCTAATGGGTCAAGGCTTTTAGTTCGACGAAGACGTAAAAGCCGCAGTTATGAACTGGTTCCATGATCAACAGACATCATTCTTGACGGACGGAATTCGTAACTTTCCCAAGCCATGGGATGACTGCCTTAATGCAGAGGGTCATTTTTTAAACAAACATTATGTGCATTTTAATCACTAACTTTTGCTATGCCTGTCTATGTTAGATGTCTCACTTCTGTCGCTACACATCTCATGGTTAAACACCTCAAATCATTTTCATTTGGACGCCCATTATAGATCTGCAGGGATCCATATTTACAAATATTTCACTCCATATAAAAGGACGTAACTGTCAGGCTATGATAAATACCAACAGAGGTAATTTCATAATATAACCGGAAAAAAAAACCACCCAATCTGAAGTTTAAAATTAGCCAAAAAAAATACCCATAGCGTACATAAAAAAACTTTATCTATTTCGAGGGTAATCAAATTGTGGTCTCTGTTTTGTAGGAACAAAAATATATACTATAAAATATACACTATACGCTCTGTATCTGATAACAAAATCGATTGAATTTTATCTAAAATCTACCCAGATCGAAACTTGCGTTTCCATCTAATAATACTTTCTTTTACACGAACAGCAGAAGTATTGAAGCAAATGTAAGTGTTCCGATGAATATTTCTTTGAAGATTGCTGAGTAATAGTTTTTTATATATCAAAGACGTTTTTCGTGCAAGTATATTCCGTGAATGCTTTGAACATAGAAATGTATTAAAACAAGGAAATTCAAGGAAAAACTAACAGTGTTCATTCTTTGCAGAACACGAAAAGTAATAGTAATTGAAACAGAACTGAAATTGCTCATGAAAAGTACTTCTGGTTAATTTACAAGAAAATAAAAAAACGTCGACGTCAGAAATTTACAATAAAAGTTTCAATAAGAATAATTAACAGCGGATATCTTCATCTCAATTTTAAATTTCCAAATTTTTTCTATTATGGAATATTTTCCAAAATGTTCTAGGTACTTTGTTTTAATCTATTTTGTCCAAGGTCCATCAACATCAGGATTTTTATAAACATATATCTCATAAGATCTTGCAGATGATGACATGTGACACAAATATTATTAATTAAAATACAACATAAACATAATATAGTAATTAAACATAATACACAAATTAAATTTAGTATACATACAAGAAAACCGACAATTATACTAACACTGAATTAATATATTTCTTAGATAAAAAATTTCCAACTTTTTTTAGAATTTTTTAGAATTATTTCAGAGCGTATGCATATAATATGCATGTATTCGTTTTTGAATTTAGTGAACAGCTTATCAACTAAAAGTACGTAAACAGATGTCAAGGCAAATATATCAAAGACTCAAAAGATAAATTTGTTATTTTGATACAGCTTAAATCAGTATGTATTCGTTTAGGAGCAATTTATACTTTTATATCGCGTGATAAATATCCGAAGTTACTTAATATAAAATCTCACAGAAATGATGTAATACAGTTATTAAACACTCATACAACAACAGCTTGGAAACATTTTGAAATGTTAAAGATGGAATAGAAAGTAAGATAACCGACCTCGTTCAAAAGACCGATTTTGGCTAAAAGTCTCAAATAATTTTTTATTTCATATTTTTAATTAAAGGTCACACTCTTAACTATCAAAAACTACTTTTCTTGATATATTTATTGGAATTGGAGATATGCTAGTTTTTGAGAGACGACTAACCGGAAGTTATTGTTTGCCACAGCAGAAATGAAAGATTAAATGACAAATTAAAAATGCAGTTTTCGCTCTTTTTTACGTTACTTGCTAACTAAATAATTTTAAGCATTTCAATTAGTCTGAAGAATCTGGTAAAGTATTTTTATTATGAATTTTCTCGTTTTCGTTTGGCAAAGTGAACAGTTGTGTTCATATGGCATGTAATGTTAATCTCAGAACTTTAAATGCGAATACTGATAATTTTTTTATGATTGATGTTCACAGCGATCGTGATACCTCTAAAAGTTCCTCATAGAATCAATTGAAATTTTGCACACAGAATTTGTATTTTATTATGCATAATGTAGACTAAGAGTTAAAAAAATGGCTTGTAGAAATTAAATTATGTAATTTTTCCTACAATAACGTATGTATTTTTGAAAACTTTTTGTATATTGACTACATATTTAGCCATACATTACTAGTGAATCAAAATTTTTTAGTTATTTTACTTCACAGTATGCTTTTGATTAATACACGTAAACCAAAGTTAAAAATATGTTTTTATCATCATTATTTTCTTGCCAGTGATGATTGATGTTTGTGTTCATTTCGATGTAAAATTTTCAGTTCTTTGCATAAATTTCACAAAATAATGACATTTTTATCTCTTTGCTAGTGATCATATTTAGATGTGAGTGGAATCCAATAAAAAATCTCATAAATTCCGAAATATATTAATTATGTTGGAAAAAGGCCCTTTGAAAGAGGTCGATTAACTAATAATAAAGTAACTGAACGGAATCTATTGCATTTAATCTAACAAGTTGTGAAAACTGTTCACACTTGGAAGCAGAAAATATAAAGAATTAACTGAGCCCTTGTCGAGTTTTGAACTACAGAATTTTTTAAATTTTCCATTTGAATGTGCTAATCACTTACACTACAAGAGCACATTTTATGGAATACTTTAATTCCTTACATTCTACCCATTTAAGAGGCAACACTTGAGAGAAGTACCAGTCCTAATTTTTGACATCGAAGTACTGCTGAATAATCGTCCACCACATTAATTTCGAAGCCATTGTACAGACTATTAAAACTTCTATATTTACTTTCTAAGGTTATGGACATGCTAACTACTTATACTACAATATCACGCTAAGTGGAACGCGACAGTTCTTTACATTAAATATTTCTTTAAAACGTTAATCATAAAATTATTGATGGGTATATCTGCATAAACTGCAATATTTTAACTGAAGCTTCGTTGAAATCAAACCTGATGCGTGTATTTAAGTAAAATTAGTGGTGATACGTAGCATTAAATTTTAATCTCAGCCTGGACGTTATAAAACTTGTGAGACGACAATGTATAAACTATGAATTTTGCCTACTAGAGTGAAAGCAATTAGAACTCACTGCTGCTCAATTTGTTAGCCGTATGATGTTTGTTATATAACTCAAAATAATATATTTTGTAAATAACGGTGGTAATGCGCGAAGCTAATGATGTTAGTATCATAGGTTCATTTTAAATATTACAGTGTTATACTTTTCTTATTTAATATGCAGAATTAAATAGCAAGATAACTGTGGTTTAATAACTTTTTTCACTGAAACATCAAACAAATATTATTATTTATTTTAACAAAAAACGAGCTTAAGATCAAAACAATGAAATAACCTAGTGTAATTATTTCTATTCATCACAGGTCCTGTCATTTAGAAGGCGTTTCAACCGTATGATTTAATATGAAAATTTTTATTTCTGCATCCTATTAGATGGACGATTCTAAGTTATCTTTGAGACAAAGCAATAAATAATGCAGACTTCCTATGTCTTCTAGGTTCATCTATTTTTGCATTTTGCATATATTTTCTCCATTTACATGCAAACATTATAAAGTTTTCTTTTATTAAATATTTTGAATTCGTAATGTATTATTTCAAAGCAAGAATTAAAAAAAAAATATGCGACGTTTGAAATTTTTAGACAGATAGCTCTTAATTGTTTATTATCTTTAAATGTTATCAAGAGTCAGATTTACAAATGAAAAGCAATCGAGGGAATCAACAGCAAGATTCTAAATTTGATTCAGGGATTTCAAATAAATTAAAACTTTCTCTTAATCACATAAAATTTCATAACCTTAGTTCGAAATAAATTGTTTAAAAATTCTTTACTAATCGGCAGATTTAATAAAGAAGGATATTAGCCCAAGTTTCTACTCACTCTTGAATAAATAATGAAGTTGTTCTCAATTTTATCTTCACAAATTTTCTGCATGAAGAATCTTGGAAACTAACTTCATCATGTAATTACGTAAAAGATGGAATAAAATCATAAGGCAGCAAATTTGCGGGAATTAGAAAATTGCAAATAGTTATATTTTTTGTGGCAAGAACCTACCAATTAGGCGATTTCATACGCATTAAACTCAGTATTAAGGAAAAATTTTTTTTTCTCAAATATCCTTATCGAAAACTGAATTAACTGAAAAACGTTTTACGCCCTGGTTTTCATTGATTCCATAGGGTTTTAGTAGTAATCAGTTGAATAAAGTCTTTTCAAATAAAGAAGTTTACTTAATTTTTATACGAAGCATAGTTTTAAAGGAACTTTTTTTTCATAATAATAATAAATTTTTAATGCTGAAACTATGAGCATTTTTATTATTATCTTTGTAGGTATTTTTCTCTCCTTATCGCATGTCTTCGTGGTGTTATTGAAAAGCACATCCTCTGGCAATAAGAATGTCCGGAGTTCCAGTTTCTGACAGATTATTCTTTATTTTCTATGTTTCCTGCTCTGATAAATCTCTAATAACTCTACAGCGGTGCCCGAAATAAAATGCGGTGGACGATAATTTATCTTGACGATTGGGTCCGTTCTTCCTTAGCCGCCCTTTAATCTTTTGATAGTTCTACAGCGAACTCAGCTTGCATTCCAGTTACACACTCTAGTAAGAGCAAAAGAAGACAGCTAGAATTTCAAATTTACTAGTAACAAATAAGGTGTCTATTTGGTAAGAAACAAGTCTCATTAATCTCCGCAACCGTCAAAAGGTTAAAATGGGGGAGACTCTTAATATGTTTTCTACTCTCTTACCGCGTATCAGGATAACTGCAAGCGCGTCTCGCTAGCACTCGGAAGATACGAAGTTCGGGTCCCGATGAGGACATAGCTCATTTTTCGTTTTTGCTTTAAAAAACCTTATGCCTCTGAAATTTTTATGCCATATGAGAGAGATAGAGGAAAAATTTTTGTATTAAATTCAAGTCTGAAAGAGAACGTTTCTTTCGAATTCTTTTCATACATCTAATCTCGAAAGAATTAAATATTCTTACTTTCAAAGACCTCAATATTTTAAAAAACTAGCACAGTTATAAGAACATCTTAAATTATTATTGCCACAAAACGCTTCTTTTAAGAGATATTTATACCTCGAATCATAGCTTGATTTTTTACAAATGAAATATGAAATCTGTTATGAGTTATTATGTAAATCTAATGGAAATTGAGGAGCAGCTAAGAGTATTCTCGAAAAATGAAAAATGGGTGTTTTGTTTAATTTATGACACTTCAAGTTCAACTGTAGTTTCAGAGACTTGTTCAAGTATTAAAATTTTACTCTAACTTTTCCACTGTATCACTTTTATTGAATCGATTAGGTAAATGACATACTTTAGAGTTTTAGGAAACCGTTCATATCCATCGTTTGTGTTTACAGTGTCATCTTTTCAGGTTTTTAAACATTTTCTGAACTAAAGGTAAATTATCAACTATGTCCATTTATTTTTCTCTTCTAAAAATACAAAATTTTGCGAAAACAGGCTCAATAAACTTGAAACAATGTTCCCAACTATGGTGACTATCTTCAGCAAAAGTGTAAGAATGTTGGTTACTGAAAGAGAGTTTTACTGAAGCTGTAAAACTTTTTAAAGCTCTAATATCTCTTACGCATTTTTCTATAAATTTAATATTTTTCTTCGTGGAGATTTTCTCTTACTTTTTCCTATTAAAAGAATCCGTAACTGTGGGAAAACATTTTTGAGAAACAAAAATGTTCTAAACGTTAAATCAATCCTAACTGAAAGATTACAGGTGGAAAATTTAGCACCCCGTAATAAAATCAAATCACACATAAATTTTAAATAAAATGTGAAATAACTAAAGAAACTTCTCATTAATATTAGGTAGGAAAATTGAAAAAAAAATAATGCAAATGCTCACTTTATTTTATCAGGTATTCAGAATAAATAGTAAAGAATAAATATTGTTTCTAATACAAACACTGAGCCAAAGCTCAAGAACATTTGATAAAATAAAATAGATAAATTTCAAGCAAGCGGTAAAATAGAAAATTTTGAAATCCTTTCTGTTAATAAAAAGATAATAAAGAAATTATTAAAAGGTTTGTATGCAAAAACAAATATTATGTAAAGGATATAAAACATAATTCAGTCACTACCAGTTCATGCTACATCCCAAATCATATTTCTCAAATTACATATAAGTTGTGGACCAGTAATTTACATGCATTTTCACATCACAAGAACTTCGTTTTTTATCATAATGTTTTCTGTAGATTTGAATAATATCTAATAAAATTATTTAATGATTAGATTTATAAAATAATAGCCAATTAACTGTTTCATTTTTTTTTTCAAATTCGATACAAAAATTATCATATTATTTACCTCATTTTTTTGTTCATTTTACATTTATGAGTACGAAAATTTTATTAGAATTAATATTTGTGATATTTTCAGCATTTAGAACAATTTTTAAAGCAAATAAATTCATAAAATAATATATGTAACTATTAATAATATTTTCTCTGGAAATTCTATATTCTTCCTATATCAGTGCCTAACAGCGACAAAATTAAAAATTGTTAAAAAAAATAAATTGCTTTTCAATTATGTTCAGTTACAATTACTAGAATTATTACTAGAATTATATTCAGTTGGTCGTTTTTTGGAGGGAAGACAAAGATTTGATTTAGCTTAAAGACAGACACAGTCCAACATGTTTTACCTTCTACTACTGCAAGCCTTTCAGTCAATCGAAAGATAATATCCAATCGACACAATTTGAATATTTATTGCCAGTACTTTTATACATCACATAAGCCTTCCATAAACAGATGTTTAGAACAAGTCATCTAGAGGACTTTTCACTACTTCCAGGCTATTTACAGACGTTTCAGATTTTGTTTCCGAATTACAATCTGAATCATAAGAGCTGCAAGAATTTAGTTGCATACATTATGAATCAGCCATTATTTCATTGTAAAAAAAACAGTTTTAATTACTTGTACTATCAAATCAATAGTAAAATACAGAAGAGGAGCCAAGAGCGGAAAGATAAAAATTCGCTGACTCATGCAAAAAGACTTGCACACCCTTTTAATCCAATCAAAATACAACAAAATAGACTTTACTGACTGCCACTTAGTGGACTTCTACTGCCATCTCTAGGAGTAAGTTGATATTAAAACTAGAAAAGGTGTGAACAGAATAGTAAAAGCAACATAGAAATAAGAGTGCACGTATAGAATACGGGCAAACCATTAAAGTTCCGAAAGCAGCACCCATACGGCGCACGCTCAAAACAGGCAAATAACTAATTAGAAAATTGTATTTCTAGAAAATTTTTAAAAATAATTTTAACTTTCTCTGGAAACACTTTCTAGATTTATTGTTTTGGAATCCAAATGGGGTCTCTAAGCTGATTCTAAGGAGACTGCAATCAACAATTTTTTTTCTGAAAGTGTTAGGCGGTAATTTTCGTAGAATAAAAATAAATAACTTATAAGGTATATCTCCCACATTCTTAGCATGCCTTCGTGGTGTAATGGTCAGCACACTGAGCCGGTATTTCAGAGGTCCGTGGTTCGATTCCCGACGAAGGAATTGCATATTTTTCATGTCTCCTGCTACTAAATAACCTAATGTCTCTACAAACTATTTGAAAATAAAAAGAATCTACGTAATTCCTTTGTTCTGTAGTGATTCATGAAAATACATCTCTTGTGTTCGAATAGCCAATTCGCCTTCGCCAGAGATTTGAGCAAAAGAGGGATTAACTGTTAAAGGTATCACGTTTGTATGGAAAGATTTGTGAAAACGTAAATTTCTTTGTCGCATCTTAGGAAAACTACAAAAGTATCAAGCAGTAATTCGTTCAGTCGGTGAGAAAAATACACACATTAATCAACAATGATCTATTTAATTACTAAGCAATCAGCCAGCTTGCCGTTCGAAGCCCAATTATTCAACAAAAATAACAGCTAGAGGAAAAACATAATTCAAAAATATCTTTTTTCAATATGTCTTTTGATTTGAGTTTGGCAAAATCAATATATTTAATATAAATACTATATATTTCTAGCTTCGCTAGCTTTTTAGCGGAGGTTCTGAAAATTTGAAAAATATACATGAAATTTTTCCCTCATTCAAGTAGTTCAGAGAGCGAGCTCAAGTAAATTTTAAAATAAATTCACCCACGTAGTGATTGTCTTTTTAACTGATTTGCTCATTGAATTTGGGTGCATTTGTGCTGATTGATGAAGCATTAATAGTGAAAAGTTGTAAGAAAAAAAAGTATATCTAATGCTCTCGATAATTTAAAAAATATCATTGAACGATGAAAGACAGACTGAACGGTGACAATGACAATGACAACGGTGATAATGCAACCTGCAATCTGTAGCACATGTTACAGTTACAGTAGTAGGGAGTAGCTTGAGGCCTGTGGAACAACTGTGACAACAATAAATGAGTGAACGAGATTCAAGGTACATGGAAAAAGAAGTGAAAATATCTTAGCAAATATTGCAATATTAAGATTACTATGCATTCTTATCGGAATGTAGGTTCTTTTAAATAAATACTATTGTCATAATTACGGATAGTTTATCCATGAATTCGTTTCATTTGTTAAACTCGTACTGTGTTCGCGTCCTCCGGAAATTAAAGTTACAAAATTTTTCCCTCTCGACATTCTTATGACAAAACTAGTAAAACCAAAAGCGGAAAAATACGGGAGTAAATAGAGTAAACAATCTCAGTTCCTTTGCATTAGTGCACGTATTAGTTTAAAATAAAAATAAAAAAAAGAAAACGTAAATTTGTTCAGAATAGGCATTTTGGAAGAAAATGTTTAAAAAAATCAATCCATATTCTTTAACTAAATTTCATTTTCAAAATTTATACTTTCCTTAAAGAAGCAGTTCTGTGTTTAAATGTGTGAAGTCATGGTTTATTTATTTATGTGAAGTCATGGTTTATTTATTTATGTGAAGTCATGGTTTATTTATTTATGTGAAGTCATGGTTTTTTTATGTGAATTTTTTATGTGAAGTCATGGTTTCGACCTAGCTCGTTTATCAGCTGATTTTCCTTCCTTCCTTACACCTGAAAGTATCTGTAAAAAAAAGGTAAGGTTTGGCTATTGTTATCAGTTTTGAAATTATCCCCTAAATGTGGATAGTTTCCAATACGATAGCAAATTTTTCTAGAATTTAAAATTTAAACTCCTTCTTCATAAAGCCTATAAATCACTATGTTCGGGAGCAGTTTTTGTGTGACTTATTATCTCGTTTAAATCTGCAAACGGTTGAAATTTAGCACGTTTCTTTCGACGGAGTTTAGAAACAGCAGTTTTCTGGAACAGATAATATCATTTTCAATATGCTTTCAGTAGAATTATCAATGCACAAAGTAACATTAATGGTTCAAGATTCTTCGTTCTCCTATTTTTCACCCATAAGCCGGTCACTGAGCACCTCAAAATCAGTGCATTATCTTAAACAAAAAGCATACTTTTACTGTATCAATATACGCATTATACTGAAGCGAATGAAGGCAGCTTTAGACTGTGCTGTTACGTTCAGCGTCTATTGACTACCTATATTCGAAAACACAACCGCTCTCTCTCGTGTAATTCGAGTTGGTACGAAATAGTATGGGTTTTAACTTTCGGAAAGAATTTACGTTTAAGATCTAATGAGTTATTCAAGTTAAATATTTATTAGATGTGAATGAAAACTAATTTTTGCCACAGAGCTCCTCGAGATAATTTCAGTTTCTTTATAAAAAACGAATGATGTTCCATTGCTATCATTTTAATTTTAGTCGAGATGGGACATACTTAAGCAGATCGAACTTATCCAAGCCGCAAAATCCTCATTAAGTTTCAAGCTGAGGGGAGCAGCTTTACTGCAGATATTGCACATTGGCATAGCAAAGCACTTGCATTTTATTTTCATATGAAACCATCGTTTATTTGCAATTAAAATTACATCCGATTCCCAAGTTCTTAGAATTTCCATTTTAGTACTGACAGCGTCACATAAAACAACACCATGGAATATTCTTTTTAATATTACATGTATTATCAAATATACTGATTTATTTCGACATTGCGAAATTAAATCTATTTTTCGTAGAAAAAATAGAGTTTATTTTGTCAAAGAAGAAGTAGAGTTGACTCTGCCAGTTTTGAAAATGAAGAGTTACAGGCACTAACTTTATAGATTTTGCCGATTAGAAAAGTTGTATTTAGTTTTAATCTGATAAATCCATTTCGCAGAGAGAGTAAAGATAAATCATTAAAGAAAATAAAGACGAAAACTTTAACAAATAGAAACAATTGGAATTAAATTGATCGCAACTACTAAAAAAAAGTATCACCGAAACCTGCACTTAAAGAAATAAAATCTCTTAAAAGAGATTTTTATTTCTTTAAGTTTGTCAAAATAACTTATAATAAGTTATTTTGACAAACTTAAAGAAATAACTTATAAACTTTGTTAAAATAACTTATAAATAAGTTATTTTAACAAAGTGTCGTGTATAACAACTAATGAAAATAAATGAAAGATTAAATTATAATAAAAGCAATTGATACAAAAAGTAGCTACCCATAGTTCGAAATGCTCTTGAAAGGTGTTCTTTTCTTGTTTGTGATTAAAATGACATAAGACATTTGAACAAAACATATGATGCACCCTCAAGATACTCAGTTATAAAATGACAGTGAACACTATACGAATCATCCTATTTCGCCCTTAAATACAGTATTATACAGCCTATTAATTATCAAGTAATTAAGAAAGCAGAATGCTCTTATCGATTTTACCATTTGGCCGCTTATGGACACAGATGGCTCAGTTTGGTTTATTTGACTATGGTAAAGCACACGAGGGCTATTTGTCTAAGGAGATGGATGCTTTCAGGAAGGATTATCTAAGAGAAACTAGCTGGTATCCACGTTTTACATGAGAGAAAACCGCGAAAACGTCCACTCAGCTCACCTGGTTTACGTGAAATCGGGCCCAGTTCGAATTGCAGTCTTCAACGACTTTATCACTTAGCCGCTGGTGAGTCCTTGTGGGTCTGAACAATCATCAAATTACCTGTAGTCCTAACTACGATAATTTCTAGTTGCTTGTAGCCAGAAATAAATTAATAATAAACTAATAAACTATGTTACTGCATAAACTATGTTAATAAATAAGTCCTAATAAGTTTAGTCCTAATAAACTATGTTCCGGCATTTAATTTTCATGTGAATGTTAACAATTCATGATCACTCAAAATTCTGTTCTCAAAGGAAGAGCTCTAAGTATTCAACATGTTAACGGACTTTTTTTCAAAGGAAAAGAAAAAGAAAGGAAAAAAATGTTACAAACATCTGATTTACAAAGAAATGAGGAAGATCGTTTTTCCAAGAAAAAAATATTTTACCTTCCATTCGAACATGGAAAAAAGCCCAATAAACATAATTACAAATTAATGAAAGCATTCGGAGGTACAACGCGAAAATTTACAAGTGAAGGAAGAGCATCCATTGTGATAACTTGGTTCAATGGTTTAAGAAAACCGTTTACAATAACGCATCGATTTAATCATTGCTTGGTAGAGGAAATGACATGGATTAAGTAGTGCAGAATTAACTCTAAATTTGTGAAAATACAACTACAGACTGGAAAATGATGAGGACGTTGTGATCGCTACAACTAATCCAACAGCCAAATTAGCGAATCTATGGCCCTAAAAATTTGTCTGTACAAACGAAAATCTCTTCGTAAAAAAAAAAAAGCACGGTTTTTCACAATACTGGATATTTGGCAGGTTATGCCAAAACCAGCGAATATTTTCCCGCTCAGGTTCTGAATAGAGAGGCAATTACATTTATGGCAGAAACCATCGACTATGCACATCGATGATTTACGTAGATGCTTGGCGGGCATCTAAAACAGAGTAACTGGAAAAAGGTGAAAATATTTTACTGTGAACTACAACTCTGTTTATTCAACGACAGCTAATCCTACACAAAAAGTTCAAAGACTTTGGCCCGTTCGTAAATTGTGGAATAGAAATTAATTCGCCATCATTATAAATCATACTTTGCAAAGTTCATGTGGCAAAAATCCTTGGGATAAAAGTGCTTATGATGTCACATTAAAAATATTTGCGGAAGCATGACAACCAAAACGTGTGTGGAAGAGGGAAACATAAACATAGTCATAATGCTGGCGCCAACTTAGCATTTAAAAAGTGGTTACCATGACATTAGGTAAGTACCGATTTTTTTGAAATTTATTAGTTAAAAATTCAATATTTCAACAACAATAATTTCCAATTTATAAATTTCCAGTTTACTGCTTAACTGCAAAGCTTCAGCCTACTAGGTTTGGTGAATTTCGAGATTTTGCGACCGACCGCAGGAACTGGTAATTCAATGTATGATTTTAAGATTTGTATAATGTGAATGTGTTTGAAGAATTTTTTCATTTTTTTTACGAATTTAATAAAATATTTCGCACTTAGTTGTGGCATTCTATTCTAACAAAGGCGTTCATAAGGGGTAATATGTGTATAATTTACTGCTGGTGAAGTGAAAGTTGAAGGTCAGATTAAAATAAACATATATAGGAATATTACAATTTTTTCGATAATTTCGAAGAAAGCAAATTTAGTTTTTCAAAGTTCCTCAAAATCTAACTAAGTAAAGTGCAAAACTAACCTCTAAATCTATTACTAAGTAAAATGCAAAACCATTTTACTTTATACATTGCAATTATTTTAAAATATATTCTACATATTCATCTCTATCAATATTCCAAACGCCAATTCATTTAAATGCATTAAAAATACAGTACAATCTGTCTGTTACAGGTTGAGAGCTCATAAGAAGATTATTTACAGTAAACATTCACATATTATATTACACAAATTTATAAATTGTATACATCAACAACAAAGACACAATACACAAGCATAAAACATCATTTATAATTACAAAAGTCTTTGTATTTTAGGGCTCTTTAGAACTCCTTTCATAAAGAAGATCAATTTACTTTGCATATATATTAATCAAATATTTTGATTTTATATTTATATTACTCATTTATCACTTCATAGATTTACAAAGCTTATTTTGTACATTGGCTCTTCAAAAGACTGGCAAAAAGAATTAAATGACGTATGTATAAGCTGATATATTCGTTAAAGAAATCTAAATATGAGATTTTACATTTATTGAAATATTCGATGACACTGCATTTCATATTAATTTATATTTAGTTACATATAGAGCAGTTTAATAACATTATAAATATCTTTATATGCTTGCGCTATCTTTAATATCTGAACTCTAATAATTCATTGGAGTTTTTTTTTTTTTGCTTTGTTTTGTTTAGAATACTTCCTTAATGGGTTACAAGCAAACTTATCCCCAAAATCAAACTGCGTTTTGTAACTGAAGCTTTAAAAATCTGCATAAGTCGCTATTTTAATAATATTTTATAAAATTTAAACTAAAGAGTAATAATAAAGTGCTAGTAAAATTTCTAGTTATTTTACTAATAATTCTGTCTCCATTCTTAAACAGCCGAGAAAATATCATCGACAAGTCAAATTTCTTGTTATGATAATTGAGTTAATGTATCAGCGCAGATTGAAGAAATGGATTTAAACATGGGTTAACGAAAAACTGATATTTCGTATGAAAACCACGCGGTAGAAATGTACCAACTTAACTTCTTACACAATGGTTGAATTTGCTGTGCGTTCTTTCCGTTCTTGAATATAACTATCAATAAGCGTAAGAATATAAAATGAGGCTATTACATTTTTATGTTAAGTTTACTTATTTTTGAAATTTCACAGTTTAAAAACATTTTAAAGTAAAACGTGAGAAAGTGGTTCACCTAATATAGAGAGAAAATGATAATTTCATTTACAAAGACTCACAAGATATTACCACAGATCGATGACGTCTGAGAACTTCACAAAATTGTTATAATGCTAGGAAAGTAGAACTAACGACTTCTTCACAATGTAAATTATCCATGAGATATCATTCACGACATTTATAACAGTGTGGACTTAAAGGAATAGCACAGAGCATAGAATCAAACAAATGTACCAGGATATTATTCGTTTTGACTTAATTAAAAGATGTTCTTCAATTTAAAGACGAAGTGAAGTATAAATTGCTGTGAAATAGTATTTGCGTTATTTCAAGGTATCAAAACATTCCTCATTCTTAAATCTTTGACATACAATGGCATCTGAAATGCATCATTTATTATTAACATCAAAACATCTTTTAATTAAACAGGTTTTGAAGCGTCCCAGAACATCACCAAATTGTGGTCATTTCAAAAGGAGTTTAGACTATAAAATAAGCTTACATACATATCTGTTAGAATATTTTGTAGCTTAAAGCTTTGTTTCTACAATTTTTAAGTACATCATTTTATTCGCAGGTCAAAGAATAATCACAAGTAATAAATAACTGTTTTTCTAATCTTCTTGTCATTGCAAACTATATTTGGCTCAATTAAGCGTATGATTATTTATCCTTAAATAGAAACTTATTTAACAAAGGATTTGACACTAACATAATTAAGGAAGTTATTATTTAAAGATTGCAGACCGCGACCTCAGTATTAATGAACCAATATGAATTATTCGGGTTTATTTACCTTATGAATATAAACCGGGCACCAGCACCTCAGACGCTGCGCAGATTATTGTTTCTGCATTTGGAAATGATGCAATGAGTAAATGTTAAGTACTAAAATGAATTAGACTAACATTTTGTAGACGAGACTCACAAAAGATGCTCAATGCTCCAATAAACCACTGCCTACACAAGACCAGCTTAAGGATCGCATCAAGTTAAGCTCAGTTAACAATTTTGAAGAACTCGCAAACTTTTAAATTTAATATGAGATGTGAAAACTTCCGTATGCATTTATATTGACTTGTAAAGATATATTAGCTCAGTAAATGTGTTATTCAAAATTTTAGAATCGGCTGCTAACATTACGCTCATCCTTATCAAATTATTAAATCAAATATTTTATAAAGCATATATTGCATTAGCGTTCTTACCATTAGTTGTCATCAAGAAAGTAAAAGCTCTTAATGACAAAAACCCAGCGTCCACCAAGCAAACATACTGCTTGTTTTATTTGATCACCACTCGGACTGTTATTTCTAGATTTCTGCAGAATGGTCATTGATTCTGAAGTCTGCACAGAAGATATGCAACAAATACCAGTTGCACAGTTTCAAAAGAAGTGCACAATGTTTCCCATAGAGAAGTCCTTTTTTACGAAGACAATGTCAGACCATATACACCAAGTGTAATATGGGATTTGTTAAAATAATTCAGCTGAGAACTTCTTCTTGTTCATCCAAGACTTCGCGCTTTTAGGATATCATCTTTCCTAGGCAATAGACAAACATTTACGAAAACGGAATTTCGAAGTTGAAAGTAGTTAGCAAGACAGTTAAAGCATTTCCTTGATACCACGGAGGAGGACTTTTCAAAAGAAGTAAAAGCTGAATTTTTAGATTTTTTTTGAGGAGGAGGGAAATGCTTTCCTAATTAAAGAATACTTTCTTCAAGTTTTACTATAATTTATTTTCTTTGAATATAACGGCACAAACGTTCTTGATTTCTCACACAATTCAGTACTTAATAAATACAAATATGGAAACAAAAATATGACTCGGTATTTGCTTGCGATTGTTCGTAATACTTCGCAAAAGAAACGATGATTGTAATCATATGGACCTGAAGTTAAGCAATTTATATTTTATAATTTTGGACAGTGCTTAAACAGGGGAGTCACTAACGAGATCGTCATCAGTAATACAGCTGTCATAACGACATACATGTTGTACCGTAAGCTTTGTCGATGGAGAAGCGTTTGGGGTTATTTTCAAATTCCCGTTCCTGTGGAGAGACCTGGGTGAACAACTATGCATACTCAGGTTTCTGACACTAGTATACGTGGAATACGTGTTGCAACGATGCAATGCATTCTCCTCCATATACCTGCTTCGCACCTTAGCGCAGGACATCTGTCGACAGACTTGGAAGAAACCTTCGCGGAATTTTGAATTCATCCAACAATAAATGATAGGATTATAAGATGCGTGACTCATCGCTAGCCAATGGCAGACGAACCAGACATAAACTATATTTTTATACTGCCAGATCTGTTCGTTTTGATCTCCAACAACTATCAAGGTATTCAAGGGCAACCAACAGAGGCTGAACACTGTAACCACTGTTATCATCATTTTCACCATCTGAAACAAAATATCACATTTTTAGTAATTAAAGAAATATAATATTTTAATATGTAATTTCTTAAAATTCAATCAAATTATATTTAAAACTAATAAATATATTGCTATTAGTAAATAAAAATGAATTAAAATGCATGTTGGAAAGAGCTTTATATAAACACACCATTTTTGTAAACCATTAGACATAATTATAAGATTCTAGTAAGTTAAAAACTGAGTTTTCTATTAAGCTCTCTTTAGATAATTTTTAGTATACATATATGTTTACCTTAGGTAAATATATATGTACAAAAAGCTTTTACTTTTGCGATACAAAAGGATATCATTGCTACAAGAGGCTATCATAAGAAAAAAAATCGGATGTGTACACCACATGATTTCCTTGTACGGAATATTAAATTATACGCATTTTTTTGCATTTCATTTAAACGCATTGAATTGAACTAAATCTACTTCGTCGATAGCGCATAAACCACAAGCGAATAAATGCACTCATTAAAATTCAATATATTTGTTTTCCAAAGTGACACTCTGGCACTACGTTCACTAACAGCGTTATATCTCATTCATGTTATTACTCAGAATGCCCAAAAATAATACATATCATCTGAAGAATTATCTAATCGTTGCCACATGTTCTATTCAAATACTATAATAAATCTAAAACGATGTATAAAAGAATTTAAACAACAAACAAACGAAAAAAAAAGAAACTATTTTAACAACAGTATAAGAATAAAGAAACTGAGATCACTGAGCCGAGTAACAAAGTGGATATATATATAAATATAAATATAGGAATATATAAATATATATAAATATATATATATAAATATAGGAATATATATATATATATATATATATATATGTAATATTTCAGTTATTTTAACACATCATGGGTGAGTGGTGAGGCTATTCCTTTACACGTTTTGGCAGATGTTTGACGAAGCTGGGATGATTGAACCATGGAGAAAAATACACTCAGGACTTTCACTTTTAGCAGCATATCTTTATTTTAATTTACAACAGATGATTTAATTTAGAGCAGATTATTCAGTAATTGAACTACTAGATATGACTGACTTTAATACGTTATAACGTTCTAGCAAGAATGAGGAGCATTGCGAAAGTGTTCACGAGATGAAGGCGAGAAGGCATCTGTATAAGAAAACTTATGACGCAGCATTTATATGAGGAGGTTATGTAACAGGCGCGAATGTTTCAGAAGGTACTGGTCTAGGGGAAGATCCTGAATTGCAGATAATTAATTAAAGGTTGCTAGTTCGCAAAGAGCAAAGCCATCGTATTTTTACATCTTCCCCCCCCGTCAAAAAGGAGAGGACCGGGGTGAGAAAAGAATTAGGACAGTAGGAAAGCAAAAGTATGAGAAAAGACATGAAAACATCCAGGGCATAGCGTACAAGCTTTAACTATGGCCTATCATAGTTCATGACTTTCTCATATAAAATTTTTTACTGTATAATATATGAAATTTTGAACATTAAAACTATGAGTTATAAATAAATATACAATATATGACAAATTTTAAAACTATTACATAATAAATATGGAATACTGATAAATAAATAAGTTATAATTACAAAAGTCCTCAATTTTGTCAAAAATGTCCATTTTGTTTATTGAAAGTCCTTTTCATAAAAAGAGTTCAAATAGAATGAAAATATCTGGTAAAATCTCTAAATGGTCAGATAGTCCACAAATATGATGCATTTGTTCTTCTCATCGTAGGCAATTAAAGACTGACATATTTTACACTTCAATACAAAATATTTTAATTATTCAAAAACAATTCAATATAAATAATACAATTATAAACTAGAACATGAACTCTTTCACTTTAAAACTATGGCATGTCCTCGCCAACAGATCAGGGTGGTTACTTGCTGATGGTTGGGGGTGCTAGGTACAAATATCGAAAAACCTCCGTTGCCTAATACAAGGTAACTGGTTTTTGGCATTGTACATTATCTCAGTGTTTTTAGAAAAATAAAAGATCATACAAAATCAAAATTGTAAGACAGATAACTTGTATAATCGAGTTAAAGTCTTTTTATACTTTTGTAAATCAGAAACAAATATTATCCTACAATAAGAAGAAACGTTTTACTACAAAATAGTTTAAATTATGTGAAAAAGATAAAAGGTCAAGATCGGGATAATAATTTGTCATAGTCGGGAAAATAACTCGTCATATTTAGGGTTTAAGTCTAAATCAGGTATTAAAAGTCATAATCAGGAAAGTGTAATTTTGAAAAATTTAATTTTAATTTTGAACAGAGATAGGAATTCTACTATTTCTGGCAGTTAATTTAAACTCACTTGCTGGATTAAAAGGTCTTAATCTAGTTGAATGAACAATTTCTGATTTCTTTTTAGGTAAAGGATTAGGTTTATCAATTTTATAAGTAACTTCAGAATATTGTTTAAAAATTTTATAAGGTCCTGAGAATGGAGGAGATAATTTACGTGTATTAGGATATTGAAATTCTTCATACATTACTAAATCACCAATTTTAAAATTACTAGGTTTAAAATGAGTATCATATCTTTCTTTATTTACATTATGATAATCATCAGATCTCTTTTGAGCTATTTTTCTGGCTTCTTCTATTGACGGATACAATTCTTGATTTTGAATTAAGGAATCATAAGGTAATTTTCCATACATTAAATATGATGGAGGGAATTTTGTTACAGAATGTGGTGTATTATTATACTCTTCGGTTACTTGGGGTAATAATTTTGTCCATGCTATATTACCTTGATAAGAATTTAGTTTACATTTTAACCTAGTTATAATAGTTTGATTAACACGTTCAATTTTACCATTAGTTTGTGGTCTATTTGCAGTAGTTAGCAATTGTTTTACATTATGATTCCTTAAAAAGTGCTTAAATTTTGAAGATGTAAAAGCAGCGTTCCTATCACTTAAAATCTTTTTAGGTACCTGAATTTGGAAAATTTGTTTTAAGCAATTTATATAAGTATCTGTAGTTACACTTTTAGAAGCAAAAGTCCAGATATATCTAGTTGCATGATCAATAATTATGTGAATATACTTTTTAGTAGAATTATAATAATTTAAACCACCTACAGTATCAATAGATAATATTTCAAAAGGTTCACTAACTGATGGTAAATTTTGCATTAAACCAAATTTCTTTTGTTTACTTTTCTTATTAAACTGACATACTTCACAATGTTTACAATAATTTCTAACATCTTGAACAATTCCTGGCCAATAATATTGTGGAGATAACAAATTTAGCATAGATGATACACCAATATGACCAAATTGTATATGGGCCTTTTCAAGTAATTTCGTACGTAGAGACATGGGTATCACAATTTTGCACAATCCCTGTTTTTTGATAGTTAATACATCATTCATTTTCTTATACTTAGTATTAGAAACATTATCTAAATTTTGATATTCTTTTATTTCTTCTAATGATAATAAATTAACTTGCAATCTTAAATGTTGACACATAGGATTTCTAGAGAGCATGTCAGCTTCAACATTAGTAGATCCTTTTTTATATTTTATATCAAAATCATACATAGATAATTTTAAAGACCACCTAAATAGACGACCTGTAGGGTGTTTTATATTTTTAAGCCAAACTAAAGCAGCATGATCAGTATGTACAGTAAAATGATTACCATGTAAATAATAATAAAATTTATCAATTGCATCAATAATAGCTAAACATTCCAGCTCAGTAATGGCATAATTTTGTTCATAAGATCTTAATTTTCTAGAATGAAAAGCAATTGGATGTAAACTACCATCAGGATGTTCTTGTTTTATAACAGCACCAACAGCTTCTTTGGACGCATCAACAAATACATGGCAGGGATATTTAGGATTAAACAAAGTTAAAATTGGTCTAGAAATCAATGCCTCTTTTAATTTTTGAAAAGCTTTTTGACATTCATCAGTCCAATTATAAGGAGTATCTTTCTTAAGTAAATTTGTTAATGGGGCTCTAATTTTAGCATAATTTTGAATAAATTTATGATAAACATTAATGCTTCCTAAAAATCTTTGTAATTCTTTGACATTTTTAGGGGGTTGCAATTTCTTAATAACCTCTATATTTGCATTACTGGGCTGGTATTTTCCTGCTTGAATTTCATATCCTAGAAAATTTATTTTTTCTTTAGCAAAATTACATTTAGATTGTTTTAATTTTATATTCTCTTTCTCACATATATCAAATATGATCTTAAGATGATTTAAATGTTCATCAAAATTTGGAGAGAATACTATAATATCATCAAAATAATTTAAAGCAAATTGAATCTGATATTTGTTTAAAATTTGTCTAAGATCTCGTTGGAAAACAGCTGGGGAATTTTTCCAACCAAAAGGTAATCTAGTAAACTCATACAGTCCAAAATTTGTAGTAAATGCCAATTTTTCAGTATCCTTTTCATTTAACTTTATATGCCAATAGCCTGATGCCAAATCCAATGTAGAAAATATTTTTGCATTTGTTAATTGATCTAATACAGCATCAATTCTAGGAATAGGTTCAGAATCAGTAATTTGATTAAGCTTTCTGAAATCAATGCACAATCTGCTTCTGGACTGCTCATCTCGTTTATAAGCTAAAGTTACAGGAGCAGCATAAGGACTATAAGAAGGTTTAATAATTCCAGATTCTAACAATTCATCTATTTGTTTTTTAATTTCACTATTATCTTTAGGAGATGTTCTATATGGTCTATAGGCTATGGGTAATTCAGAAGTTAATAAACTCTGGGAGGTTCAACCCTTATACAACCAACATCATATTTTCTTTTTGCAAATATATGATTATAATCATTCAACAATTTCTGTAATTTACTATCAGAGTTTTTACTATTTTCAAAATAATTACAACAATTTTTAGTACTAACATCATTTTTACATACAAAATTTCTACTATTATCAAAATATTTACTAGATTGTTTAGCACTGATATCATTTTTACTTACATAATTATTTTGGGAAAACTTGTCTACTTTAACATTTTTACTTACTTGTTTTCCAAGCTGATACACTTCATAATTATGAAAATTCAATTGTAACTTAAATAATGAAACACATTGTGCTGAAAGCAATAAATAATTCAAATTTGAATCTACTACATAAAATATCACATTATTTTCTATTTTACCTACTTTACAATTTACTTTGACTACTTTTTCTATAAGAACTTGGCTAGATATTGAAAATATTTTATCATGGGATTTCACTGAAATTTCTCTAAATTTATCACCAATTTTGTTAAAAATTTTTAACGGTAAAACGTTAATTTGCGATCCCGTATCAATAATACTGGGAATGTTTTCCTGTTCAATTTGGACATTCACTTTAAAGTAATATCATTTTTTAACTTCTCTTTTAGGAACCGTGTTATAATTAATAGCAGGTACTTGTGGATATCGAATTGGCCTATACGGATACTGAAGAGATCGGTATGGCACTTGTTGATAATTAAAAGGTCTCACACTACTAAAACTTTGATAAGGAGTGGATTGCACTGTCCTGGGATAATAGAACTTCGGATCAGTTTGCCTTGGAGAAAGAAATTGGTAATTACTAGTTCCTAAACCATCCAACGGCATCTGAACTGGAAACAGTTTCCTAGCAAGAACAATCCAGTCTTTCGGTGTATCTATTTTTTGCACTGTTAGCAACATTCTTTGAGACTGAGGAAGTCCTTCCGTAAGTGCTTCCACCATTGTGGATTCTGTTATTTTCAAGCTGGTTCCTAATTTCAACTTATTACGAAAATAAGAATCAATATTATTAAATTTCTCGTATTTTAAAGACACAAAATCACTAAAAGTAACAGATTCTGATGTTGTGAAGTATGTCTCAAAAATATCCTTTATGTTGTTCCAGTCTTTATCTAAACAATCACGTAAATAGAGGGCTAAAGCCTCTCCTCTAATACACTCTGAGAAAACAAATTTCTTTTCATTTTCTGGAATGTTCTTCGCATCACATTTCTCTTCAAACAATAGAAGATATTTGTCTATTGGAAAATTTGTACTTGTGCCGTCAAAAATAGGGAATTGAAATTTTGCTGTATCCACAATAGCTACGGATTCTTGCTTATCATTTTCCATTTTTGAGCGTGTTAGCATTCCAATCAAAAAATCTTGAATTTAAGAGTTCGCATACACATCAATTTCAACACTAAAATCAATCACTTTAGAAGCACTTGACAAAACGCATAACTTTGGAGACGAGGTAAAACACTTAGGCATCGCCGGGAAAGAAGCAAAAGCATAAGACGATCACACACTGTCCTTGACCCACTGTTGAATTTAGAAACGCGTTAGAAATAAAATTAAGGAGCTTTTTTCCCACGTAGAGGAATATCCTGCCGACTAATTAATAACTGTAATATTTCAGTTATTTTAACACATCATGGGTGAGTGGTGAGGCTATTCCTTTACACGTTTTGGCAGATGTTTGACGAAGCTGGGATGATTGAACCATGGAGAAAAATACACTCAGGACTTTCACTTTTAGCAGCATATCTTTATTTTAATTTACAACAGATGATTTAATTTAGAGCAGATTATTCAGTAATTGAACTACTAGATATGACTGACTTTAATACGTTATAACGTTCTAGCAAGAATGAGGAGCATTGCGAAAGTGTTCACGAGAAGAAGGCGAGAAGGCATAAGAAAACTTATGACGCAGCATTTATATGAGGAGGTTATGTAACAGGCGCGAATGTTCCAGAAGGTACTGGTCTAGGGGAAGATCCTGAATTGCAGATAATTAATTAAAGGTTGCTAGTTCGCAAAGAGCAAAGCCATCGTATTTTTACATATATATGTATATATATATATATTTATACGCTTTTGGTGCGGCCGATTGCAACTATACAGGAGGTGCACATCTACATGTTATAGCAGCCCTATGTACAAAATTTCAACGTTCTGAGGTTACTCGTTTTTGAGTTATGCGAGATACATACGTACATACGTACGCCCAGACGCTACGAAAAAATCTCTTCAGAGTCCATTTTAAATCAGTTTTATAATTTTTTTGGGAAACAGAGGGCATTGTCCTTATTCCTTACTTTGGGGGGGGGGAACAGAGAGCATTGTCCTTACTCCATTGTCCTTTATTCTGTCCTTACGTGCAGATGACATGGAAAAACATCGTTAAATTGCATTCCATAGCTGTCAAAATGGATATTTTTGTTGAAGTACGATACTCGAAATTTTTCGGGATTTTTACAATACTTCCTTTTTACTTCGTACAAGGAAGTAAAGAATGAGATTTCAAATTTTATTGGATTTTAAAAATCTCAGCAATGTATATTTATATATTAGAACAGTTTAAGATTTATAAGAAAAGCAAAATCTCTCCTATGAACGTAAAGTGAAAAATATATAGTTCTGGAGGTACAAAACAGGGAATTTTAATATCATTGCATCATGCGAAACCTTTAATGCAAAACGAGGTGTAATTAAATGAATGACAAAAACATGAGTAGACGTACGTTAGAGTAAAACTAGTCTGAAATGAGATCCACGAGCAATATAACAAAACAGTGTTTTAACGCATAATGACGTATATTTTCAAAGAATTGAGAGGTGTGAGAGGGTCTGCAGTTCTCTGCCGGAATGCATCTGGCGAACAGTCGGATGAATAAAATTTCGATCTGAGCAGATGTTATCCGATATTTGGGTAAAATACATTGCATGATATTTGGGTAAAATACATTGCATGCAGTATGTGAATAACAGTAATTCGTCAGTTGCTCTAGTAATTGAGATTTCGAAGAAAGCTAAGTAGCAGAGTTGATAAAGCTTTGCACAGTTGATGGCAGAAAATCTGATCCATCACAAATGACCGCCCAGTTATTCCTATGTGCTTGATGTCAGCTCTGCGCATTAGCACTGCGACTGAGTACTTGTCCTTGATGGGTGTTGTGAAAGTTGAGGATAATATCTTCTAGCATTGTACTTCATTTGTTAACAGTATGTTATGGAATGAAATATGGTGCCGTAGCTAACGTGGGATATGTGCTCATATCACGCAGCATTCATTGTTTAAATGCTACTCATACTAATCAGCCTGAGGTAACGCCTGTAATCTTATAAGTGTTAAGTTCTTGTTCCTGTCTAATCTGCAGTTCTTGTCTGTTTTCAATATGTATTCATCTAATTCTCGTAAGAATGGCATCCGAATGTTACGCTGCCATCCACGATTTGTCCTCTCTATAATAAAGAAAGCCTTCTTAGATATCTTTGAAGGGCTGCTTAAAGTGTGACTTGAAAATTGAGATACATTTTCTGTCTATATGTTTCCATTCGATGGAAGTATATAGACAAAGGAAGCGCATCGGTATTTGGAAATGGAATCTGGGTTAGAATATTTCACGTTAAGTTAACAACTTAAATTTATTTGTTAGGTCAAACCTGATAGAAAATAGACCTTTTGAAGAGAATACATTTTCAGTAAATTAGAATTAACAGAATTTTGTACAGAAAGCTTTATACTTGGCATAACGATAAAAATACACTTCAACGCAAAATGCTAATTTTTATCGTAAAGAGTAATTATGTTAAAGGGCGAAGCAATTTGTTTTTGCATGATAAACTGGCATAAACAAAACAATTAGCCATTAATTATTGTGCTTGAATGCATGTTTGGGCTACTAGAGTCGTCTGCCTGTCTTGTGAGATATTAGTGCGCAATGCGCAGATCGTATGCGCAGCTCGCATTTTGTTCTTTGCATTTTTGCAAACGCTAATTGTAACTCTCTCGCTGTTGTTTTGCTATGTTGTGTTCTAAAGCTGAAATCGTTGAAAATAAAAAGTTAAACTACAGTCCACTCGCAAAGATGTATTCTTACGTTTATTAATTTAAATTTAAGATTACTTCCGCTACATTATTTGGTCGTCCTACGCCGGAGCTACGAGAAAAACCCGCGCTTGTGAATAAGAATTCTACGTGTCAGTAATGGAGTTCATGATGCAATTTCGGTTTAGAATTCTCAAGACTTTCGCATTGGATACAGTGTACGAGGTGAGTGAAATAGTTAACGCATTTTAATTGCATTTGACATTTCGTTATTGCTACTATTTTTGTGATTAAAGTATTAGTAAAATCGAGAATTTAGAATATTTTCAAAATGTTAGATATAGAGAAAAAACGAAAGAAAATTTTGAAAACGCAGTTAACGAAATTTATAGAGAAAATAGATTATGATAACTTAGATAATGCTGAAGCTGAATTAATTTTAGAAAAATGTAAAATCTTTAAGGAAGATTTTAAATCTCTATTTGGAGAAATTTATATAAATTCTGATGATGAAAAAATAGACACTTTCGTTGACGAAGAACAGTCGATTTTAGAGAAAATTGAGGAAGTTCACTTAAAAATTATTCGTAAGTTAAAGATTTACAAGGTCGTAAATGCAAATGGCGACAAACCTGTCATACCTGAATCAATCTCTGAAAGTTTAAAGTTACCGAAACTATCTTTACCCACATTTAGCGGAAATTTAACTGAATGGATAACATTTAAAGATTTATTTAACGCTAGTGTTCGCAATAATCCAAATCTATCTGGAGCTCAAAAATTACAATATTTAAAGAGTTCTTTGAAAAATGATGCTTATCGCATTATTCAGTCAATTCCCATAGCTGATCAAAATTTCAGTATTGCTTGGAATTTACTAGAAGAGAGATTTTCTAATAAGAGAGAACAGATATTTGCTTTTATTAAAAGAATTCTTAACGTTTCACAAATACAAACAGAATCTGCATCATCGATATTAAGTTTAGTAGATAACGTAAACGAAATAACTCGCTCATTGGAAACATTAGATCAAAGGATAGATAATTTTAGTGATACTTTGTTGTTGTATATTATTTTGCAAAAACTTGATGTTTCGACAAGGTTGTGGTGGGAGCGTCAATTAAAAAAAGACGAAATACCAAAGTTGAATGACTTGATAGAATTTTTGAAGAATTTCGCTAGAACATTACAGAACAGTAAACCTTTAATTAGTAAAACGCATAAATCAGATAAACCAGTGTATAATAGGGTTACTTCTCTGATTACTAATTCTACCTGCTTATTTTGTAAAGAAGATCATTTTTTATACAGGTGTTCTAATTTTTTAAATCTACCAGTGCAAAAACGAATAGAGTTTGTTAAGACTAATAAACTTTGTTTTAATTGCTTGTCTAATGTCCATAAAGTTAAAATGTGTAAGAGTGTAAATACCTGCAAGCATTGTTTTAAGCATCATCATAGCATTTTGCATTTAGAAAATAATTTCAAACCAAAAAATGCATCTAGATTCCCTTCACCGGAAGCACAAGTGTTTGTTCCGAAATCGCAAATTAAATCAGAAAACAACTTGAGTGAGGGTTCTCCAACTGTTTGTGCAAACAACTATGAAAATCAACATTTTGGAGCTCATGCTAATGGTAAACGTAGTCATGTACTTTTGTGTACTGCTTTAATTAAGGTTCAAAACTCAAAAAATGAATTCATAAATTGTAGATGTTTACTAGATTCAGGTAGTGAAAAATCCTTCATTCGTCGGAAAACAGCTATCAATTTAGGATTGAGCATAAAGGATTCGAAGATATTAGTGTCGTGCTTAGGTACTTTCAATACAACTACTACTGGAGAAGTTGACTTGTTGTTTACACCTCATTTTAATACTAATTACAGAATTTCAACGTCCGCTTACATAATAGACAAAATTACAGGAAACATTCCAAGTGTAACATTACCTTTGAATTTATATGAAAGTTTCGAAGATTTAACTTTAGCAGATCCTACATTTCATGAATCGGGAGAAATTGATATTTTGCTTGGAGTTAATGTATTCCTTACTTTAATCAATGGCGAGGTAATTAAAAGGGGCAAAAATCTTCCATTTGCATGTTGTTCTAAGTTAGGATGGGTAATTGCTGGAACTACACATTTCGAATTCCCAAACCGTAAGCAGGTTTCAGTCAATACGCTAAACATAAACACGGAGGAATTAGTTAAATCATTTTGGGATTTGGAACAAATTCCCACATCGAAACCTTTAACTAAAGAGGAAAGATTGTGTGAAAATCATTTCGTGGAAAATCACGTCCGGAGTGAAAATGGTCGTTACTCAGTAAAATTGCCATTCAAGCCTAAAAGAAATGAATTGGGTAATTCCAGACCATCAGCCCTTCGCAACTTTCTTAGTCTAGAACAAAAACTAATAAAAACTCCTGAAATATATCAACAATATAAAGACTTCATGTCCGAATATTTATCACTTGGACACATGGAAGAATTATCCGATGATAATTTAGATAAAGTAAATTTTCATTATTATATACCTCATCATCACGTGCTAAAAGAATCCAGTCTTACCACCAAACTACGCGTCGTTTTCAATGCTAGTGCCAAAACTACATCAGGGATATCGCTTAATGACACGCTAATGAATGGTCCCAAGGTGCAAGACGACTTATTTACTATTCTTTTGAGGTTTAGATGCTATCCCATAGCCATTACTAGCGACTTATTGAAAATGTATCGACAAGTTCAAATTCATGATGAAGATCGAGATTACCAAAAAATATTTTGGAGAGATGATCCATCGAAGCCGATTAAAACTTACAGGTTGTGCACAGTTACGTACGGCACTACTTCCGCTTCATACCTGGCTACTCGCGTACTCAAACAACTAACAATTGACGAAGGAACTAAATTCCCAAAGGCAGCTGAAATAATATTACACAATTGTTATATTGATGATGTCCTATTTGGTTCAGACACAGTAGAGGACGCAGTAGAGTTAATTTCACAACTAAGTGAACTTTTACAAAAAGGTGGCTTTCAATTGCATAAATGGTGTACAAATGATCGCTCGATTTTGGAAACTGCTTTGAGTGCTCGGAACTCAAATTCTTCATGTACAGTAGTTGATACTAAATCAATAAAATTATTGGGTTTAGAGTGGTATCCAACGCAAGACGAGTTTACTTGTCACTTTGGAAACTTCGAAAACAGAGAGTGTTCTACTAAAAGAATAATTTTATCTTCTATTTCGAAAATCTTTGATCCACTTGGTTGGTTAGCACCCTTTATAGTTGCAGCAAAAATCTTGCTTCAAGATATTTGGAAATTACAAATCTCGTGGGATGATCCCTTGCCAGAGGAAATCAATCAAAGATGGAAAATCTATTGTGAAGATATCGCAAATCTTGAATGCATTCGTATTCCTAGGAGAGTATTATTGCCCAAATCTACAAATGTAGAACTTCATTGTTTCTGTGACGCATCAGAGAAAGCTTACGCCGCAGTGATTTATTTAAAGTCTTCAAATCATTCTTCAGTTTCGGTGCAGCTACTAACATCAAAAACTCGAGTAGCTCCCCTGAAAGTAATCTCTATTCCTCGTTTAGAACTCTGCTCTGCAGTTCTATTAGTGCATTTGGTTCAAGCTGTGCAGAATTCATTGCAAATTCATGTTGACGATATTTACGCATGGAGTGATTCAATGATAGTTTTGTCCTGGATACAATCAGAACCAACACGCTGGCAAACCTTCGTAGCCAACCGCGTTTCAGAAATTCAATCAGTCTTACCTTCATCGCATTGGAATCACATAAAAGGAAAAGAGAATCCAGCTGATTGCGCATCAAGAGGTCTTTTGCCTTCAGAACTTTCTACTCATGACTTGTGGTGGACAGGTCCTCAGTGGCTTAATTCAAATAATATTCCGTTCTCTATCAACTTACCATTTTCAGAAGAGTCTCTAAGGGAACAACGGAAAAATATTTCTTGTTCAATTGGAACAGTCGCTTCGCAAATTCCAATCCTTAATGAAGTTTCATCATTTTTGAAACTTAAAAGAATCATCGCATGGTGTTTTCGGTTTGCGAATAATTCAGCTAAATCTACCACAACAAGGATTAAGGGTTACCTTAAAACCGAAGAATTGCAATACGCTAGAAATGCAATTGTTAGAGTAGTTCAAATGGATGAGTTTTTTAATGAATATAATCTTCTGAAAAAGAATCAACCGTTAAACTCAAATAGTAAGATCCTTTCTTTGAACCCGTTTATCGATAAGAATGGACTTATACGCGTTGGAGGAAGATTAAGACAATCCAACATCGCGCAGGACAGAAAATATCCTATTTTGTTGCCCAAGAAACATCACATAACACAGATTATAGTGAATCATTTTCATATATCCCATCTTCATGCTGGCCCCCTGTTATTGCTATCAGTAATTAGAAGAGAATATTGGATAATCCACGCTAGGTCAGTTGTAAGACAACAGATTTGGAAATGTGTGAAATGTCATCGTGTACGAGCTAAAACATCTACCCAGATAATGTCTGATTTACCATCGTCTAGAGTCGTTCCGTCAAAGGTTTTCTCCAAAGTTGGAATTGACTACGCCGGGCCATTTCAAGTGAAGCCCAGGCAAGGTCGAGGAGTAAGACCAATGAAATGCTACATTTGTGTATTCGTGTGCTTTACTACAAGAGCTATACATATTGAATTAGTAGGTAATCTTACATCAGAGTCATTTATTGCCGCTTTGAAGCGCTTTGTATCTAGAAGAGGAAAACCAATAGAAGTGCATAGCGATCGTGGCACAAATTTTATTGCTGCAGATAAGGAATTGAAAAGAGTAATAAACTCCTTGAATGAAAATGAATTGGTTAATAAATATTGCTCTACTGAAGGTATTAAGTGGATATTTAATCCTCCCGCAGCGCCACATTTTGGAGGATTATGGGAAGCTGCAGTCAAATCTACAAAGTTACATCTCAAGCGAACTATAGGGGAACAACTTCTAACGCAAGAAGAATTTACGACATTGCTAACTCAAATTGAAGCTTGTTTAAATTCGCGACCTTTGTGCCCACTGTCTGAAGATCCATCAGAATTTTCTGCACTTACACCAGGTCATTTTTTGATCGGTACCCCGCTAACTGCCTTACCAGAAGAAAGTTTACATGATCAAAAAATTCCTATATTGCAACGTTGGAAACTTGTTGAGAAAATGTTTCAAAGCTTTTGGAAAAGATGGTCCAATGAATACATTTCCAATTTGCAACGACGTTCAAAATGGTTGAAAGTGCAACCTAATTTAAAGGTTAATGATTTAGTTATCATAAAGGAAGACAATTTACCCCCGCTACGATGGAAATTAGGAAGAGTGCTAGAAGTTTTTCCTAGCTCAGATAATGTTGTGCGTATCGTGAAGATCAAAACTGCTAACGGAGTTTTCAAGAGGCCAATTCACAAACTTAGTGTTTTGCCTATCAATGATTAAGTTCTTTTTTTCTAAAGCATTATAACATTGTACTTTGCTTTAACTATAATTGAGTTCCTGAATTGTATCAAGGCTTCTGTGCATCTCTTTTGTGAATATTTTAATGATAATTTTTGCATAATTTAATATTGTTATGATAATTTCATTTTGTAAAATCTATTTAGTTTGAAATGATGTTTCAATGCCGGGCGGAATGTTTGGGCTACTAGAGTCGTCTGCCTGTCTTGTGAGATATTAGTGCGCAATGCGCAGATCGTATGCGCAGCTCGCATTTTGTTCTTTGCATTTTTGCAAACGCTAATTGTAACTCTCTCGCTGTTGTTTTGCTATGTTGTGTTCTAAAGCTGAAATCGCTGAAAATAAAAGGTTAAACTACAGTCCACTCGCAAAGATGTATTCTTACGTTTATTAATTTAAATTTAAGATTACTTCCGCTACAATGCAAGTTAATTTTCGATGGGTAATCCTTGGAAAAAGCATTCGATAAACTCAGGTAACCCTAGATTACTTTGTCATTACAGACGGTGAATATATATTTTTAGAACTATTTCAGTAAAGAATTAATAAAGAAAAAGTTTAAATGTTCTGGAATAAAAATTTCTAACAATAGTTTATTGTGACCCTTGATGAAATACTGATTTACCTGACAAAAAAGCATTATTGTTAATGGAAAACGAAAAGAAAAAAATGTATACACCTGTTTCCGTCAACTCAAAAAAGGCTTAAATAAGGGGTTTAAGATTTTCTCATGATTATCTTACAATGGGAAATTAAAAACAACAAGAGCGAAAAAAATGTTAAAATAACCTCAATGTACTATCAAGACAAAGTTTTCTGTCCGATATTTCGAAGTAATTCCGTTTCTTTTTCCCAATGAGCTTCAAAGAGTGAAACTTCATCAAGACAGAACAACAAGACATAGTTCGAAAAGTACCTGGATAAAATGAAGCGTTCGTGTATAAAATAAAGTATGATTCAGGTAAGGCATATGCATATTTTCAAGGTATTCCTGCGAAGTCCCCTGACGTTTCAACTATGGGCTATTGTGCCTTTTGTTTCTTGAAAAGAGCGCTTCAAACGCAAATCCACCACGATTCATTTACTCTGGAATGTAGTGAAAGAGAAATGAAATTCTATACCCCTGGAAATTTTACGAAAAACCCTGTTATCATAGAAATCAGTTATGATAATAAATCAGTATGATAATAAATCAGTATGATAATCAGTATGACTTCCAATCTAGAAAATGTGCTACCTGATCGAAGGTTAAAAAAGTATTCTTTACATTTTGAACATTAATTAAACGTAACAAAATCGTTCGGAAATTGCATAACTACCCTCTGTAATTATTTTAAACTATATAAATACATAATAATCATAAACATATATTCTAAAAGTTTTTTTTGCGTTAACTGCATTTACAATTTTATGCACTGATTGATTAATTGAGCATTTTTACAAGTAAATTGAACTACTATAAGAGCATTTTGGTATTGCAGTCTGAATTTTCATTAATTATAGCCTGAAAAATAAGTTGCAGTTGAAATCAGAGACAGAGAATGCCATTGATTCATTAATAAAACTCCATTAATTATCTTATGCAAACAAAATCTTTAAAAGTTTTATGTGAATGACTTTCATATTTAAGTTATAAAATTACTTTCTTAAACAAATATTCGAATTTAATTTAAACATAAATCGTTCGGAATTTTAACATGTAGAGACATTATGTTATTTCGAAGTAGGGAGACATGAAAAATGAGCAATGCCCTCGCCGGGACTCGAACTACGGACCTCTCCAATACGCGTTGAGCGTGCTAACCACTACACCACGAGGGCATGCTAAGAAAGCGGGAGAAATATTTTATATACTTCCCCTTTTAAAGGGTGATTGGGGATTAGGAGACTCAACCGACGAATCTTGTTCGGGCGCCACTGTAGACACATTATTTTTTGAACGCAGGAGAGATGAAAAATCAGCAATGCCGTTGCCGGGACTCGAACCATGGAACTCTCGAATACGCTCCGCGTGTGCTGACCACTACACCGCGAAGGCATGCTAAGAAGGCTGGAAAAATACCTTATAAACATTTTGCTCTTCTTTCGTTGATGACCTGTCCTTTTTACTATGGTCTACAGATGCATCCAACATCAGATCCTTGCTATCATGTTGACGCGTTAGAAGGCATTAACAAAAATATGACAGATTTCTCTTCAAAAGAATTTGATATTTGATCCCCTTTAGGAAATATTCAACAATGACAAATAATCAAATTTATTAACCCTTTCTGCGTAAGATTATTAACGATTTCATAATTGCATATGATCGTAGGATTCATCTCATTTATTGCAGTAATGCGTTTTTCATGGCGATCTAGGTAATTGGTCTAAGTCAACACTTTTTTTTTAATTTGCAAGGAATTTTTGTGAACGAAAACATACGTGTTTTCTAACATACATCATAATTCTGAAATATATACAGGGTGCAACTGGTTTAGTCACAATTTTAAAGAGTGAGATATCAAAGGAAATATTAAAACTTTTGCAATACAGTTCGAGGGGGAAATGGAAATTATGAATGCAGAAACACAGCAAGAATGAAGAAATCTAAAGAGTGTTGAACGCAGATATACATAAGAAATAGAGTTTGATACTTACAAGAATTATTCAAAGGAACGAGCAGCAACTCAACTACGATACATGTATTAAAACGATGAAGGATCTCGTTCACGAGATAGATTCACTCACTAGGTGACTGCCATCAGAGTTAGAGTAGCTGCTGCAGATGTGCGTGACTTGTCCAAATCCAAATTGATCTTCTTTGTCGTTGTGGTGAATGTATTACAAATGATTAACTTCATGGACTTCATACACAATGCCTTTCTGCATTTCACGTTTTTTATTCAAGAAGACAGATGCATTAAAAATTGTTACTATTGCCATATTCTATCACCCATCAAAGTTGTGTCATCAATTAGGTCACACCCTTTACATGTATGTATCCAGGGGTTCTAAACCGGGGGAGAATTCCCCCTAGGGGGGATTTCATAGTTTAGGGGGAAATGGGATCAGCCTTTTATTTATCTATTTAAAATTCAGTTTTATTTTATGACTATAAAAATCTACTTTTATTCAAGTTTTGATACTTATTAACAGTTTCTATATTTCTTTGGCTTAATTAGTAAAGTACATTAAATATAATTAAATTTAAATGAATGTATATGTATTTTTCGTGTTTTTGAATGAAGGCGGCGGGATGAGAGTTTAGCAACGGTGAAAGGGTTGAATGGAGCAAAAACGTGTAAGAACAATTGATATATATATGTGTACATATATTAAGCTTATATGGATTAATAAAAAATATTCAGAAATTTTCACTTTTTAACACTCTCTCTATACCTGCCTCAAATATTTGCTCTTGCGTTCTAGTTTTCTTCGTCTTTCTTTTAAATAACACATATATTAATGTTCTCTTAAACTATTAAAAACAAAAAGATTTTCAAAACTCAAAGAAATTTTTTCCAGTTATGAAACTGCTTTCTCACTTAACATTTAATCTACTTAGAGAATGAACTGCAAAAAAAATAAGTTTTAGAGATTGATACTATTCTATTGCATTTATACTTATAAGATTTTGTTATCTATATCAATTAGGTTTGAACTATTAATCACTTACACATACATGAATATATTTACTGATTATATATATATATATAGTCTATAAGGTATTTCTCCCCCTTCTTAGGATGCCTTCGTGGTGTAGCGGTCAGCATGCTCGGCGCGTATTTGAGAGGTCCGATATTCGAGTCTCGGCGAGAGCATTGCATATTTGTCCCTTCTCCTGCATCAAAAAATACCTATTGACTCTACAGTGGCATCCGAACTAAAATGGTGGTGATGATGATTATCCACCACCAGGATTTCCTAATCCCCAGTAGTTGGGTTTCTTAATCCCCAGTAGTCCTTTAAAAGGGGGCGTATATAAGGTATTTCTCCCGCCTTCTTAGCATGCCTTCGTGGTATAGCAATCAGCAGCTCGGCGCATATTTGAGAGGTCCGAGGTTCCAGTCCCGGCGAGGGCATGAACATTTGTCGCTTCTCTTTTTTCAAAAAATACCTAATGTCTCTAAACTCTGTAATATCAACCTGGCGAATCATAGATATATCATTCGAATGGAGCGAAAATCGGTAGATATGATACTGATGTATAGAAAACTTGAATGTTTTATTCAGGGATTAAAGCTACGAGAGAATCAAAAATAATGCTTTGGCTGATCTCTGGTGCTGATACAAACTGTTATGCGGCTGCGCACTGAATCGTAGAGTTGGCGGATGTCCTTCTGCGATATTGATGCCATAGATGTTTCATTTGGCGACTGAGATCACGGAGATCCAAAGACAGTTTTACACCTGTGGTCATGAGAGCCCAAAGTTAGCTCTATTGCTGATCACTCCCCAAAACAGCTTCACGAGCTCATCCAGCTCTACTGAGATAAACATCTAGGGATCACGCCGGGGAGAGAAGTATTGGAAAATCAGGGATACAAGCAGCAGAAATGCGTGTCTTATGGAGGAGAACATTATCCTGTTGAAATGTAATCCTAAGGCTCGTAAAACGAAGGCTGAGGGTCACTGTGAGGCATATAATAACATACATATCGATATATCACAGTGCTGAAAGGGTGTAACGAATGACAAACAAAGGGTTCCAGTAATCAAATGAAATGCAGCCCCCTACCATAATTCCCGGCTGTCGAGATGTATGGCGGTATCCAACCGCTGTGAGATTAGAGTGAGATTAGCTGTGAGATTAGAGTTTGCACCACTGCAAACGTGTTTGAATCAGTGGCGACAGGCAGTCGCGTGACCTCAACCTCCGATCGGAGAGTCTGCTATCGTTGGTAATTGTAGTCATTGGTGCCCCAGTTACAGTCGAATACTGAATAAGGATGCATCATAGGCTGTGAAGGCCTATCGAATGATCACTCTGTTCTCATATTCTGTCGTCGTTCTTAGTCGGTAGCTACCTTCTTGACGTTCTGCACCGCCGTGATTCACCCATTGCTGCTAGAACTTTCAATGGTGCATTGTTCTAACCCAAATATCTAGAGATCCTGCAATGTGACCAATATGCTTCCTTTACACCAATAGCACGCCCTTTTCCAAATGGTGACATCTGCTTTAGCAAATTCTTTAAGAGCAAATATTGTGCGCCCTTGTGTCTGGTATCTCATTGGGGAGTCCGATTTATGACTCACGATCAGAATTTACCAATCGTGTGTTTGAATGTACAACTTGAAGCTTTTATAATTTGGGAAATTTAGATATGCACAGTTAGTATCGTTAATTGCTATCTAAGTGACAAATAAAAGAGAACATGAAGAATGATATAAAATTCTTGCTGTAAAAATACTGATGAGAACGGGAATTTAATATTGCAGAATAAAACGACAAAGGAAAGGAAGAAATTAAATCAAAGAAAAACGTGAAAAGATAAATGAAGTTTTCCATCCTTTGTAACATGTCAGCAGATTTGTGCTTCGAGAAGTGCAATAGGATAACGATGTTTCTGAAATTTTCAAAAAAAAGAGTTTAATAATCCGAAAATAATTATTACACAAAGAAATTAATTAAAAGAAATAATTAAATTGTTCAGTGCAATAATTCAATCCCTACTAGGAATGTCTTTTTGCTAGAACTAAATATGTAAAGCAAAATGGCCACTCGCGAGGACGAAGTTCAAAAGCAAGAATAAATTTTAATTGATAAAATAATTAATTATTAGAAGCGGCGAAGGAATTCAATTAAATGATGCAAAATTAAATCAATTAAATTATGCAAATGAAATTGTCGAAAACTGGAAGCCTAAATTTCATCAATTTTATCTAGATCAGGTTTGCAATATTTCGGAAACACTGCATATCCTGATTTTTTATTTTAATTTTTAAATTTTTACGTTTTCAGTGAAGTTAAGTTATTAAAAATAAATACTTTATTAAATCAAAAGAAACTGCAAACTACATGAATAATGTCATAATATTAGCGGCGTGAAAAGTAGAAAGGTAGTGATATTACTGTATGTATGGGTTTCTGGTTACAAAGCATTATGCTTTGAATTTTAAGGGGAAGCAAGAGAAATAAAAATAAGTATATTTATTGCATTATATAGAACTCACAGCACATGCGATTTTGGGAAGAAATTAGTTCAATAAAAGAGCAACAGAATTAGAAGAAATTTTGAAATAACTTTTGAGGAATTTGCAATAAAAATGTGATAAAAATTTAGAAAGAATTATTGAAATACATTGAGATACAATTATTTACAATTTATATCTACAGCTAGGGCCTGAGATTAAACTATCATTTATATCTATTGATAGTTAGATAAAGTTAATTAAATTCATCAGGGAAATTTTGCTAACTGTTTCCAATAAATTTATAAGGAATTTTATTATTTATGAAAGCATTAATCAATAAATTGAAATCTTTAAGAAACGGTTAATTATTTATAATAATGTTGCTAATAATAAATTAATAATAATGTTGCTAACATTATTATTTATTGATAATTGATTTCGCTATCATTTTCTGGAAACGTTGAAATGCCACTCGATTAGTTTAATAGTACCGAAATTTAAAAAATCGTCTTTTGTTAAACATGTTTTATTTGGTTAAGATTATTGTTTCATAGTTTCTTTGCAGTTCCCTACTGCTATAATATCATTTATATATCTAAATGCATTTAAACAAATGAGCGTTAAAATTGTTAAAAGAAAAACTGTATTTTTAACAAAGAGAAAGAGCTTTGGAGTGTCAAATTTTGCATTCAAACGATTAATAAAATGTTAAAAAAATTCCTGCTTTTGAGAAACGTTTTTTAATTAAAAGCCATTACGATATGAACAAACTAACAGTTTACTGTATTAAGATTGCCTAGATTTGAAATGAGAGTGGAAAAAATTAAAATTGCATTTGGGTATTTTCGTTTACACTTCACTTAAGCTAAGACTGAACACATTAACTAAGGACAAAAGTAGTTTAGCTTGAAAAGATTTGCAGATTTACCAAAATCCCAAGATTTAAAGTCATTTTCAAGATTTATAAGAAAGAATACTTTTATGCCAGTCATAAGACCAGTGGGACTTAAACCAAGACATTTATTTCATCATGGCCAATCCTAGAGCTTTCAATACTGAACTGAATACACTACAAAACTCAATTTTCGGTTGCGTTTGGTTTGTTTCCCGTATGACAGTCGAAAGCAAAGCTAATTTATGTTTTAAAACATTTCTGGAAACTGAAGTCAAATGTTTCTGTTTGCATTCTACTACAATCAAATTTGAAATTACTTTACGACATTTGCAATTCAGAGGAAACAAAGTGATGATTTAAAAGCTTTTATAATTTAAAATGGAATTTTGTAAAATCACTGTTAAGAGACGGCAAGGAGATAAAAGCCAAAGAAACTGGAAGGAAATGAAAAAAAAAAAAAGAGAAAAGTGAGGAAAAGGAACAAGAACAGTAAAATCCAAGAAGAATTGAAAACATTCAAGGAAGACATGCAAGTAGATCCAGAAGTCAGCAAAAAAAAAATTAAGAAATCCGTTTCTTGAACTTAGTTTCAGTGAAGTTAAGTTATTAACTTCACTGAAAACGTAAAATTTAAAAATTAAAATAAAAAATCAGGATATGCAGTGTTTCCGAAATATTGCAAACCTGATCTAGATAAAATTGATGAAATTTAGGCTTCCAGTTTTCGACAATTTGATTTGCATAATTTAATTGATTTAATTTTGCATCATTTAATTGAATTCCTTTGCCGCTTCTAATAATTAATTATTTTATCAATTAAAATTTATTCTTGCTTTTGAACTTCGTCCTCGCGAGTGGCCATTTTGCTTTACATATTTAGTTCTAGCAAAAAGACATTCCTAGTAGGGATTGAATTATTGCACTGAACAATTTAATTATTCACTCGTTAAGGAAATATTTACAGTTTAAAGACTTTGTGAAACACTTAGTAAAAAGATTAAACTTTACCATGGAACTTAACTTACAGGGTAACTTTAACTTACCTTGCAAGTTTATTCTAAGTCTATTAACAGTTATTTTAAGTGACGATTCTTTCCTATCTACTCTAATTTCAGCTTAGAATTTCCTGCCAGAATGTATTTTCAGAAACGCAGTTAATGCAAATGAGTAAGAGTACTATTTAAGTCGATGCTTCACCGACTTCTACAGAGAGAGTCTGATTTTTCCTGACTAGCTCGCGTTTGTCATTTGGCTCCATTCTCTCTTCGGTACTACGCTCGGCCATACTTTATGCCCTTGCTTGGCTTCGCCGATTAAATAAATATGTAGTAGCCAACTACTTAGATTTCTGATAGCTTTAGTTTAGCTAGTTTAGTTTAATTTCATAGTTATTTAAGTTCAAGCCCAAGTGGAGGCTTTGTGTATGCTGGAAGTAGGAGTTGATTGTATTTATTCTGAAAAATAAAGGGTAGTTAACCCTTCTTACGTTTTACTTGTTTATTCTCACACTTAAGCGATTATTCGCTTGCTAGTACTTGTGTCGTTCTAAGTTAGCACTTTGGAATTAACTAAGTAAAACCCCATAACCTTACAGTAGATGTCGCTTAATGTGATCGGCTGTTAATATTGCCGTTCGGATATTGTTAGAGATTTGCCGAAATCCTGCCCTTTTGCATAAGAATGCATTGAAAATACATGTCTTATTAAGATGAGCAATTTGTTTAGTAAGATCAAACAATATAGAATACAATTTTTAAACCTTTTTATATTTTTTTTGCGGAAAAAAGAGTCCCTTATTCTGTCCTTAAACATCGTTAAATTGCATTTGATTGCAGTCAAAATGGATACTTTCGTTGAAATATCATACCCAAAATTTTTCGCGATTACAATACTTCCTATTTACTTCGTGCAAGGGTGTAAAAAAGTACTATAATTGTAAAAACGATGTAAAAAAGTACTAATAATTTGCGGTTTAATGAGCGTTTTGAAGATAACCAGTGTTTCAAATCAACAAAAGTATTTTAAATCAACTACAAAATAATTCAGCATTCTGTTCATCAGTCTGTATTTCTAAGAAGTGTTTTCAATTGCCATATGCCATATGTGAAATACTTCGTACACGTGCTTTTAGTATCGAAAAATTAAGAGAGATCATCTGTCTTAATGTCATTATTTCCTTCGCACGTGTTGAACTGCGGAGAATGTTTTTCAGGCGCTGCTGTTTCCTGTGTTTTAATATACAGCCTTATAGATGCTTATACATAACTATTTTTGTTCGGTCAAGTATATTAAAATAGTTTTTTCAATGAAATAACAGTGATGCTGGTACAGTGGGTTTTAAATTTTGTAGGAAGCGTTTTAGTCAAAAATGTTCCAGTTTGATTTTATTGTTTTAAGAAAACGTAGCACATATTGTATGAAAGCACATAAGCACGAAACCACATAAAGTTTGATAAATGGTTAATGGTTAAGTATTTATTAATGTTGTTGGTGCATTTTATTTTATATTCTTTTTTAATAGTATATGTTTAAAATTTGTATAACAGTTAACTAAAAAAATTATAAATTAATTAATATTATTTTGAAATTTTAAACATGTAATACTGTTTCTTCCTACATTGGAATAAAAGTATAACATTCTTTCTTAAAATGAATAATTAAAACTTTTATGGTATCAGAAATACAAATGTAAATAGCTATTTTTAAATTAATTAAAAAGGAGGATAAATATTAAACTGAAATGTGAATTTTATTTTTACGTTATTGTAAAAATATTTGAATTAACGTTAAGAATTTTATAATTATTCTTAGAATGAAGTGAACATAAAAATTAAATGAAATAATTTTGAATACTAGTACAGAAAATAGATATGAAATAGTGTTCTTGTGTAGAATATAGAAAATTTTTAATAATTTGGTAGGGAATGTTGTTATAATGAATATAAAAATATCAATAATTTTAGAAATTGAATAAGTATAATAAAATGTATAATGTGTAATGAAATAAAAAGTGAAATTAATAAAGAAACGAATTTGAAATTATGGTAAATGAATGTTAAAATTTATGAATAACCATACCTTAAGTATAGAGTATGTTGAGAGAGTACAGGTTCAGAAACAGGAGCATATTATTACCTCCGTACAATGTTCGTTTTGCCCTCCTCATATGAGATTATGTGGATTTTATGACTGACTGTAATTTTTATATATGTTATTATTATTTTGTATGTTTTATTATGGAATGAAATAGTTCAGTTCACAAAGGCCAGCTACTTTATGCAAGGAACAAAGGCCTCTTCAAGTAATTTCCATAGCATCCCTTGGCCACTGGTACGGAACAAACGCAGCAGTTATCTCATATGAATATCTCACACGGATCTCATATATCAATAGGCATATGCCGTATTGATGGAATTATTTAGAAGTACTAAGGAACTTTACAATTTAGTAAAATAAGGAATTGTAAATGAAAGGTAATAACAGTAAAAACCATAATTTCTGCAATATACTCTTATCATATTTGTGATGTCAAACTATAATCTATGAATATGAAAACTAGTATATTTCGTATGTTTTACAGTTAATAAGTAATGGTTATGTAAGAGATTATTTTTGTGATACTCTATGGGAACAAAAACCTTCCCTGAAGAATTATGATCACGTGGAAGATCAAACAGAAAGGTTTCTGGACAGAAATACTGAAACAATTAACAGTTCTCTAAAAGTTGAATTTATTTAAAAAAAAGTCTTATATTCATAAATTATGCTTTACAATTATTTAATTAATTATGTTGGTCAAAATTTTATGATTGAAAATGTCTCTTTGTCGCTAAGTATTTTTCTCCTCAAAGGGGGGGGAGAAAAAATGCATGCAAATATAAATAATAATTTTAATTAGCAGTAGCCCCTTAACGCTTAATTTTAATTTGAATTTTCCTCGCTTTATTCAAAAAGTAGTAATACATTTTTTTCATCGCATTATTTCAGGATTAATCCATGTCATATGTCTCTTATATAACGCTGGTGACGTAAATGAAGCTAAAACTCAAACAACCAATAATAATTTTGTAGCTTTATTAATTAACCAATCAAAGGCATTGAAAACCGAAACTAACTCATTCTGAATCAAAATTTTACCCTGAACTCAACACACTTGCTTTTTTGCATTTCGGACTTGGTAACCGTCTGCCGTCTGCTTTATTTCTTACTGGAAAGCTACGCGAAGTGTAAATGTTTTTGCAAAGGCACGAACCGTGTGGCAATTGGTTTGTGGTCGCAAAATGTTTACCGAAATAATAAAAATGCTTCGGCTGCCAAGTTCTTTTCCATTATCGATCAACATGTACAAAACTCAATACATCTATATCTACGTTATGCATGGTTCTATCCCACTACATCTAAATCTACTTCATTAAATAATATAATAAGTCTTCATAATAAGTCTACTTCATTAAAGTCTAATACTTCTTAATAAGAAGTCTTCCGAATAAGTATTTATATGCACTTTATATATAAAGTGTATATGAAAAACAAGCAGAGAGAGAGGAAAAAATTACAGAAATTCGGACAAATGAAATCTCTCAGAAGGATTCAGATTACTGCAAAGGAAACTAAAAGGGCAAATTCCCATCAGAGACACAAGCCAGCGGACTAATACAAAGAAAAAAAAAAGCTCATAGTACAGCGCAGTAATGCAAGCCAACTTAAAAACAACTATTTTTGCTGGTAACTTCCCCCACTTTTCCCAAAAAATATATCAATAAGGAAAGAGAACCAAGAAGTCTTTTCCTATAGTGTGGCGCAAGATAACAAAAAAAAATAAATAAATAAAATAAAAAAAATAAATAAATAAAATAAAAAAAACTAAAAAACTTTGGTTTAGAGGTGTGGATAGGTAAAATGAGAATGCACTAGCGTACCCGATATAAGACTCGAGGGAATATTTTCAGCACCTTCTTTGGAGCTGATGGACAGGTCTACGAAAATGCGCCGAGAAACAAAACAAAAACAAATAAAAAAATGTAAAATAAAGGTACTAGGGAGTTTACAACGTAGACAAAGAAATCTGTTACTCGTGTATTTCTGTTAGTTAATTTTCCATTTCTGAATAAATTCCTAACTTGAATTCTGAAATAGATTTTGTGGGGACAGTTTATTTACATAAATTAAATTAACTTATATGAATATACTTATATACATTTATATGAACGAAATAAACAGAAAGGAATTAGTACCGAAACACTTTAAAGCTGCGTTGATTCGCTTTAAAATAATCGCTTTACTTTTCATTCGAATCTGTTTCCCTTCGGCAAAATATGAAATATATTTTTCTTTCAAATTTATTCTGAAAGTTATTAATTAAAAACTAAATTATTTAAAAGGAGTCGATGCAATTCGTAAGAATATTATTTTTTAAATTTTAAAATGGAGTGATTTAAATGCACTGAATTCATAATATATATCTAATTTAAAAATCAGTATTTTTACAGAATGGCACTATACATTTTAAAAAAATTTTCAAATATACAGAAGATTTATAACGTTCTTATCTTAGTATAAATGAATATCCATCTGTCATCCTATAAAATATTTCACTATTCCACCTGAGTCATCTTAACTGGTATTTTCTACAGCTAAGTTATTATAAAATTTAAAAGAGCCCTTTTGGGCGACCGTTAAAATCTATATCCCTTCACTTTTATCCCAAAGGAGCTATTAGTCTCGAAACGGCACTTAGCGTTGAATCACTTAAATGCGATGTATCACTTAAAAGGTATATCTCCTGTCTTCTTCGCATACCTTCGCCGTGTAGTGGTTAGCACGCTGGACGCGTAACCGAGAAGTCCGTGGTTCGATTCCTGGGGAAGGCGTTGCTCATTTTTCATCTCTTCTGCTTTCAAAAAATATATCTAATGACACTACAAGTGACGCCCGAACTAAAAAAGGTGGTGGATGATGATTCTCCACCACCAGGATTTGGAGATTGGGTCCCCTAATCCCCCTTTAGAAGGGAGACTATATAAGGTACTTATCCCATCTTCTTCGCATGCCTTCGTGGTCTAGTGATCAGCACGTTGGGCGCGTATTCCAGAGGTCCGTGGTTAGAGTCCCAGAAGGCGTTGCCCATTTTTCATACCTCCTGTTTTCAAAAAAGAAAAAAAAGAAAAAGAAAACCTAATAACTCTACAGACTTTTCAGATTGTTACGACAAAATATTATCACCTGTATTGTATTAAAAAAACTTAATGATGAAGAATTCATGGATGTATGTGTTTCTCGCATTGTGAAAATCAAAGGTACCTAGAGTCATAAAATTTCGAATAACATGGCCTTGCACCAGACCATGAGCAACCGGAAGACCGAATTTTACATTTGTTTTATTGCATATTTCATGTTTTGTAGACCTTTAACGAATTTTTGTTAAAAATTCAAAAATTTCAAAGCGAGCAGTGGCTTGCAATGTACGGAATAAAAGATTTTTATCTTCAGCGTGCGAGTCGCGTTAGCCAAAATGCCGTCGATACGTGTATGCATTTGTAAATGAAAAACAAATTCCCGTTTGAGCGCATTATAAAAGATGAAATCTCTGAGATTTTATTCTCGATTTAATTTAATTTTATTTGATTTAATACTTACTTATTTGCTTAATTATTTATTTTAATGTGTTTTTGAAAATGCCATTTTCGAAAACACATTAATCTTAATTTAATTAATTAATTCCCCATGTGAAATCTCCAGTTCCCAGCCACTGGACGTTTGGCTAGATGATACGCTGTCCAGTAAAGTTGCACAGCTTCGGGCTAAAAGAGTTATTAATTATTGTGCTTCCACATATGCAACAATTTCTGGAATTCTATAAAACATGTGCTCTTTAAGAAGTCTATAATATTTTCTTGAGCCCCGTAATACTCCTCGTCAAACATTTATCTAATTTTTTGTATTTTATATGATCTGTTTATTTATTTATCACGTGTATTGTATATATCTAATCTGTTCATTCAAATTAGCTTTCAAATCACTTATATGTCGGTTCCTAAAGCATTTTATTTATATCCGGATGCTAGGTAAATATTCATAAAAAGTATGACAGTCATCTACTTAAGAATATGCATTAAGATATGTGCTTGTTTTGTATTACACTAGAAATTCACATATCTCAGGCTTTTTTTTGCTTTTCATTACTTTTCATTCAGCTGATGGTTCTTTATTAGTTTCCGTTTTTGTCCGCTCGTTTACTAGAGTATACGGCTTTTCTTCAATATTTGTAAATGCTGCGCTCATGAAGCATGCTTTCATGCTCCTTGTAAAGTTTTATTCCAAATCTATGCCAGTAAAAGTTTTATTTTGTCTAATTTTATATAAATGAGAGTCAGAAATATAGAAAATTTACGAAATACGCTAAATCTCACCTCTGGCTATTTTCAGATCAATATGAAAATCAGAGGATATTCATAAAATGATGTTTATCAGTAAATCTGGCGTTTACGTACTTTTACATATGCCATTCGAGTTATGTGGTGCCCCCGCTATTTTTCAAAGAGTCATGGAGATTATTCTTCGACCAGTGCTCAGAAAATCAATATTTATCTACTTAGATGATATTATAGTTATCAGTGATTCGATAGATGAGTATATCAAGCATTTGACGAAAGTCTTCACACTCTTACAAGATGCTAGTTTAAAAATGAATCCTCAAAAGTGTAAATTCGCGGCAAAGGAACTTAAATATTTAGATAATAAAATTTCCGCGAAAGGTATCGAAATAGAAGATTAAAAAATATTGCAATTAAAAATTACCCTTAGCAATTTAGAAGCCATTCATTATTCAAAGTATTCTTAAAGCAAAGTTAATTCTTAAAAATGCCAGTGGGGAAGAGTCAAAAGCTAATACCGACCGTACTAAAAGTATTACGATTATACGATTGTGATATGACCCTTCTTAAAGACTTTTTGCAGAGTTCCAGTAATGCCAACGGAAATCATATTCCGAGCCAAGAACAGCTAGCTACAGCTCAGTTACGTTTACCAGATGCGGCTTTTAAGATGAAAACAAATGGGATTCCATCCAGTCGGCACAAGGCCAACGCAGGATAGAAGCGGAAAATTACGGAAGTTAAGGGGTCAGGTAAAACAGCTAACGGACATAAAAAAAAATCTTAGAACAACCGTCAAAACCATCCAGCGAACAACAAGAGTGCCACTAGCGGCCAGCAGAAAGGAAGCTACAAGGCTCGATGAAGGAACCACGATGATTAGAATACCACCTGTGACAATGAAACTACAACGCCCGCACCAGCGGCCAGCGGAAAGGAATCTACTACAGATGGCCTCCGGCAAGCGGGTATAGACTGGACGATGTGAACAAGGAGCGAAACGGATGGTATTCCACCGCATACACCGGATAACGAATCCTGAGGGAAGAAAGAGACCAACTCCGGAGGATACCTTTCGTAGGAGGTCAAGAAGAAAAGATCGTGCCATGAAAAGTAAATTATGACACCAGGCTGAGGAGCAACGACAAACCAGATGACAGAGAATCGCAAAAACTACCACATACTCCTCTTAGCAGCAATTCCGGAAAAACTGGATGCTGTCATGTCTACCATATATCAAGATGCATGTTAAGAGTTATCTAAATTGTTTAGCCTCGCAGTGAGGTTTTTCGCAGTTGTTTCAGCAAGAAGTTGAAAATTCTTACTTCTATGAAATTTTTCGTTCGCGTCATGAATTACGCTGTTTGGTCAAGAGAATGTTTTATGCGATTTGGCGAGATAGGTTTATTACCAAAAACTTTGTTTAATTTGGGTATAAGAAACTGGAAAATTGTATATATATATAACTAGTTCTAACTATATATAACAATATAAAACTAGTTATAACTATATATAACAATATAAAACTAGTTATAACTATATTCAGAGATTGAAAGTTTAAAATTAGCGAAATGTAAAAGCTAGTGGGAGAAGATTTCAAAATTAACTTAAATATGTTAAATGATTGTTAGGCTCTGCGGCTCATCACAAAGTTTATTGCATTTTGAACAAGTACACTAGAATGAGTTTGAATATGTGAAATCATTGAAGTCTAGTGTTTCTGAGCTTAACATGTAAGTTGTTCGTCAGAAGGAGTTGTTATTTAAGCACCCCACATTTAATTGCGTTTAAAGATTTTAGTACACGCATATGCTGGAGAAATAGGGGTGGAAAATTAAACTATTGGGAAATAAGAATGGATTTTGAAGAATTGTCAAACCATATCCATGTATTATCATAAAAAAAAAATCTCTAGCTATTTTTGTTTTCCTTCCACATCCAATGGAAGGACATGAGATTCAACGGAAAATATGTTAGCCAAGATTGCAAATTGTGTTCCTTGAATCATATTGTTAAATTTCTAAATTTTCTTTTTTCTAAATTTTTAAACCGAAATTTCTAAATGAGTATTTAGTAGCATTAGACTGTAAGGTTGACTCTTCAAGTTACATTACAATTTAATATTTTTCAATTAGGCCGTAAAGACCTTATTTTAAACGATCTAAATTCTGGCGAGAAATATTATAAAGACTTTATTTTATTCTAACCAATTATTTTTAGTTTAAAAGAAACGTTCATTTCCCTTCTGATTTCAATTTCTTGCCAGAATGTAAATGTTAATGATGTGTATGCGAATTTAATTGAGTTCACGGTTTAAGAGTTGCAGTAGGAGAGTTAGTTTGGAATTTATGCCGCGTTGTGCGAAGCAGCTTTATACGTGAATAGTTGGTGTTCAGCCAACCTGTTTAGATATTATCGGTATTCTAGGTTCGGAGTTGCTGTGTGCAGCCGATTTAGCGGTTTAGATATAGAACAAGCAGACGTGTAGCGAATCTTTGTTGTGATTGTACATCTTATATTTCTGCTAAGGTACTCAGCCACCGCACCGAGTGAGGGCGTTATGTTTACTTGAAATAAAAAGGTCATTTAAACCTTCTTCTGCAGTCATCTGTTCTTCCAAGACCTACCGAGAATTCGCTACTTAGTCTTTTCAGTAGGGTCTACAGTGTGTGATTTCAAAATGTACTAAAAGACTCTTCAATCCATTTACACGATTTATCACTCCTCGGCGGATGCGAACAAAGCTCCGCTAACCTATCGGTCGAGCCGACGAGCTGTAACAAAGCGAAGTTGACAAGTACACTAATCAGTAAACTGGCAGTCTACATGCATTCCTTGGGATAGCCAAGAATCGGCTTTCTGCGAAGGCCCCCAACCCCGGCAGCAGAAAAAGTACGAAGAAAGTCACAAATCAGACAAACCGAGCCACAAAACCGGTTGTCAAATGACGTCGATGTTACATCCAGGCGCCCTCAAGGGGTACAGTGAGGAAGGATATGAACAATTCAGTGTCAAGGCACCAGGCACCAGATGACCGCATCAAGCTATCTTCAAGGCCCGTCAGAATCGTAGACTCCACTAATGGGGGTGTTTTCCCCTAGAGAGCCATAAATATCAAACCATATAGCTCCACCACAAACGTAGGACAGACAAGACAGTTTCATATGGTTCCTACCGAATCTGAGCCATTCCCCGAATAATCAGGGGTTCTAGTCCTGAAGACTGATTTTATGCCCCCATGGCTGAGGCTGCATAAGTACCGATCTTAGACAGTAGCTTCACATATTTACCTGCGTCGACCACCTGGAGGTACCAAATTTGTTTGCGACTAATCTCCTGTACCTGAAATCAGAACACGATATAGGTGACAGTATAATTTTGCCCATTTCCATCCCAATTTTAAGGGAAAGCATATTGGGGGTAGGTCCGAAGTCTCCCACCTCTCTTTCGCTATTGCCAATCCACACAAGACGACTTTCAGCTCCCCATAGAGTGCCCCCACGCCGTAAAGACACTATACATTTAGAAACATGCATGCCTTCTCGAGTACTCGGGCCCTTCTTCAGTCAGTCATTAAGCACTACGCCGTTTGGACAGCGTATGTAACATACAGCATTAGATACATCTTTTATTATCTATAGTAATGGTGCAAAATTTCATAAAAATTGCAGTTGGTTGTATTTTTATGGCATACTCTGTTTATCTTTATGATTTGCGATCATTTCGAACCGAAACGTAGTTTATGGGAAAAAAATCTTGCATTTGAAAGCTTTGTTTCCATTTATTTATTTCATTTATACAAATGCCAGACATTTGGCCACTAACATTAGCCTTGATCATGCTTCATAATAGTTAAGAACAAAAAATTAAAAGATGCATTCGTCAACATGTTCTTATCTGTGGACACTTCAGAGTTACAAAGATTACAAACAGAAGAGTTATGAAGTCGAATTTTCAAAGATGAGCACCTTCACAATCGTGCCCAGTCAAAAGACGAACGTAGCGCCACACCTGCAAGATGAAGAAAATCTAGGATAGCTGACTTTGAACTAGTTAGACATGCTGAGGCCTGTCCCTCAGCTTCATTTCATAGGTAGAAGCAAACCTCTCAAGTTCTAATTTAATTTGGAGTTTTGCAGAATTAAAGTCATATGGTTATAAGTGGTTTGTGGAATAGGTGTTACTTTCTTTGCCAGGATATCGGCTTCTTCATTTCTGTCGATGTCACAGTGAGCAGGAATCCACTGCAAGACAATTGACTCAACCAGAGTGTTAAGAATCTTCCTATACTCGTAAATAATTTTGTTTTAATAAAACACGCTGTAATTTGTTATACTAAATTAATTTTGGTTACAGGGTTAAAGTTATTCAAAATATTATTTTAATTTGTTTTTTATTCTATAGAGTTACGTGGCAAAAATTCTTCTTTAAGACGTACATCATTAATAGTAATTTTATGGCTATATAAAATGTTTTACATGACTGACTACATAACTAATTTTTTAATAATTCAAAGAAGTAAATAAATTGCCCACAGCAACATTTCTGCTGGTGTTATAAAGACTCAATCAGGCGATAAACGACATGCCCCCAAAGCGATTATGGTTTCATCTTTTCCTAATTTTATGTCCAGTTTACTGAGTCTTTCTGCATATACTGAATAAAGCGGCATGTCTTCTTTGTAGGGAGCATTGTTTTTCAACTGTAATATTTTAATCTGCTTTGTAACACATTCTGAAGCAAGAACAGCTTGATCAGTTTGAAATCTTCGCAGCCTAGCTGACTTCAATTCAAAACGCAAAACCTTTGATTATTTCCAAGGATCTGAGCCAGGCATTGTTTCACTAAAGAATTTTGAGATCCAGGACTGGATAATAAACTGAAAATAGAAAGTCCTTGGCCACCAAAGTGTCAAGATGAAAGCGGCAAAGAACCATATAATGCAGCAATAAAAGCGTCTAGCTCAACGCTTGATATGTTCCAGTTTAGATTTCTCGACTTTAGATGTATCTTGGCTTCAGTGCGTTGCTGGTATAAATCGATAAAATGTTCATCGATAAAAAGTCTCCGTGCGCTAATTGTGTTCCCATCAATTATGTTTCTCTCAGAAAAGTAGTTGGATCACTTGCTTTTCGTAAAATATTTTGAAGAGGAAGTCCTTAGAATGAATTTGCTACAATAACTTCGCTTTCCAGCACTGTACCATCACTTACGATTTCCTATTTGACCTGGCTAGAAACATACACCAACGTTAGAACCAATAATAACCTTTTTGTTTATCTATTTATTTTATTCATTAATACATTTATTTTATCTCTGTTGTGTTTGATAATCCGCTGTTTCTTCTGAAATCTGTTAATATTTTTAGGTGCCTACTCTACTTTCGACAGATGGATTATATATGTATTCTGGAAAGACTCTGCTTTACGCATGTGCATCCTAGATACTGTGTTATATGTAATTGTTAAAGTGGGGCTTTTCGGGCTAAGAGGAGGGCGGCCATGGCTAAAAAAAAGTTAAAATCGGCAAAGGATATTACAGCAATCTGGCCTTCATGGAGAGCTTTCTGACAGAAACTATTCCATATTCATGCTACACATAGGAAACCGCACAAATATTTACGTAGCTAATCCCACAAATAATAATTTAATGTATTTGAAACATTCACGAAACGACAAATGCAGCAATCATGCTAAAGCTTGTTTCAGTACATTACAGTAGTACCAATTTTTTATGCTTTTTATGATAATTAAAGCTTTTTTGTTTTACATTCTGTTCAAAGAATTCAGCCTTTAAAAAAGAAAACGCGAATTGATGCCTTGTTAACAAAAGTTAATAACGAACTGCCGATGCTCTGGCATTCGTTGACTAGAGTATTTTGAGCCCCTTCTTTGTTTTCACGATAAGAAAAACTTAGTAGCATGTAAATGCTCATTTGTATTCTAGCCGAAAGGCGATCAATAGAGAAAAGCAGATTTATTTTAAAGTTCAGATCGGAATACGAAGTAAACCATATTTTTGCAAACTAGACGTCCATTCTTAGTGATATTTGTTTCACCCAACGAATACTAGGGTTTAGCATTTCTCGTCAAAAGAAAGGATTTCTTTATTGCTCGAAACATTTGTGAATGTCATACGTAATTATATTGAATTCAATTTTGCTTCGTATGGATTTTCACATAATCAAGCTTTTATGATTTAGTACTTACTGCACAGTGAGGTGCCCGTTTCTTTTATTTAACTTTCAAAATATATCTGTTATATAATATATTAATTTTAAAAAGACATGAAAATAGTCATAAACGGTGTATTAGTACAAGGCTTCCAGAGTGATAAACTTGTAGCAGATATAAGGGGCATTAAAGACGATTTAGAATTCCATAGCGGTGTAAGATCGGAAATGACGCGTACTTGCTGTAGTGTACACAGAAAATACCAGAAAAGAGAAAACACCACGTTAGTAAATAGGCGTTTTAATAGTAAATGTACATTAACCAAAGTAACAAAGAAGGTAGTCAAATTGTATTTTGTAAGATAACGCAGTCCTCACATCTCAGGAGCATGGAATTGCGAATACTCTAAAAGATTCCGAGCATGCATCAGATTTCTTTGGAGGTTGCCGCTATGCGTGCAATCAATTTCTCGGCGCTGTCAGTGGAGATGTCATGTACCAATGCTTTTAAATGTCCACTTTTGTATAATTACCCATCCTACTGCCTCTTCATTCCGGTGTGAAATGAAGCTTCCGTGAGAGAATGCTCGGACCAACGCTACCTACCATCAGATTACGAGATTCCGAGTCTTCTGGGTACATCCTACCTGTTCTACAAGTTTGTAACGCTGGTGCAGAGATGTATAAGGAACAAAGGATTCTGATTATAAACAGAGGCAGAAATCTTGGATTCAGCAGTATCCCAGCCCTCTTTTTCTACCATTAAACCGTTCAAGAGGACTTTCGGTTCGTCATTATTTTGTGCACAGACTCTGTTCACATACAAACATCCAAGCTTTTTTCGATTCAACTTCCTTCATCCTTGAGGGTGCAAAATTCCTCACCTTCTGTTGTGTAACTTTGCTAACTTTGCTTGATTTTATATATAAGAAGATTATTGGTCATTACAGTTGAATGAATTAAGCTACAAATATTCCGCCATTTGAAACAAACACACTTGGCTTCAAATGTTATATGAAAGATAAGCCACCTTTCAAATTGTAAATGCACATGCTTATGTTTCTGAACGATTTAAAATCGATAAACAACGTTTTTAACAACTTACATATAATTATTTTCCTTATATATAAACTAAAGCTGAGAAATTTTACATTAAGATACGTTATTAAAGTCTCGCAGTATGCCTTGACTTTATACATATATATATATATATATATATATATATATACTAGCCGCTACACGGCCAGCCTTCGTTTGGCTTTTAAATGTACCGGAAAATTGCCTAAAGGGAACACCTAACATTAAATTTAAAAACTGCACAGTGGTTTACTCTGCAGAACAACTTTATCAAAAAAAGTCAACAAAATAGTATTATATTTAAAAAATGCAATGAAATAAACAATATCCCTTAATACAAATATTAATTATCCTAATAACTAAATTAACCAACTTTGCAAAATTTCAAGAATTCAAATGGTATAAAGGAAGTTAAAAACTTTATTTCCTAAAAAAGAAATAATGCAAAACTTTTAAATGTCTTACAAACAGTGAAATAAGCAATAAATAACATGAAAGAAGCACAGAAAAACAAAAAATTCTGAAAAGGAAAGCATAATTAATAATAGTTTATCTCATATTTTCAAGAGAAAACAGTCAGCAGTCCAGTGTGCAAAGCATAGGGAGAAAGTGTGTGTGTTTGTTCACTAATAACTCAGTCACTACTATAACTATCGTAACCAAACTTTCTAGAATTCTTTTTAATTAAAGAAAAGCTAAAAATCAGATATATTAATTAAAAACTCTTAAAAAATTAATTTCCCCCTCATTTTTTCGAGGGGCAACAGTGCTGATATTAGCAGCAATGGCAACAATAATATATTAGCAACAGTGGCTGTGTGTCATTGTTGCTGGTATGCCCATTATGTCGGACGCTATTTCCTCAAAAAGCATTAAATAAAAAAAAATCTCATTCGAATTTTGAACAAATTGCTTCGCGGCGCACTGGCTCTGTATAGATGCACCTATGGATCAAATGTCGCAGCCTTGGAACTATTAGCATACGCACAGCACGAACACACACAGGCAGACAGACGCTTCCTTTTATTATATGAAGAGATATATAATATAAAATAAGAAAGCAAACTACTAACTTTAATTTTGCAATAGCCCTTTTAGTCTTCATTTTAATTTTCCCTTTTGTCCTAAAAATAGTACCTTTTTATGACATATCCGTCTAAACTGCATTATTTCAAAATTATTCAGCATCATAATACCGATTAATTAATGATGCTGATTAATCCTTATGCAACACTGCAATGCAGAACGCATTTTATTCAATTCCTGAGTAGGATGTCAGTTGAGAACCAAACCTTTTGATTCTCCCACGCATTTGTTGAATGCGTACTAACTCTTTTCATTTAAGTACTTTATGCTACGTCTCTCTCTACGATCCATAGCATGTATTAAGATGTAAATTTCAAAGAATGCTGTGAAAATTGGGTGCAGATTACACTCATAATTATATGTGAATCAGAAAAGCGGTCTCAAGAGCATTGAGAAGTTTTGTGTGTGTGAGCTTTGCAATCAAGTCATGTGAATCTAAGACTTCGTCTGTCTACAGGATTTATCATTTTCAACTGCATAAATCTTTCCAATTCTTTAATTCTGTATCTGCGACATCTATTAATACACATACACATGTAAGGTTTATTTTTAAAAGTTCGGTTTCTTAACCATTGTTCAAATACATAATATACATTATAAAATCAAACATTTTATCAAAATGCAATCATTTTTACCTATTTGATATTAGAATGTATGCTTCAAAATTTTGAAACTGTCTCTATTTCCTCCTGTGAGAATTTTAGAGAATGTAAGAAATATTTCATGAACATAATTTTTCCTTACACGCATATTGAATAAGTCCCGAATTAGCATTTGTTTTATAATTACTTTTAAAATTTCTGATATAAACTATGAATTTTTATTTTACTTAACTAACTTTAGTATTACTTTTCCTTAAATTTTAGTTGAAAATGCACTACCGATTAATTCTATTTTAAATGTTTTCTAGACCTCAGGGATAAGAAAAATCTTTGTTTTGCAAAGTTATATAAAAACGTCTGTTTGAGAATTAATTTCATATATTTTGCATGTATCAGTTTTTTCTCTGCACCCTTGAATTTTCTTTATTTTACTACTTGCATTTATACGTATGTATTTTATAATTTCTGAATTTATTGCTTTTTATAGCACATATTTCATTATTTAACTTTAAATAAATTGAACTTACATTGATACTGGAACCACTATTAGTATGCTTTATTTTATGTAAAATATTAAAATACCATCCTTGTAAATGGTAATCTTAATCTGATATAACGGAGTTGGCAGTATTTTGAGAATTTAAAAATTTTCCAGAATTCCATTACTTTAAAAATGCAAGATTCCATTAAAAATGCGAATATTTATTTAGATGCGGACTGGTTGTTCACTTTACGGCTTCGCTTCAAATTTTATTAGCATTAGAAATCTCCTTCGAGGAATTATTTTGAAATTTGAAACAAATACGTTATGTTATTTTATGGTTTTACGCTTATATTATTACTTCAATGGTGTTTAACTAAATGAGAACCATTTACTCTGAAAGCCAAGTGCTGGCCGAAGGGATTATGTCTAACTCTTGGCGAATTGTATTGGTAGAATCTTTTGCTAATTAACAACAAAGGTGCAAGCTAAGACTCAAACTTGAGAACAAGACCAAAACTTTATTAGTCTCAAATTTGGGTAATATAACTAAATAAATAACAAATCATATTACGTGATTTCTCATAGACTGTGAAAAACCATCACTTGTTGACCAGCTAAAGTTACATTGCGATTACAGCAACATCCTATTCAGATCTACAATAGTTTTTGTGTCGGATCGAAATTACTTAGCATGCTAAGATTTACTGAGATTTTCAAAACCGTTTTCTGGCACGAAATGTCTATTCTGCGAGCGGCTTGCTTCAGCAAGATGGCAGTTTTCCGAAGCGAATTCCACTAAGCCTTCGGTAACATTATATTCCTATTTGATACTACACCACTTAGCTTAAAATTTGCATTACCAAGAGAGTATAACATGACGAAACAAGCCAGGGAGGAAATAAATTAATATAAAAGTAACTGTGAGTAAAACTTAAATCATAAATGTCACACCCAACCAGTAGTCGAGCGGGAACGTATGTGAACAATTGTAGTTCGACAACAGTTTGAATCCCGATGAACAGGCTGGTTGCATGTATTTGTGGTTTTCCCCATATATACAATCTAGTTTCTCTTAGAAAATCCCCCACGAAAAATCCGTCCTCCTGGGCAAAGAGTCATTCTATGCTTTTCCGTTATCACATAAATCAAACCAATTATAAATATCAAAATATTACCCATTCGCTTTGGAAATGAATACCTAACGATATTTTTGTAGGCATTTAAAGAGTTATTTTGATCTAACACCATATCTAGATGCTTACTAGAATTTGATCTAGGTTGGAAATGTTTCACTAATATTCCTTCATTCCTCGTTCAAATGCTTCCGAAATGTTACCATTTCCTCCGCGATAAAATTATTACCTTATTCCTAATTACTTCTCAGTTTCAGATAAAACAAAGTGCTAATTCTTTACTTTATTAGAAACAGGAAATGTTTAAAAAAGCCATTTCCTTTCTGCAATCAACACTGCATCTCTAAAATTCTGAAATGCGGCAAAAATAAGCAGGTTTTGCTTATCCGCTGCAAAGACTGGACGCGGAGGAGGGATTAATTTTCTACGTTAAGTTCAAACAGATTATATTTGTGCGATCATAGTTTATGAACTATGATCTCACAACTATAATCTGTTTATTATTCTGAACAGATGATGATGAGGGAAATTTAATTTTGTAATTCGTTAAATAGTTGAAAAATGCTCTAAAATTTTACGACATTTTCACTTTTCTCAGGGTAAAAGAAAATAAAAAAAGAAAAGTCGCACTGGAGTTGGAGAGTTGAGTAATCTTCAGAGAATTCATTCTTTCCAAACCTGAGTAAGGAAACATAGTTTGAAAACTTTTGTAGCGTACTAAATGTGAAATTTTTATTTTTATTTTATTCGTGACAAATAATGAACATATGGTGCATCATTTATTATGAAAAGAAAAAGGGTCAAAACAATAAATTTTCAGAAAATTCAGTACAGCTAGTATGCAAACATGTGCCCGATTCGACCTAAATCAAATAATCAAGTGATGCAGCTATATAAATTCCGGTATAAAACTAAAGAAATGTCTGAAAAGAGGTATTTGTTATTCCACATTTGTGCCCTTGATATTTTAGGAATATTATTCTCTGTGTATTTTGTTGACTAAACACACCTAGATGTTATTCCGTTTCTAGAAAACCAAACCCCAAGACAGTAGAATGAATAAAATTCTGATGTTCCTCAAATTGCCTGAATCTATATACATAAAAAAGAAAGTCTGTTAGTTTGTCTTCTAATAACTCAGTCACTACTATAGCTATTCTCACAAAACTTTCTACAACTCTTTACTAAGTTCTGGAAAAAGTCGACGTCCACTTCGTTAAAAAAAAGTGCCTAAAATCAGAGATATTAATTAAAAACACGGAAAAAAGGTAATTTTCGCATTCTTTCCGAGTGGCAGCAGTCTTGCAAGCTGGAGATGAAAATCTGCTTTATTTAGAAAGTTGTTGCCACTGTTTGCTTTCAAATCCTAGAGTTTTGTTAATAAAAAATTTCTAAGTTTTACGATGAAATAAAAATAGCATTGCCAAGCATTAAATACATTATTTCTGATTCCAAAAATTCGTGGGAAGCCATTTCGATTATTCCCATATTCGTACGACTTTAACGAAAAGTGTTGCTACTATTCGCTTTCAAATCGTAGAGTTCGTTAATCAGAAATTTGTAAGTTTTACAAAATCTATACATAGAAGAACGTTTGTTTGTTTGTTCGCGTTATTGATTTCTGGTCGATTATGATAACTTCTTTGCCACATTTAATCGACTAAAATTGAATATAAGTGAAATATTGGATGAAACTTGAGCTTTTACGACCATTTGATCAGAAAGAAAATCATTAAAAACTACGTGCCATTGTTGCTGATATAATGAGAGAGAATTAGCTTATTTTTCTATCAGAATTTTTTATGTGGGTTCGATATAGCCACAGCCTGAAGAATGTATGGCTATGAATCGTAAATTTTGCGTCGTTATTAAAGAAGGATTACAGTGGTATCGTTCTCTCTGTTGTTAGATACATTACTCTCAATCTACCTTAACTGGCATCAGGTACTTCCGCTAATCTTTTATAAAATTGATACCTGAAAGTAACATGTGACGTTAAAATCAAGAAGTACCATTGAGATGTATTATAATTAATCACACATCGATTAAAAGTTGGCCATGAGTTCCCATGGAAGATATTTCAAAGGAATTACCATATTAAAGAAAGACATGCTCTTTATAAATGACCGGACATGCCATGTATGAGCAACACTAAAATGTGTCAACCCATTCCCTTGCAATAGATTTCATGTTTAGGACACTTCGTGATTTGTTTATTTGATTTCTTTTAGTCTTGATGCTTATTTCATGACCAGTGTTGGAGAATTGTATATTTCAGCAATGTATGTATGTATGAACAATTGTATTTTTTAGCACAGAGAGATACGCACATGCACTTTGCAGACTTGTATAAGAATCTAATTGTTGACAAAGTCAGTCTAGTACTTCTTTGAATATTTTGATTAAAATGGTCCGCGAAAACAAATTGGGTTCCATATACTAACAGAAATAAAAGTTTTCCGAGAATTTAAACTACTTTCAGTTAATAATTTAACTGCTTAATACAATACAGTGAGTAATAATAATACTGCACTATAATAATAGTGCATAAATAATAATGCACGATAAATAATAATGTCCCCATAAGTAATAGTGCACGATAAAATCATACTTATTCATATAAATCACCGCATCTATGTTGTGATAAAGCTAAAGATTAGTTACAAAGTGCCTTACATTATTACGTTATAAGTGTTTTATGTAATGTTGTTTATGACATGGCAGATATCAAATGGTGCACAAGCTGTAACCAAACATGCCGCAGCATATCCTTACAAATTGACTACACCGCATCTGTCGTGTTTCCAACACCTTTCATACAGAACACTTTTAACGTGTTGAAAAGAGGCTTGGGTAATGTATTTTTCATTTCATGTCAATATGCTTTAAGTGTGTCGTTTTCCATAAGAAAAACAATATTTATTTTAGGTTTTATTCGTATGGTCACAGTATTTTATTTATATAGAAGTATCTGGTATTATTTGATTAACCGCAGAATAACAGCCATATAGCGATAGAGCTAAGTTAGGCACTACCCTCCAGGCGACCTGGCTGGCTGCATGGACCTTTTCGTTGTTTCCCCATATGTAACGTGCATACGAGCCAGTTTCTCTTAGAAAGTCATCCACCAAGGCATCCCCCTTAGGCAGATAGCTTTCATGAAATACGGTTTTAGTGTGCTTTGCCTTAATCGATTAAATCAACCTAAGTTTGTGCTTGCGGATTATTTTACGTTTAGAAAAGGTGAATGTAAGTCCGTGGTTGTAGTCAGCTGAACAAGGCTAAACAAATTCTCCTTTTCCCACTTTTCCTCCCACAACGTGAAAGTATGGAAGAATTTTCCCCCATCTGCCAAAAAATCTGAGTGTTACTTGTTTAGTACCGCTTGTGTCGCAATTAATATTAGGTTTTGGTTAAAACAAAGGCGAGTTTCCTTCTTTGAAATTAACATTTAAAGTACCGTATACTAGTAAGTATTTTATGTGCAAGAAAGTTTAATAATGTTTGAAAACATTTTTCCCCGAAACTCTGTGCACAGTGAAGTTTTGATTCATTTCATGTGTTGAGTTGTTCTGTTAGCTTTGTTGCTCATTGTTTCAGAATGTTTGATTTATATTTTATTTCACTTACCTTTGTTTAATCTTTATTTAATATTATTTATTATTTAATTTCGTTTAATGCTTGTTTGATCTTATCGCAAAATTGCAAAATGTAAATACAACCTTAAAATTGGATTTATTCTCTACTTTTTAATTCTCCCATTTTAATTCCCATGTCCAATAACATGGACATGGGAATTAAAATCGAATTATCGAAGCGAATTTCGCGTGTTTGCTAATTCGATTTGTTAAGAAATCGAGGCTTACTAATATTCGATAACAAACAGCAATTAATATTCTTTTTTTCATTTTATTCTAATTTTCTTTCTGTCAGTTACTGCAAAGGAATTTTCTGAGGTTAGAATCTGAGTAATTATTATTTTACTTTGATTCTAATCATAATTTAGATAATATAATTTGTGAAGATAAAGCACTTGAATGTCTTTAAAGCGCCTTCATTTGCAACAAGATTCTTATTTAAGTAAGAAAAATATTTGAATGCTCAAAAATATTTGCTAACGTATTATTTAAATCAAGTTCATAATATTATCCAATAACATTGCAAAATTAACCCATTGAATTAATTTCATTTTAAGAAAGGCATGAATTCTTAACTTGGATATAAATCCAGTTTTAAAGATGGCTACGTAAAATCTATCAATATGTACAAGAATCTTTTGTCTTTTCAAAAAAAGAGCGTATGCCAAATTGCCCTCGATATTGACAGAGTATTTATTAACTTAAAATCTACTCGAATATAATGTTGCTGTTCTACAGATTTTGCACGTTACGTTAGCGTGTTCTCTAAAGCGTATGTATGATCATTTTTATTTATGCTTTAAGAGATATATTTGTTTAAGAATGCTAGTATTTTGAATTTGCAAGCAAAACAAATTAATCTAAGACTACTAAAAAATCTTAAAGGTTTCAGATTTTATATTACGCCAAAATGGGCGTTTTTCTCATTTACATGCATGTGCACGTTCCGACACCATTTTGGCTAATGTTCCTTTCGGCTAAAAATATTTAAAAATAGCCTATCTTTAGAATTTCCGATAGAAGTCTCGCGCGCTGGAGATAATTTTTTTCCCGTACAGTGTTCCCAATGATCGCTTTGAAATCTTGAGTTTGTTAATCAAAAATTCGTTAAAATTTTACAGAATCTGAAATAGATAATAAAACAAATTCGAAATTCATAATTCAGGGGTACAGGAGCCCATTTTAGGGTGGAGGATTACTTTATTCAAAATTTGATGGTTCTAGGTACCGTCGTTGTTTCACAATGCGAAAAACATATATACATTCATGCATATTCTTGATTATTTAATTTATTTAAATATAATGTAGGGTGAGAGTATTTAGTGGCAACAATTTAAAACGTGATTCGCCGTTTATAGTGAAACGCCACAAAATGCCATTTCGAGACTTCTGGCTTTTCCCTTCTGGACTACCGTCCCTTTGGGATAACAAATTTTAACGGATGTTCGAAAATTTCAGTTAGAGGACCGTTTTACTAAACCGGACAGTTTTTGAAAATTACAATGATGCAGTCAAGTAACATGCGTAGCCCAGTAAATGCATTAACAAAGCACTGTATCTATTAAACTAAAAGGATAATTGCTTTCATCCAGAATTTCTTTATCTGTTTTTAAATAACAATTTTACCCTCAAACCGCATTTCATGAAATGTGATCTATCTGAATGAGATTTCATATGTTATGAAGGGCATGAAAGGATAAATAATAAACTATATATATATATATATAGTTAATATTTAACTTTTCCGGAAAATCTAGTTCGCCAATTGAAGTATTTTTAATAATTTTAGCTGCTGAAAAGTGGAAAATTTGATTTTCTGACTAATCGTGTTTAGTAACAGAGGTTGTTGCTTTTTCCTAACATATGTATCACGTTCCCTAACTCGAAATGTTAAGGCTTTCTTAGTTTGACTAATGCAAATTGAACCATGGTAGCAACGAATCCTGCATATGGAGGAGTTCAAATTATGAATAGGAATTTCAAGTATGGAACTGCGAAATTTACTCTCAGAAGAGAAAACGATTCCAAATTTGAATTATTAATGAAAATTACGGTGATTCTTGTTGTCTTCTCCTCCAATCGGCATGTTTTTTTAACTTACATATTGAAAATCTTTCAGTTTACTGCATTTCTAACTTTGCATACGAAAAATTAGAAATAGTTAAAAAAACGTTCTTCATTTTCTGAAATGGCAGAATAGCCTGGGAAAAAATCAGTAGCCATTCATTTTGTAGACTTTGCTATAAATAACATGCTCACCAAGGAAAAGGAAACTTAGAATCATCCGTAACCCCTGATATGCCTTAACAGGCTGATTAAAGAAACTATAAAAAAAACTGAGATTACTTTTAAATTGGAATAGAAGTCAAGGACTGAGATTGAAAAGTTCTGATGTACTGAAGGTTAGAAATAAAGAAGATTCTTTTTACCCTAGGGATAATTGAAACTGATTGCAAGAAGAAAAATCTGGTTTTAAGGCAGATCAAATATCGTTGTTGATTGCAAGGATAAATGAAACTTAAAACTTTAATTTAACTGGTCATAGTAAATGTCACAAGTTATGCTTTAACATAGCAGATTTCCTATTTCACGATTTTAGTAAAAAAGCCAAACATAAAAAAATATTTATAATAAGAAACATATCGCTGCAGTATATTTGTTAATGTTACTTTTTGTTATTCACTCATAAAACTTCTGAATAATGTAACAGAGAAATATGACCACTTATTTATATAGAGTATGCTGTTAACAAAGCAAGAATCATGGATAGTAGAAACATGCCTATTGAATATTATGCCCGAATATTGAAAGGCGATAGATTGAAATGAGAACTTCGTCGGGATTGATCTTTCACTGACTAGCTAGTTGTGTTAACCACTGCACCACTAGATTATGCGCAGAGAAGGAAATGCTTTAGTATCTTACAACTTTATGGAGATTTAATTTAAGAAAACTCAAATAATTTCAGTCACTTATTAATAAGGACATACGAAGGTTTCATTTACTTAACACAAAGTGTTGTGAAACTGATCTTACAAACATTAAAAATAAATCTCCTCTTCATTTGATGTGCGAGGTACAGATGGCATTGGCTGCCATCGAGGTAGGAAAAAAAGGGGTTTCCCCGGACAGGCCATCGTAACGTGAACGGGTTGAGACGTTTTAAAACCTTGAGGACCAAGGACCAAAGCGATGGCTTACGGAGTACTTTTGCTAATTAAAGCAATTACCTCCACATCTTCGTTAAGAGAAGTGAACAATTCAGAAAAAGCAATGGCTGAAGAAATGAGAGAAACCTGCAAGGTTAAAGCCCAGAGTTGAAGAGTACAGTAATATTGCCCGGAAATTGTTATAATGCATATATTTCAGTAATTGTATTATGTTGTAGTGTAGATATAAGGTAATAAGCTGAATCAACTTCAAGTTTTTATTTCCCATGAATCAGCACTGATTTCGATTCATCATCACACTACCCAGGTAAGTAAGTTAGTTTTGTTTTTTGTTTTCTGGCCTGCTCTGTGTCTTGGATGAGTAAAAGAAATGTTTTTATTTTAATGATGAGGCTATGTTTTAGTAATAACACAAACTAGCGTCCGCGACAAGACATTACAAAATAAACTTAAAAAAATATTTTAAGGGTTATAGATAGTTTTTGATGTATTAAAGTATAATTAAGTTTGAAATCGAAACTATTTTGTAAAGCATTTTGTTTTATTTTGAAAGTTAAATATGGAAACTTTAAAGGCTCTGAAACATAAACGGGCAAGTTTACGAGCTTCTTTTGCAGAAACTGCTAATATTTTAAAACCGGAGTGAGTAAAAGAAGATTTTTCTGTAGATTTAGTACGAGATAAACTTACTAAACTACGAAATGCATATTCAGATTTAAAAAATATGGATAATAAAATTCTTGACTTCTAACTTAAGACGAGAACACTTTAAAGGATGATGTACTAAAGAAATCGAAAGCCGCGAGGTGTATTCTGATGATTTCACAACACTAACTCGGCAAATTAATAAAAAATTGCAATTTTCAGATAAAATCAATTTGGAAACGAGACCAAATGATGGTGCTGGTATTTGTTGTACTAAGATTAAACTGTATAGACTTCCGAAAATCGAACTTAAGAAGTTTGATGGGGAATTGATAAACTGGCTACCGTTTTGGTCGCAGTTTGAGAAAATTCACACTGACCCTGATTTATATGAAAGTGACAAATTTTTCTATTTGGTTCAGTGTATGAAGACCAGATCACTGGCTAAAGAATTTATTGAAAACTATCCGTTGACTTCGGAAAATTATGATAAAGCTGTTTTAGCTTTGAAGGAACGTTTTGGGAAACCTGAATTATTAGTAGAAGTGTATGTTAGGGAACTAATTAAACTAATTGTTTCTAATGTGCAGGAAGATCACAAGGATAAATTACCTCTTGATAAACTGTATGATAAAATTGAAGCTCAGTTGAGAGCTTTAGAATCTTTAAGTCTGAAATCGAGCGAAAACACATCGTGGTTATTTCCGATGGTGGAATCGTGTCTCACGGAGGATGTGTTGAAGGCGTGGCAAAGGAGTTCGCTCTTTAACCAGCCTGAAGGAACTGATCTTTCTCGCCTTAAAAACTTAATGAAATTTTTAAAGGCTGAAGTGGAGGGTGAGGAGAGATTAAATTTGGCGAGTAATGGACTCGGTGGTGTTAGTCGTAACGAAGGATATTATGATAAAGCAAGGGGGAAACGAAACGTAAGTTTAAATCTAAGAAACAGGCTAATGTTCCCACTGCCACAGGTGTTTTCTTACAACTAAAGAACATACTGGTATTTTTTGTGGTAAAATGCATAATAGTAAAAATTGTTACTATGCACGTTCACTATCTCTTAATGAAAGGATTTCTAAAGTTAAATGAAAATATTTTGTTTAAAATGCTTGGAACCAAATCATAGGGGAAAGTTCTGTAAACAGTTTGTTAGATGTTTTGCTTGTGGTAAATCACACTCAGTTATTTTCTGTCCAGAAATTAATAGTAAAACTGAACCTCCAATAGAAAAATTGAGTCCACAATGGAGATTTCTGTACCAGTTTTAGGGATTATGTGGGACAGAAAAGAAGATCATCTTTATATTGAAATTAAGACTGTATTGGTTTCGGGCAATTTGTCTAAAAGAGAGGTTTTGTCATTAACGCAGACAATGTTTGATCCTTTGGGTTTCTTGATACTTGTTTTATTGCCTGAAACGTTACTGCTACAGGAAATTTGGGCGATAAAAGCACACTGGGATACTCCATTACCGGATAGTATCAAAAGTAAATTTTCGAGGTGGTATAATAAATTAAAAATTTTGAATAAGTTGAGAATACCGCAACGTATAGGTTTTGGAGATAGAAGTTCCTGGACACTACATGTATTTTGTGATGCTAGCCAGCATGCTTATGCTACAGTAATATTTTTGAGATGTGAAACTAAAGAAGAAACATTAGTCAGTTTTGTATTGGCTAAGTCAAGAGTCGCACCCTTAAAAGAACTTATTATTCCCCGTCTAGAACTTATGGCATGTCTTTTGGGCGTGCGTCTTTCCAAATATGTGACAGAAGCTCTTACATTAGATGACATCCCAAAATATTTTTGAACCGATTCCACACGGCCATATCTTGGATTCAAAGAAGTGATGCGGGGGAGACTTTTGTGGGCAATCGTGTGAAGGAAATTTTTACTTTCACTAAAGCAAATCACTGGTCATATGTATCAGGTCTTTTTAACCCAGCTGATTTACCTTATCGTGGTTGTTTCCCTCTTCAGTTTTCCGAATTAAATTGGTGGAGAGGGCCTGCTTGGCTCAAAGGCCCTAAAGATAGTTGGCCAAAATTAGAGGTTAAACCAAATGAAACTTTAGTTTTTTCAGAGAGTAGAAAAGGCATAAATTTAAATATAAATCTTAGTATAACTACAAAAGTAGATAAAGTGTGACAAGTTCTCTAAATTTTCGAAAATGTTAAGAGTTTTAAATTGGGTAAAGAGATTTATCAATAATTGTCAAAAGAAAATTGTGAATAAAGAGCCTTTCGTGTGTGCTTTCGAGATACAGGAATCTAAAATCATACTTCTTTCACTTGTTCAGGGAAATAGTTTTCCAGAGACTGGAGACTACATCAAGGGTCTTTTGACCGTACGAGATCAGAGTGGCTTAAGAAGATTAAAAAAGAAAATCACAGAACAAGATGGTTCTAATACATTCCGGTACCCGATTTTATTACCTTCTAAGCACTATATTGTTGACTGTTTGATTACAGATTACCATTCAAAGCATTCCCATGTCGGGTACAACCATTAACTGTTATAATAAGAGAAGAATTCTGGATCATTGGTGCAAGATGCCGAATTAGATCGGTGGGAAAACAGTGCGTCCGTTATAAACGATTTTCAGCTAAATCTCCAGCTACTTCTCCCATTCAATTACCATTAGACATAGTTCGAGATGCTTTCGGATTTGAAGTTACCGGCATAGATTTATGTGGTCCTCCGATTCTCAAAAATAAAAACAAAGCCTGGGTAGTACTGTTTACGTGTGCTGTGTATCGATGTGTACATTTGAAGCTAGTGACATTCATAAGTACTTAATGCTTCATTCAAGCGTTTCGTCGGTTCATAGCCAAAAGAGGTCGGCCATCTATAGTTTACACAGATAACGGCACAAATTTTGTTGGTGCATCTGCATTGCTGAAAAAAGTCGACTGGGCAAGAGTATTGCTAAGGAAACTTTGCATCCCATCGCTTGGAGGTTTATTCCGCCCACTGCTGCTTGGTGGGGCGGATGATAGGAGCGTCTAACCCAAATCAGAAATCAAATAATAGTATTCTTAGTACAGGACAAAGAATTTGATTGTGAGAGTCTCAGGACAAGCTGCAGTCAATTACGAAGAGTTGCTGATCATCATCTGTGATGTGGAAGCCGTAATAAACTGTCGACAACTTACTTATGGTCAAATGACTCTGAGGATCTTCTACCATTAACGCCTTCCATGTTCTTACAGGACGTTAAGGTTTCGGAAACAGCAGATTTGGATACCTTAGATCGAAATAAACTCTTGTCTCGTCAGTATTTCTTCCAGGAGCTTCGAGAACAATTTCGAAGCCGTTTCCGCAAGTAGACATCGTGCTAATAGGTTGGGAGAACCTTAAAGGACTGAACTGGCCAATCGCTCGTGTCCAAGAACTTTTCACAAGCAGAGATGGACGTGTGAAACTTGTAAATGTGAAAACTAGAAATGGTACACTGATTTGCCCTGTGCGTAAACTGTACCCTCTAGAAGTGTATTCCTGTACTAAGGATACTATTATTTGATTTCTGATTTTGCTTCTGAAAATCAAAAAGGTGGGAGTGTTGTGAAACTGATTAGTATCTTACAAACATTAAAAATAAATCTCCTCTTCATTTGATGTGCGAGGTACAGATGGCGTTGGCTGTCATCGAGGTAGGAAAAAAAGTGGTTTCCCCGGACAGGCCATCGTAACGTAAACGGCTTGAGATGTTTTAAAAACTTTAGGGGACAGTAATATGTCCTGGAAATTGTTATAATGTACATATTTTAGTATAATTGTATTATGTTGTAGTGTAGATATAATATAAGATGAATCAACTTCGAGGTTTTATTTCCCATGCATCAGCATTGATTTCGATTCACCATCACACTACCCAGGTAAATAAATAAGTTTCGTCTTTTGTGTTCTGGACTGCTCTGTATCTTGGATGAGTGAAAGAAATGTTTTTATTTTAATGATAAGTCCATACAAAAGTTGTAAACATGAAGTTTGTATGCACAAGTGTCAGCAAGTTCACACGCATCCATTCCCATATACAAAAAAAACAGTAGTCATGTTTACCCACAAGAAAATTATCCACATTGATTTCTATATGGAACAAAAGCCAACGTGAAAGAAGTCACAAGAGGAAAAGCCTTTTCTATATGTAGGTATAGAAAATAATGTCCCTTTATTTCTCAGTTAAAAAAAGGAATTATTTTTTACACGAAATTCAATTTTGTGTGGGCATTTTTGCTTTGTGCCCGTTCGTGGTTTTTCATAGCTGAGAGTTTTTTGTTGGCTCTTGCTATGCAACCAATGATAAGATATGATATTAATTAAATGTCTTCTATTTTTAATAATATCGGAAACGAAACTCTTTTAATCATACCTAACAATATTTACTGTAAGCCTTGCAAGTCGTGATAACGATGTAATGCTAAATGCTCCGTTTCGTAGGCTACCTTTATCTAACTTTCTTATATGCAAATAATTATACGGACTATTTTTTCGCACAAACAGACTATCTAATGTTTCGTAGAATATTTTCCTTTTACTGTCTTCCATGCCAGTAATTGTATGGCTTATTTAAAAAAATAGATTATGTAATGTTTCCTCATATGTCAGTTAAGACGAGCTAGTTGTGTTTAACTCAGGCTCAGATAAAAATGCCTCAACATGATTTGCTTCATAGCTGTATCATTTAATACAATATTTAATTACAATATTTAATATAAAATTTAACTATATTTATTATAATATCTATTTGTATTTGATATAATACCTAATCAATTTATTTTACTAAACATTTAATCTAAGCTGTTATTCACACTGACATATTTTATTTTGATTACATTAATCAATAGTTAGACATATTAAAACTTCGAGTATTCAAATGTGTGGTACACGTAGTTTATAAATGATGAAAGCCGAAGGAAATTTCTTTAGTGAATGCTTAAGCAATTTTTTTCGTTGCTAAAATGCACTCTAAAATTTGAGGAAGCAACAGGGAGAAAACTTTATGGAGACATTTTAATTTTTCTTTTGCTTACTTCTGTTGAGTGGCTATTAATTTTCTTGTTCCCATGTTTATAAATATACACGGCAAACCTCCTTCACTTGAATTTAATGTGTTACATGATACTATTACCTAAATAAAACCTGCAGAGTTTATAATTACTGCATTACTTCGAATGTAAACCCTGCATGAGTTTAAAATTTAAAAATAAAAGTAAGTAATAAGAATAAAAAATATTTTCTAAATACCTTTTTTAAAATAAGAAATATTTTTATTTACTCAAAGAGGTACCAATATTAATATAATAAGTGCCCATTTTACAGATGGTATACATTCGGATATACTTCATTATTCAGATCCAGATATCTCGTCTTTAATTTTGCATGGCAGAACATCAGCTTCAGTGCCATTTAACTCATTAGCAATGTCATATCAAGAAATGCATAAATAAAAAACATTTTTTAAAAAAATAATTAAGAACATTGCGAAGTGAGAGATCGGCAGAAATGATAGTAGAAATAATAGTCAAACTATTCGCATCGGATTTAAGGTGCAAATTAAGGGTTTTAATCTGAATTTAAAGTGCATAATAATAAATTATTATCGTTTTAAAAATTTGAATAAAATATGAGGCATAAATTTGAAGAAATACGATGTATATTTTCCTACAGGTGTCATCAAATTTTATTGTCCTACTTAATATGCTTAAAAAAATTCTTTAAACATTTGCCAATAAAAATTGATTTCTTTTTATAAGCGACAAGAGCTCCAAAGCAGACATCAAAATGGGTTGCCGCCCAGTCCGGATAGTGTTTAGTGTCGCTGACTGCAAACCAAAGTCCCCGGGTTTTAATTGCGGAGAAGTGGATGCATATAAGGGTATATTGTCTTGGCGGCAAGAAGACACTCAAAATACACAGCTAGTCGAAATCGTCTAGAGACTTGATAGTAGAGGTAGAGAAGTGGGAGACGCTCCGACCGCCCCCTTCTCGGGTGTTCCCTCTCAGAATTCCAAATTTGACGGGAAGCTTATAGTTAGCTAGATACAGCAAATCCTCCAACAACTATGGTACTACAGACTTGCTATCGTAATTTCTGCCTGTATCTCTTATGCTATAGTTTTAGAAACTAGTATTTCGATTCATTTTTTTCTTGATTAAGCCTGATTTTAGAAAAATTCGAAGACCATATATTGGTCTTTATATATGAGATATGGTTCTCAGATCAAAAATACATAGATCATTTTTAAGTTAAGGCTCATTTGTGGATACTATTCGAAATTTCAGGAAAAAGGAATGCACCCACAGACTCCTGACATTCCTTGAGCGGAAACCGACGCCATTTGTATTCACAACATCAGTCTATACGTTTTGTAACATGAGGTTAAAATCTTTAAGAAAATCGTGCCTTTCTTTGACTGTGAAATACTGTCAGTCAGCAGGTTCTTCATAGTAAGAACGCGAAAGTTACAGATGTTCATCACCAGATAGAGAAATGTGCGGTTCCATGCAGTGAATGACAGCAAGTAACGAGAATAGGCGAAACTCTTGAAGGAATGTCAAAACACTCATGCAAAAGAAAAAATGACTATAAATAACAAGATATCAGCATAGGCAGTTATTTCAGTGAGATGAGTATACAAAACCTCACTGTTCGTTAGGTAATTGCTTAAGCCAACAAAGAAATTTTATGAAAAACTCGAAAATTGCATATAAATTCAGAAATGAATAAAATATCAAAAAAAAATTCATTTTTTTTTTTTTTTTTTTTTTTTTTTTTGAAAAAACATTTTACTTTGTTTCATTGTTATTGCAAAACCGATCTTACTTTCACATGGAATTTGTGTCAGATCTTACTTCAGGAGCTCTAATCGCTGCCTTAAAGAGATTTTTTGCACGACGCGGCAATAGTTCAATAATTTTTAGCGATAACGCAACCAACTTCACGGGAGCTTCTGCAGAGTTAAAACGTTTGCATAAATTAATGTTAAACAGTAAGGAAATTTCGAGCCTATTAGCTTCAGAAGGTATCAGGTGGAACGTTTTGCCTCCTAGAACACCCAAATTCGGCGGCCTTTGGGAGGTGTGTGTAAAGGCCTTTAAGTACCATCTAAAGAAAGTGGTAGGTTTCTCTAAGCTAACTCTAGAAGAATTTCTAACAGTAATGGTTCAAATCAAGGGCATCCTCAGCTCACGGCCACTCTCACCCTTATCTATTGATACAGATAATTTTCAAGCATTAACTCCTCAACATTTTCTGATGGTTAGGTTAGGTTATTCAGTTATGGCAAAGCACACGAGGGCTATCTGCCTAAAGGGAGGGATGCCTTCGTGGAGGACTTTCTAAGGGAAACTGGCTCGTATACACGTTACACATGGGGAAAACCACGAAAACGCCCATGCAGCCAGCCCGTTCGCGGGATTCGAACCTCAGACCGAACTACCAGTGTTCAGCGTCTTTACCGCTCGGCCGCTGGTGGGCCCGGAAACAAAATAAATATTTAAACATTTCTTATATTTCTTAAAATGTGGAATCTGTAAGAAAGTTAAGTAACTTCAACATCAGTGATTACAAATTGGAAAAGTAAATAGCTTAATAGTAAAAGCTTAATATGACATATATTATAATACAATTTGCGTGAATTTAGAACCGTTTAATAAACCGAATATTTAGAAACCGATAAATGCCATCCCAGAACCAAATTTAATTGACAAAAGAGATAATCTTCTAAATAGGTGACAGAGGACCCAAGAATTAGTTCAAAACATCTGGAGATGCTGGAAAAACAGCTATCTAAGCCATCTGCAACAGCCCTCTAAGTGTGTGCTCAAAAAGCCACATATAACTTCCTGGCATGCTAATTTTATTAAAGGACTCTCAACTTCCCATTTGCAGTTGGTCTTTGGGTCGAATTATTAAGGTAATCCGAAGCTCTGACGGAAATGTCAGAGTTGTGGACGTACGCACGGCAAAAGATGTTTTCAGAAGACCAATTTCAAAAATTTGTATTTTACATATTATGGATAAAATCTATCTTTCAATCTATCCAACTATATTTCTACTGCTGGATAATTTATTTTATTCTCATTGAATTATTGATTAGTATATTTGTTGTACGTTATGTTATTATGAGTTTGTATTTGTAATTTTATTTTATCTTAAATTTGAAATAATGTAATATTTCAACGCTAGGCGGGATGTTTCGTGCTTGTAACTTTCTCGTTTGGCTGACGGAGCACTTTCCCATCGCAAATATCATAGTTGTAGACGTACGCACGCCAAAGAGTGTTTTTAGAAGACCAATTTCAAAAATTTATATTTTACCCGTTATGGATATCTATATTTCTACTGTTGGATAATTTATTTTATTCTCTTTGAATTATTAATTAGTATATTTGTCGTATGTTATGTTATTATAAGTATTCATATTTTATTTCATCTGAAATTTGAAATAATTTAATATTTCAACTCCAGGCGGGATGTTCCGTACTTAGCTGACGGAGCACTTTCCCATCGCATTTCTGTTGTTGTGCATTTATTATGCTAATCTGTTAAATCTGACAAGTGAAAAGTAATGTTTAGTCTCTGATAATTGGCAACTTGTATATACCACTACGCAGAAGAAAGCTCACACATAAATCTACTCGCTGTCGTAACTTTTCCTACTCTCTAATAATAAATAACTAAATGACATTGTTGGTAACGCATTACTTTACTACGCCGAACTACGCACGCTACCTACGCACAGTATTCACACACAATTTAAGTATGCTCTTCAATTCTATGGCTTTAATTGAATACAGTAAAAACGCACTTTTGATACTCTATGATATTTTATTGACAATTATTTGCAAAACATACGCAACATGATTACAGAATGTAATAAATATAACAAAGTACTTGAAATATAATTGATGAAAATGTGTTCTCTTCACTTGAAAGCAACAAATATAATATGAAAGATTTCAAACAGAGATATAGAAATAGTTTGCTTTACCTATGCTAGGATTAAAATTGGAAAATAAACACTTAATCGGACTTTCTTAAAATGTTTGTGAGAAATAAGAGAGTTCTGCTATTTCAAATAATTAATTTCAAAGCCAATATTCATATATAAACGAAATATATTGCTTCAGAAATACATTCATCTTCTGTACATAGCGATCGTTTTACATTAATTTGAATATGTGTATAAAAGTACGGATTTAAAAACACATATTCAGTAATGCATTTCTGTTGTCCACATAAATTTCGCAACAAATATTAAAGCAAAAATTGCTGACGAAAAGGAATAAGATAAAAGAATTCTTTCATTATTTGTAAAAAAAAAGAGGTCGTCATTGCAGTTATAAGCCATGGTATAGAAGAAAGAATTGATTACAGTGAATACATACGAATACACTAGATATTTATGTCGTTAACATGAATCCATATTAAAATTACTTTTATTTAAGGAAATAATTCGAAAGTATTCAGTAGACATCTGATTTAATTCACTATAATGAGGAATCGTTTTCTAAATATGAAGGGATATTATATTAGCTAAGGCAGGAAATGTATATTAATTATGTTAGTGCAGCCTTTATATTCCTAAAATTAAACACTATTGTTTATGCATCAATGCTGTATGCGATAGATTAACGCTGTATAGGCGATCAACTCTGAAGTATCATTTCAAATGAAATGAATATACAAAGTTTTCGAGAAGGAGGAGGAGAACAAGGAGGAAAAGAAAGAGAGGACAGAGGAAAAGAATGAAGAGGATAAGACGAAGAAGAAAGACAAGGATAAAAAGAAAGATATGAAGAAGGAAGAGGAGAAGAAGGAGGACGAGGAAAAAGGGTAGAGAGGACGGAGGATAAGAATGAGGAGGCTAAGAAGAAGAAGAATGACAAGGACAAAAAGAAAGATAAGAAGAAGGAAGAAGAGAAGAAGAAGCTGAAGAAGAAAATAAATAAATAAATTAGAAAATATTTATTCTTAAACACGCTCGCAATATACATTACTGAAATAAATAGCTCGGATATCATGTATCTGGGGGGAAAACGCTAAGAAAATTTGGCTGGAATAAATCACAACTTTCAATTTCCCTTTTGCTTATATGTTCGTAATAAACAGTATGCACTTTAAAATTTTGTGTTCATAAGCAGAAGGCAATACTGAAGCATGTGGAATATCCCTTCAAAACTACTTTGTTAGTCATTCGTAAGGAATGGGCAAAACCGATCTGCTATTTAGCAGTCTAATTACTGAGAACGTTGCTTTAGATGTATTCATGTGGACAACTGAATTACGCAAGCAAAATAAATAAATAAATGAATAAAATCTGAAAGGGCTCTAATTTTAACTGTCGCCCAAAAGGGTTTGTTAAGGTTTTCCAACGCTCGCGCTGGACTCGCAGTCTGCACGGCTGCTTTTGCACTCACTCCTGCTAACCCATTTCGTTTCCTTTTTTTAAGCTTTATTATTAAACATCATATTCTTCGCACTTATGTCATATGCAATTCAACAGCAAAATTATAACACAATTGCTAAGCAGCATGTGTCTAGAATTTCCAATGAAGTGTTAAGTGTTTATAAACATTATTCTACTTTTTTCAGACATTTCTGAGTTTATTATATCAATGTTCAGGTTTCTTAGTAAGCTACCTTAGTTCTTAGAAATGGCTTGCAAGACTTTTTTGTCTTGCAACGTTTTGTGTGTTAAATTTATTAATTAAATATCAGTATTCATCGCACTTACGCCACATGAAATTTAGTTGAATAGCAAAATCATAAAATATTTTAAAACAGCATACGTTTAGAATTTCCTATATACAGTATCGCGTGGAGTTAACAATGTTCTAATCCTTACAGTTTTGCCACTGATGGCTTTCAAATCGTTTAAAAATTCATTAAGGTTTTGAAAATTTTTAAATATAAAATTCGGCCTTCCAGGTGCATATGTTTGGGTGGAGGATTACGTTATTAAAACATTGATGGCCCCAGGTGCCGTCGTTTTATAACAGGAAGAGAAACATACCTGCATTGAAGCAGATTCTTCATTATTTAATTTCAATAAAACATGGCGATAATATCTCGTCGCAACAATTTGAAAAATGATTCAGACATTTAAAGTGAAATGCCTCTAATTCTTGTTTCGAGACTTATAGTCCATTCGGGATAACATCCTTTTGGTTAAAAAGAATTCTCCGTCCCACCTTTCATGGAGAACATCCCAGGAGACGGATCTGAGGGTTTAACACTTTTATTCTCATACCCTTAGCTTTCGAGAATATATGAAATACTGCAAAAAATCAATGGTGAAGTTGTTTTATCAGAATTATCAGGTATTAGCTACCTCAAACTGCATTCACAGCAAAGCTGTCCAAGAACTTCCTTTAGCGCAATGAAAGAAACTGTAATAAATTTAGCAGCTCTCCCTGTTCAAGTAGGTAATGTATACCTACGTTTAGCTGATTCCATCGCTAATTCAGGGCTCGAATGAACAAATTTATTTTCAAAAAAAGAGTAGTCCTATTCGCTGCGATGTGTCAGTTTTGTATGATCTTGCTGTACGATCTCCTTTTTCCTTAATTAATACATGGCACATAAGAAAACGCAATGAAAAGAAATTATCGAAACTCTTCTACTAAGTAATGAAACATGTCGCTGTATATATGGGAGAGATCTTAGAAGAATTCCTTTGTTCTCTAAAATACACAAATCGAGCGTTATTGCAGCTCGTCGAACAAGAAGTCGACAATCAGTTGCTGCAGCCGTGTAACAATTAGGCGAACTGGTGAAGATGCTACGCACTTCTCATAACCGACGGGAGTACAGTTCTCCGAGTTAGGTTAAGAGGTTGTTAATTTTTTGAACAGAAACAACTGCGAACAGATGTATGTCGGGAAATTCAGAATACATTAACTGAACATACTTAAAACTTCATCATTACTGCTGATGAGTGCTGCCTTCATCATTTTAATCCTGAAAATATAAGCACACAACCTGAAATTCACACTACTCTTTCACTTTTAAGAAGACATAATTTAAAAATAATGGTTAGGTGGTTTTTTGAATACCACTGAATGATTGATCAGGATGCAATATCTTAAAACTGCTCCCAGCACCCATTATGTACAAGATTTTAAAGCTCTGACAAAATACATCCGGTATTATAAGACAGAAGTGCAACTTGTCAGATAGAGGTCTGTCCGGCAAGTTGGACTTTGACAGACAATAGTCGGACAGATTTGAGCTGCGAGTATGTGATTGGTACTTCAGGACAACGCACATCATCATATTTTCAATTTTGTTGCCAAATATTTGGCTTAAAAATAAAATATAATTAAAAAAAGATTTTATACAATGATGTTTACTTTAAATGGATATGATAATTTATCCAAGAAAAACAATTTATAATAAAGATTGATGGGACTAATTGACTTAACAATTCGTTTTACAGAATCTATCTACATTTTCTCTCACAAATAATAAAAATGTGGAGCGCCGATGATAAGTAAAAAAATGCCGTATTACAATATAGTTAATTTAGTGGAAAATCTAAAATGATAATGGGGCTTAAACATTTGGTAGCGCAATTAAATTAATAGAAACTTTTAATCAGGAGCCCAATGCTTTTTTTGTTCGCCATATAACATTGTAGATGAATTTTCTAGAGTTATTTAATCTATTATTCCCATTAAACTATTTGATAAATTATTTTTCCTCATTTTAGTGCTTTAATTATCATATCCATTTTAACTAAAAGCTTGTTGCATAAACACCTTTTTTTTACTTTCTTTTAGTTTCTGATTTTTAGTTTCAATTAAACCCTATCAAAGATTAAATGTTTAGTCATTATTAAAAAAAAGCAATAACTTATCAAAACTTACTAAATAAAGAAAAATAACTGACGTCATTTAAAGAATAAAGAAATCACTTTGAATATGCAATTTCGGGAACTGGATGTAACAAAAATGTTACCTAACGAACATTTTAATTGATGTTATAATGATAAAAAGAATGTCGCAATTCGTCAATAAATGCTCCAAGATGGTAAACTCCCTAGTCTACTTCAGACACCAGCGCAGTATTTTTTAAACTATAGAAAATTACTCAATTAATATTTTTTCATCATGCATGTTTCAAATGAAGAGCAAAGGTTTATTTTAAATTTGTGAAAATTTGAAACCTTTATAGCCGATATAGTTTTAGGTCTTGAAATTTTAAATCTCTTAAAATAAGTGCAAAAATTAAGCAATTTCTTTTAAATATACACTAAAAATTCAGAAACTAAATTACAGTTTTCGTATAAGTTTACACGGCATTTCTCCCGCCTTCTTTGCGTGTCTTCGTGGCATTCCAGATAATGATTTGGCGATTGGGTTCCGCAAACCCCAGTCGTCCTTTAAAAGGGGGAGTATATAATCTATTTCTCCTACCTTCTTTGCATGTCTTTGTGGCGTAATGGTCAGCACGCTCGATGCGTAACCGAGAGCTCCGTGGTTCAATTCTCGGCGAAGGCGCTGCTCGTTTTCCATTATTCCTGCTTCCGAAATAATCTAATGTCTCTACATTGGCGCCCGAACTAAAAAGTTGGGGGATGATGATTCTGCACCACCGGGATTTGGTGATCGGGTCCCCGAAACCCCTGTCGCCCTTTAAAAAGGTGGAGTACGTAAGATATTTCTGCTGCCTTCTTCGCGTGCTTTTGTGGTGTAGTGGCAAGTAAACAGGTAAACAGTAAGTTTTTGATGTGTTTAAATGTTCCTTAAACGAAGAAATATGCAAAAAATAATTTAAACATCAAATAAAAAATTATCTAAATATAATATGAAAATATTCCTTCACCACACTGTATTTGCATCGAACAACAGTGTATATACAAAATATGAACACTTTAGCTTATCAGGAAGTAGGTTAAAAATCGATGACAAATTTCCAACTGCATTGAAACACCATGAGTAAACTAAATAAAAGCCTATAAAAATATGAATGTACGCCACATCCTTTATATAATCTGTAATTTTAATTTTTTATAACTATTTTTATTTCCTCATCTCAAAAACCAGCGATTCGAGGCCATTGATTCGATTACTCAATGTGAGCTTTATAGAAGACAGTTATGATTTTAGACTTTTTAGACATTTTCAAGAGGCAAAAGTTTTGAAGATGATTTCAAAGTTAAACACATGTTGCAGGAATCGCAAATGCGATGCAGTAATTGCACTAAAGTCACGGGTAACTAATTCTAAAAAGATTATATCAAGGCCGATTCTTCCTAAAATATTTCAATATTTCAAGATAAATAAAATCATTCACAGTTTTTGACTAGTTGTTTCGTATATATTAGCATAGTTTTTGCATCATTGAATAACAAAAGTTAATTTAGTAAGCAATTAACAAAACTTATACGTTTTAGATATTTTCGGTTTAGCCTATGTTTATTAAAATACGATAAAATTACATTTAAGTAAATATAACTCTTGTGCAGCAATTTTTTAAGTATTGTTCACTGTAGCATAATTAGAAAACTATAGCAATCTTCTTTTAAAATATAAACATGTAGCACGTTTTCATTCTACTAAAGTATTATAATTACTGGCAGAAAAATGGTAATAAAGAGGGTTTTGATGAAGTTGCTTCATGAACCCTCCACGAAATCATCTCTAATTTCATAAAGTTAATACTTGTGTGTTTTGCCGTATTCAGTTAAGACCTATGAGCGGCCGAGCGGTAAAGTCCTTAAGTACTTGTAGTTCAGTCCAGGGTTCAAATCCCGGCAAAACGGCTGGCTGCATGGGCGTCTTTATGGTTTTCCCCATGTATAGCTTCCATTAGAAAACCTTTCATGAAATCATCATCCGTTAGTCAGATAACACTCGAAATCTTTACCATAATTAAATAAACCAAACCAAAACATATTTAATTAAACATGTAATAAACTGTGCAGCTAGTTTTCTCGATGATCGAAAATCGTACAAAGTACTAACGCTGTATAATTTTATACTAGTGGAACACTGCACTCATATTTATGAATCATGTCATGCAAAATCTCCAGATTACATGTTCGTATCAATTAAATTTTATTTCTCTTGGCTAACAACAGATTTATAAATTAACTCTAAAAGAGAGCTATTTTAGTAAAAGACCTATTCATTAAAATGCGTTTCCTTTCAAAACTCGAATAGAGAATGATAGAATAAATTGGACCATATACTGAAAATCTTTAAAGGATGGCTTATTTTATCTTACTAAATTCTTTTATATAAATCAAGTATTATCTGTCCCAAATGAAGTAAAAGGTAATTTTATTTAAGATTTCGCCAAAAATGGAATATAATTATATTCTATGTATTAGGTTTCATATTTATTTAATACTGATATATTTAATATATTATAAAGAAATATGATATATGCCATATCATTATGTATACCATATTTTTTTATAACCATCATAAGGAAAACGATATCGATATGTTTTAAATATATCATAATTCTTTGCTTTACTGAAATTTGAAATTCCACGAAATGCGTATATTAGGAATAAGTAACACTACTATTTTTAATGAAGTTTGTCTTAACTATTTATTAACGCATGTTTGGTCTTGCAAGCCGAAACATCATATATGCATCATTGTAAAACTATCGTACTGATGTACTAAATGATTCATTTAGTGAATGAGATTTAGTTGACCAAGTCCTGTGATTTCGAAGCTGTTCTTATAAGTTTATAAAGTTTTGTTTAATTTTCGTCCCTTGGCTACTAGAACTTTAGAAAAGTGTTTAGCGTCTATTCGCTGGTCTTCTTATAAGTAAAGCATATAAGTCCAAAGATGGATTGGACCCTTTGATTCACTCAAAGAAATATTACAGAAGGCCACTCTCGGGCTTACAGGAAATCCTGTACTTGGGGGTTTTAACTTAAGATAGAAAATAAGGGACTAAGTTAATTTTAACTAGCTGAAGTCGAACTGTGCAAAAATAACTAGCCGAGTTCACATGTAATTAAACCTCACCAGCGAATCCTAACAGGCACGTAAGACTACGGTCGAACGTAAGATAAGCTTAAAGCAACGACTTAGAACGAAGGAAGAACACGTTGTACCGAGAACTTCTGAGCTCTTCTATGGAAGTGACTGAACTTCCCATTAAATATTGGTTCTATTTCATTTGCATAAAACGCGATAATGAAATCTCATTCTGGCAGGGAGTTGTAGGTGGAAAAAAAGAATATAACGGAAAGGATTTTAAAATTTAAAATAATTATTAGAAAATTAAAATAATCCCTACAAGTTTTGCGCTAAATTTGTAAAGCATTACATCATAAGTTGATATTGTTAAAGTGTGTAGGAGAATATGTATTTCATAGGGTAATGCTTTTCTTCCTTCCGTAATTGAGAGTTCTGATTGTCTACTTGTATGACATTGAACGTTATATTTTATGTCACATTCATAAATGCTGCAAAATTTAAAAGATAGGCTACAGTAAAAGGTATTACTATTATTAAAGTAAAGCGACAAAAATGAAACACTTAATACTGCATTGTATATACTACACTGCAGGAATTCCCAAATCTTTTCTTACATTGACACTTTATAATTCTTTATGATATTTTCTTTTTAATGTATAACACAACATAATCCTAATACAATAACTCAGCCATTTCAAATATTCGCTAAAAATTCGGAAAATAAATTACAGTTTTCATACAAGTTTCATGGAAAACACCTTTGTTTCTCCTTTATTCCATGGTACAAAACTAAAGTACAACCTCCACATAAAGACAGCAATTAGATTAAGAATATGAATAAAAGTTTTGAAAAATGTTTCATAAAATGTATGTTTAAATATATTTTCTGTATTACTGTTGTTTTTAGCTTTACCAATATAAACAAATTTTTACAAACAGAATCACAAATTCTAATTGGACAAAAGTTCGATTTTAATGAATGTGATAGCTGACTTGATGTAGTGATGCAATTTTCTAAACATTGTGCATACATTTCCTTAATTTAATTTATAAATCACCTCATTCAAAATTATTAAACCTGTTTTTTCTTCTTCTCTCTAGTTTTGCGATCTTCGTAATCTTTATTATGCTGTTTTCTTGTGCTCCTTTTTATACTGCGCTCAATTCACAAAATGTTAAATCCTTTTTGTAAAATAACTTTATTGATTTTTAAAATATGTTAAATCACTTTAGTATATTTTTCGCCTTATATTTATTTTATAGCATTTCTTCCTTACTACATGATGCAGTCTTCTATAAAGAACAATTAATTATCAATTTTATTAATTTTTTGCAATCAATAAGAACTTGATTTTGCCGCTCAATTGTTTCGCAGTATTCAGTTATCAACTACTAATCGATCCCTTGTTCATCAATGACCCTCTTTAAAACTTCATCAACACCCAAGGAGTCAATACCAATCCGGATTACTTTATGCGAATTGATTAAGGCAAAAGAACTCAGCTATCTGCCTATGAGAACGAATGACTTCGCAGAGAAGTTTTTAACGAAAACTGGCTTGTATCCACATTGCACATGCAAAAATTCACGAAAATTAATTATGTGACCAGCCCGTTCATCAAGATTCGAATCCAGCTAGAACTACCTGTGTGAAGGATTTTTCCGCTCTGTCGCTGGCAAGCCCCTGCTAGAAAAAAATTCTCTTTCTCACACGAGCATAAATTGAAGAATTTTCATACCTATAGCCTTACTTTGTAAAATGATATAAAAAGTAAAGAATACTATATATTATGTACAGACTTTTAGACATGTCTAAGCAATAAAGCTCATGTTTTTCTTGAATAAAGTCAGAAAATATTATTTGGCGTCATCCAACTGTTATAGTGTCGCACATGAAAGCGATTTTGTTTTTGTGTCTCCAACGAGAGAGAAAACTGCAAAAGTTTACCGATTTGTTTCTATTTTTAACAAAATGTCACTATTGTAGAAAGAAGTTCCGAAATCTAGTGGTTGTTTAAAAACATATTAAGGAACTCTGGTTGTTTATTTTATTATTCCGAAGGGATTTGTCCCTGAAGGACTATTGTTTTCATTTTGCGATGGTTCACTCTACCCGTTCCCCTTTTCAAATTGTTGCCACTAAATATAATCGCCTGTATTGCATTTAACGAAATTAAATAATGAAGAATCTGCATACATGTATGCATGTTTCTGGCACTATGATAAAACGACGGTACCTAGGACATAACTCTACTGCCAATATGGGCATCTGGAAGCCCAAATTTGAAATTTGGAATTTATTTTATTATCGATTTCATATTTTATAAAACTTTAACGAATGTTTGATTAACAAACTCAAAGATTTCAAAGAGAGCAATGGCAAAGCTGTACAGAAAAATCCTTTTCATCTCCAGCGCGTGAGACTGTGTATCGGAAAATTCTTAAGATATGCTCAATTTAAAATGATTTTGCGATATTTCTGAACTGAATTTTATGATTTAAATGCGAAGAACATGATATTTAATAAATAAATGTAGTACACAAAATGTAAAAAAAAACGCCACTTTGGATGTAATTTAAAATCTGAAACCTTTCAGATTCTTTTTTAATTATTATCATTGATATCGTATTTTGTGTTGCTGAATTGGTTTTCAGAGAAAAGACTCACTATTTGAAGTACATTGACTTGTAAAGATCGTGAATTATAAATTAAGGAAACAGAGTTATGCTTTTCCAGAATGGCAACATCAGAATAAAAAGATGTTTTAAGATCTCACTAAAGTTATGTAACGATCATAAATTATAAATAAAGTAATTAGAGTTATGCTTTACCGAAATGGCAACATCAGAAGATGCTCTAAGGATCTGATATAAAAATTGGTACTAGTAGTTATTAAATAGCTTTAGGAGTCCCATGTTTGTGCTTTCAAAAGGAATAAATTATAAAATAAAATCTATTAATATTTTCGAAGATGGATTTTTATTGACAAGAACCGAATTCTCACTTTATTGAAATAAAGTGCGGGAAGATCAGTACAAATTTCATCTAAGTACGGAATTTTAGAAACAAGAACGTTTAACTAATTCTAATTTTAATTGTAAAAAGTGTTCTTTTTTAATTGTTTTAACTGTATTTGGGTTTTTATGTTTTTCTATATTTCTCAATTTTTAATGAAGATATTTTGAGTTTTTATGTACATTTAACTTGCCGCCAAGTCAGAACTAAATTAATTGAATGAGAAAACTCTCTCTAATGAAATTTGAGAAATAAGTTAAATAAAATACAGCAAAAATTGCGTATAATTTAATATTCCGTACAAAGAAGTCATGTAATGTTCGCGTCTGTTTTTTATAAATTAATTTAATCGTCTCAAACCGAGACGGTAATTTAACTTTCGAATAATACGGTTGCAAGATTAGAAATGAAAAGTAGTCATGAATGAACTGCTGGTGCGTCTCACAATATTATTTATTTAACAGAAACCTCCCTTCCAATAAGAAAACATACGCTGCTGGCCACCGAAAATGCAACACTATGAAGGAAGCATGCAAATAACATGAAATTTTCAACATGCATTAGTGGAGGTGAGATATGCAAATGCTTAGAATTTCAGCGCAGACGCACATCACGCGCGAATGTGGCCCCACTTCAAAGCTCTATTTAAGGCTTGGAGTTTCGACGATTTCAAGTTCGGCAATTGTGTTTTTCTTGTGGTTTTTTTTTAAAAAAAACGATCAATTATGCCTCGTAGTAAACAGGGATCATCGTTTGATCAAGCATCCGAGTTCGACAGAAGAAGGATAGTGGCCTACAGAGAGTGAGGATTATCTTTCAGGAAAATCGGTAGTCGTGTTGGACGAAACCCAACAACTGTATGCGGGTATGTGATCGTTGGATGCAGGAGGGTACGACGGATCGACATGTTCGTTCGTATCCACATTAGTGCACCACTTCACGTGATGACAGGAACATTGTGCGCATGGCAGTGACGAATCGCTCAGTCACATCACGAACCATAGCACAGCACATGCAGTCTGTAACGTATCATCCAGTGTCTGCGCGTTCCATTCGACGCCGTTTACAGCAGAACGGTCTTTCCGCAAGACGTACATTGCTTCGTCTACCCTTGACGCAGAACCACAGACGTGTCCGCCGCCAATGGTGCGATGAAAAAAGGATGTGCGATGAAAGAAGAATGGAATGAAATTGTCTTTACTGACGAGTTACGCTTCTGTCTGCAGCATCACGATGGTCAGATTCGGGTCTGGAGACACCTTGGAGAGAGGATGCTGAACAGCTGCGTTATGCACCGCCACACTGGTCCTGCACCGGGTATTATGGTATGGGGCGATATTGGATATCACTCTTGCACTCCTCTAGTACGCATTGCCGGTACTTTAAACAGCCAGCTCTACATCTCCGAGGTGTTGGAGCCAGTTGTCCTTCCTTACCTTCAGGGCTTGTCCACAGCCATATTTCAACAGAATAATGCGCGACCACTCGTGGCACGCATTGTCCAAGGTTTCTTCGTCAATCACCAGATTGAGTTGCTTCCCTGGCTGGCTCGTTCTCCGGATCTTTCGCACATAGAAAACACGTGGTCCATGGTTGCTGAACGATTGACCCAGATTACATCCCAAACTGCCACACCAGATCAACTTTGACAACATGTGGAAGCTGCTTGGTCTGCTGTACCCCAAGAACACATCCAAAGTCTCTTTGAATCAAACCCAAGGCGTGTGGCAGCGGCTACCTCCAACAATGGCGGCTACTCTGGCTACTGATTCTGGAAGGAATCACATTTCACAGAAGTCTATAAATTTAATCATTTGATACTTGGTCAACATGTTATCTACTAAATAAATTTCGCTGTGATACCTATTGTCTGCAATTTGGGTGGCCAGCATTGTACATGAGCTGATGATATTGAACCGACGGCGATATGTACGGTTCAATTACTTTGTAAATCCCCAGGGGCACCTCACATGAAGAAATGTTGACGGTAGTTCCTAAGAGGGGCATCAGAGGGATAAAGGAGAGGGAAGGGTGATCAAAATACCTGGATTTTGAAAGATTGAAGTAATTAAGGTTGCGATGACCTGGGAGATATGTAATAAAAGTAAGGTGAAAACTCATGTTTGGAAAGTTTCTGAGATGTGAGAAAACTGCCACTTCCGGAGAGCTTAACGAAGAATCTACACAAAATACATTTAAAATAATCTATATAAGGGAACATAAAATAGATGAAATGCAAATACAAATTGAATAAACTGAATAAAAATAAGAATAATCAAGGGCATGTAATTTACCGGTAAACCTGCTCTTATATCAGAAAACTATGTAAAACAGAGGAAGAAAAAAAATATGTGAATATTTTTGCCAATATGCGAGATCTGATAAAACCGAGCAATAAAAATCTAGGGTAAAGTACCCGAGGATAAACGGTATTATAAATTGAATTAATTTTGAATTAAGTTGTATAAAATTAATTCCAAAGTCTTTTAAATTTTTCTATGCTGAAAATTTTCGCTTTATTCTTTTTCAAAAAATATTCAAAAAATTAAATATTTTAAACTATACTTTCCAGTGACAAAATAATAAGCATAATAAATTTAATGAACAGTGAAAATGGTCTTTGTGAAAAATTTATTTCTAGCTGTTATTTAAGCGAACTTCTTTGAGATTTTTAAACTTACATTCTTCCATGCTTTGGATACTAGTATGAAAAATTACTTCTTCTTAATTAATATTTTCTTAATTGCTTCTAAAATTATAAATAAAAATAAAAAAACTCTCTTACATTAATTAATTTGCTTGTTCTAAAAAGATTTGAATTGTTCTAAAAGCAAAAAGATTCAAATAATTTGTTATCTTCACAGAAAAATAAAGCAATAAAAAGTATTTCAGGTTTTTTTTTTTTTTTTTTGTTTTTTTACATTTTTTTTTGCATTTTTTACAAACTCTCCTGGTTCAGTAATTGCATAAATTTCATTTCGCTAAAAGGTGGTGAGAGTTTCTGGGATAGAGATAACTCTTATGCATTTTACTTTTTAATTTTTTTATTGTGAGAGGACAACCAGTTTAAAAATTATTTTAATATCCAAATCTAGACTTCTGGGTTGCGTTAGACAGGATTAGTGAAGCAACATCGTTTAGGCTATTCTGAAGTTAAGCACAACGTTTTCATCTGATATTAAACAGTAATTATTCTTATCAGTAAAAAACAATAAGTGTTTCATTCACAGCACATTTCGATTAACATTTTGGTGAAAGTTCTCATTCAGAGTTACGAAGCATTGACTTGACTTCTTATGACTAATATACTCAGAAAGACGGAAAAATGTAAAAGAGCAGTATTGAGAAAGATTACTTATATCTTATCGCAACCACTTTATTAAATATCGTCAAATTTTTAGAATGTGCCAAACTTTGATAACCATGTGTATAATTACGCAACTGCGTTCATAACAACATACTCGTAACCAGACCTGATAAAGATTTGTTAATGAGCCCCGATATATATTAAAATAAGGTACCGGTAGCCGGGATGCTGATTGGTATAACCTTGGACTTGCGTTCAAGGCTACAACAGGCTCGTACAAGTCTTGCCATTAATATTTGAAAATGTATCGTGCCTTTGTATCTTAAAGGGTCAGATAAAATGTTGTCGAGTTGAAAGTCTTCTCGAGAATTTGACTGGCATGGAAAATGGTGCGGAAATGCTGATCCATCCCTCTTGTATGTTCTTCATCCAAATTGGAACTTAAGCTCCCATTTTGCACGGGTGTAATTCGATCGCCGTCAATGGTGCTCTCTAGTTAGCGTTCTCGACGGGCACTCTAAGCAGCATCACTCGTTTAGACGGCCGATAAGTTTTGGCAATTCCTGACGAATGCATTACGTTGCAATCGTCTAGCCTTGGAAACAACAACATATTTCGAAATTATCCGAAGTGAATGAAAGCGATGACTCAACAACTCTTTATTGAGCCTAAAACTGGTAGATCGTGCAGTCCGTTGTAAAAGTGTTACAACATGAACACTTAAAATACAATTTGAATAGTGCAGAATATAATGGGTGGCAGAATAGTTGGCAAATTAAACTGAACGGCTGTCCGAGTCGAAGCAATCGCATCTCATCTTCTGGTTGACAAGATTTTAAGTTTTTTTTATTTCAAAGCAGACAAACATTTCACAACCATTTTACTTAAAAATGAGACCAACATGGCATTACTGTGGAGTTATTATTTTGAGTATAGATAATATAGATTTATTTGGGTGTGGAATAATCTGTGTATTTTTGAAATATTAAACTAACTGGAAATAATTATTTTGCAAATCTTAAGTTTGACGTTTTTTGAAAGCGTTTTAAAAGTATTTGCAGTTTTTTTTTAAAGTATGGGTCGTTTATTGCCTTTCTGTTTTCATTTTTAATTGCATTTTTTAACATTTTTATTACATAAGATTCAATTAAAGTCGAAATGTTTTTCATCAAAATAAGAGAATTATTTTTAACTTTTACTAGAAATTAGTTTACGTTAAGAATCATTCTTTTACCTTCATTTCGGTTCACGTCGCAGATATTCTATAAGACCAAAAAGGTTACGGAAATTAAGAACCAGCGAACGAGTTTTTAAGAGGTACATAGATTTAATAGAATTTTCCGTGATTTATTCCGCTTACTTTGCCTCGGCGAATTTAAGCATTCGTTTATATTGTTACCCATATTATATTTAATTTGCTTTTTTTAGTAAAATTGTAATTAAAATTGTTTTATTTCCCCGTGCAACGCAGTACGAGACTTATTTGAAGCGAAAACCAGGCCGAAAAGTATAAATACAAGAGCCCGTGCATTTAACATTTAATAAATGGATATTTCGTAATTGCTGTTGCTATCCAGAAAAATCGAGAAAATAGATATTACGAGAATGTTCTCGCGCTTTATTAAAAGGCTTATAAAAGCCGGATTAAAACATCTCAGGTCTGTTGTTGTTGTTTTAAGCGAACTGTAATATTTACTTAGTGCTGTTATTGATTGTAGTGAATTCTGTGTGAGATCGAATTAACTTCTTCTGTATTTTGAACTGAGTTGTAGTCAACGTTTCAGTACTTAAAATATAACTGCTGTGAGATATTGTGATGTACGAATATTTCTGAGGAAATATTTCAAAGTTTTGTTTTATTTCTTGTGAGAACGGTAAATTTTATTAACTTTTTATCGTCTTGTGCATTCAATCCATTACGAAACCGTACGCACGCAACAATTTTTAGCTTCAGAAGCGGGATTTGAATGTCAGTTACAAGAGCGATGGAAGAACATTTGAGGCGATTTATGGTAGCCTTTGAGGCAATTAGAGAAGAAATTAAAGCTAGCCAAGATTCCGTTAAAGAGGAGATGAAAGCAGTACAAGAAAAGATGGAAGCTGGTTATGTTTTCGTTAAAGAAGAGATGAGAGCCGTTCAAGAAAAGATGAAAGAATCTGTTGAGGAAGAATTGAAGGCTGTTCAAGAAAAGATTGAAACAGGTCAAGAGAAAATGAAAAGAGAAATTAGCTGCGTAATAGAAAATAAATTCGAGGCTATGGAAGCCAGAATTGACGCTGTTGAAAATAAAGTTGAACACATTGCAGAAAAAGTTTCTTCTGTAAAAGAACAAATAGAAGGAAGCGTTTCTGCTGTGCAGCAACGAATCGAAGGAAGGTTCTTTGTCGTGCAACGTCAAATTGAACAAGAAATTGATGACAGGGTTCTGCAGTTGCTAAAGAAGTTGATAATTTAAAGAAATTCGTAGCGATAGCACGAAGCAATTCTGGTAGATTTAAATTTTTGTCCGTGCCTTCTCGTTCCTTCCTGAAGACAAAATTTTCTATAGTGGCGGATGCGAATTGATGGGATTCCCAAGCTAAGGCCTGTCATATTCCGCTTTTCTGAGAGCAGACGCAGCGGAAGTTCTGCAAAATCTCCCAGAAAACCAAAGGGTAGATTTTGAAACTCTATCTCTCGCATTGGAGCTGCGCTTTGGGAAGAAATGCTTGAAAGACTACAGCAGACTTCAATTAAAATCCCGTCAACAGAAGCCCACACAACTACTCCAGGAGCTCGCTACGGATGTTGAAAGCCTGTCTTATCTCTCCTTTTTGAAATGCCCGAGAGAAACAAGAGAAATCTTGTCCTTGCAGTACTTCATCGACGGCATCCAGGATCCTGAAATCCAGGAAACACTACGAATGGCTAATGTGAAGGACTTAAAAAGTGCTGTGGTGTACGCCATGAAATTCGAGGCTGCCTAGAAAGCAACTCGTAGGGATCGCCACCCAGCTAGAGCTGTGCAAGTCCACGAGCCAGTGGATCAACAGATGGCTGGTGTAGATGATTTATCCAGACAAGTGATGCTCTGATACGGAGAAGGAGTGAGAACAAACTGGCTCTGAAGTGTTGGAAATGTGGTATTGATGGGCACGTACGAAAGAATTGCAGAACACCCTTGGACAAGAAAAATAATATAGACGATTTAACGAGAAAATGCCTTGAGATGAAATATTGGTGACAAGAAATCGACCCTAAAGTGTTGGAAGCATGGAAAATAATACAGACGATATAAACAAACAATTAAATGCCGTGAAAAGAAACCAAAGCGCTGGAACTGCGGAGATGAAGGCCATGTGCGAAGGAGCTGCAGAACACCCCAGAGCATGGAAAGCAACGACGCAGGAAAAAATTAATGCCCAGATCGCAGAGAGGAATTTAAAGGATAATGAGAAGACAAATTTTAAAGCGCTCAAGATTTCAGAAGTGAGTGCCAACAGTAATGGACTATCCATCAATGGGCATATTGATGGAGTTCCTTGCAATATGGTGATCGATACAGGAGCGAATATTACCATCATTCAGAAAGATTTACGTTTGGACGTACCGCCTACTATCACACGGCATATGTGGCAGATATTACAGATCCTTGCATATTCGGGTTGGACCTTTTAAGGAAATACAATTTTTCCTTGGACTTCAAAGACGAGAAACTATTCAGGGCATCAGAGGACATGACTTTCCATCAGGAGAAGGGATCCTCATCTCTTTACGCCGACGCGTTGCCTGAAAGACGCGGCTCAGAAAGCTGCTGAAATCATAATAGGGTCGAAGAGAAACCCGAGACTACCAGCAATTCTCCATCCCAGATGCTCATCGATCGAGACCTTCGTCTGCCTTGTGACCTCCTGTTTTGTCGCCCAACGGATGCGCCTTCGTCTCCTGAGGACTACATCCAAGATGCCCAGGCGCGGTTTGAAGTGATGCATGGTTCTGCACGAGAGCGAGTCAACTTGGCGACGGAGAACGTGAAGACCCGATAGGACACCAGAGCTACTGACATCAATTCAACGAAGGAGACAAGGTGTGGTTGTGGAATCCGACTCGACGGAGAGGAGTCTGTTCGAAACTACAGTCACCATGGAATGGTCCGTTGACAGTCCTAAACAGGCTGAACGACGTCGTGGTTCAGATCCTTAAGTCATCGAACTCTAAACTTAAAGTTGTTCATTACGACAGGTTAGCTCCTTACTATGGCCATAGTACGTAGTGTATAATGTAAATAGTATAAGACTATGGACCTTTTTGTATTTAGTATTTGATAGTGTTTGATTTGTATTTACTATTTGATAGTATTTAATCTGTATTTACTATTTGATAGTATTTGATCTGTATTTACTATTTGATAGTATTTGGTTTGTATTTAGTGTTTGATTTGCTTTAGATTACTTACTGCAATTATTGTTTATGTGGTTTGTTACTGTAATGTAATGTTTGTTATTACATTGATGCCTTAGGTGTAAATTTAACTCTCTGTACTGCCCGGGACGCGCAATCCTTGGGAATGTGGCAGTGTTATGGATTTTGTATTTAATTTGCTATTTTTAGTAGAATTGTAATTAAAATTGTTTTATTTCCCCGTGCAATGCAGCATGAGACTTATCTGAAGAGAAAGCTACGCCGAAAAAGTAAGAATACAAGAGCGAGTGCTTTTAACATTTAATAAATAGATATCTCGTAATTCGTATTGCTATCCAGAAAAAAAGACGGATTAAAACATCTCAGGTCAGTTGTTGTTGTTTTAAGTGAATTGTAATGTTTACTTAGTGTTGTTATTGGTTGTAGCGAATTCGCTGTCAGATCGAATTAACTTTCTCTGTATTTTGAATTGAGTGGTATTCAACGTTTTAGTAGTTCAAAATATAACTGTTGTGAGATCTTGCGATATTGTACGAATATCTCTCAGGAAATATTTCAGCATTTTGTTTTATTTTTTGTGAAAAGAATAAATTTTATTAACGTTTTATTGACTTGTGCTTTCAATTCATTAGGAACCCGTACGCATATAAGCATTCTGTACCGCGCCACGCACATAGGAAAAAATCCCTCCTCGCGATTGGATATGGCTTCCGATGACATCATTTCCTCTACTCTTAGGAACACCTTGACTTTGCTTTGGAATACCTCCAGACCGTTTGTTTACATTTTGATAGCAGTACCGAAAAGATTATTACGTGCTTTGTATTTTTGTTGCTATGAGATTACACTTTTTACAACACTGTAGTGTGGTGAATTAATATAAAAAATGTGGGATTTTTTTTCCTAGACAGAATAAGTATTATTTTGTCTTGTGCTAACTCCAGTAATATGTATTAATATTACGTGCAGAGATTTTTAATAAATGTATTCTTAATTAAAAAAACCTTTCATATTAAAGGTGTTGTTATTATTAATTCATTATTTCATTTACATTATATATACATTCTCTGATGATGCAATCTGCGAAAGCATGAGGCAAGTCAGTTTTGGGAAATATCAAAAACGACGCTGGAAGTTAAAATAGTACACGATAAATTCACAGCATTTATAATCAATCTGAAAAAGTAACATATATTTTCGAAATTCGACTAATATAGATATGAAACGGAGAAATAGAGATACTTATTTTAAATTGAATAATTACTTTATGAACATTGACCGTTTTTTAATGTGGAAAAAAATAGTACAAAATAATGCCTTTGCAAAAAAATATTGATTGTCAGAGAAGGAAGTTTCTTTTCGTGTATTAAATTCAGTGACAGTATTGAATGCACTTTTTTCTTTCATTTAAGGCAACAAAATATCGGAATGACATGGGCATAATAACGTAATATTTGAAAAGGAAATATTTTCTGCGATGCGAAAACAACAGATTGCAACAAAACTGAAATAATAATAATATAATTACTAACACACAATGCCTTAACACTTGGATCGAGATATTTGTCTTTTAGTTTTTGCACTAAATTCATGAACTCAGCTATTTATATAATCTAAGCGCTTAAGATTGCTTCTGATATCAACAGTATCTGACATTAACAGAAAGATTTTATAATGTTACTATTCTATGGAACAGGAAGCCATCTGCAGAACGCTGAAGCTAGAATTGTTTCGTTTGAAAGAAAACAAACGATAATTTTCACGCTTCCGTGTCTGCAGAACGCTGAAGCTAGATTTTTTCGTTTGAAAGAAAACAAACGATAATTTTCACGCTTCCGTGTCACTCATGCGCGTTATTCAACGAAACCAAAACCGTCAGAATCCAGCATAAACGTCATTATGCCAAGAGAAAATAATGTCATCTGAAAGTGTGTCCAATCACGAGTACGGAATTTTCTCTATGCGTGTGGCGCGGTACAGAATGCTTATATGCAACCCGTACACACGCAGCAGTATGCATAGTTGACAAATTATCGACTAGATTTTATGTTTTTACTAGACTAGATTTTGTGATTTTGAGTTTTTAGCTAGTTCAGTTGTAATCCACTTCGGAGGGTTATTACAGTTATTTGGATTATGATCAAGTACACAAGAGCTAACTTAACGTATTTGGTACTTATGTTACACGTGAAGAACATCACAAAATCTGTTGCTGCTTGTCCAGTCTCCGCGTAAACCATTTAGAAATGTTTAAACAAAGTGTTATTTAGTTTTAATCCACGTCTGAGTTTGCTTAATTCTTCAGCGCAATAATTCGTGTATACCTAGAATAACAGCTCTGCGTATGTAATCATTTGGTAGGTAAAAACAGAGTTTAACAGCAGAGTTGCAAACAAAAATTTAAAAACAATGTTACTGCATGGCATGCTGCCTTATCTAGCAACATCAAGAAGAATTAATTTTAAAATAGTTAGGTATCTATATAATCTGTAGTTATTTTTCATTCGGCTTTTTATGTGACGAAGGAAATATATTATGCCCTGCTTGCGTTAATATGTGGTAAAACATTTGTAAATGATAACATTACCATTCATCGGAAAAGCTGTAGAATACTGCAAAAGCGTCCTTGCATTTAATGATATTAAATTACAAAAATTTTGAAGAAATATGCAAATAAAATACAATAAGGGATTTTTGCACTTGTAAGAATTGCAGCTAAGAAAATAAAATCATATATGAATGCAAAAGGTATTATTTTACCTGCCTGTTCTACACTCTCAAAACATGCTTGGTGAAAAACACAAATAGGAAATTTTAGGAATTCCGCTTTCAGATAATGCGATTTCTCAGCTGGTAAGGATTTTACTAAGAAAAAAAATTCAAGCATTTTGTCACTTGAGATAGGTAAACATGCTTCTCAGTTCCTTTAGTTGGGTCTATTCTTCAATGATCTCTACTCTTTTCTCATTCAACATATTTCTATGTAAAGGAGGAAATCACAGAAGGGATATTATTTTGTCATGTGAATTAGGCAATTTTGATTCTAATAACATTTCTTTGGATTTTTGCATAAATATTTGTACGGGTGAAGCTCAATCTATCTGGAGATGTAAAAGGATTTGCCACACTTGAGTAAAAAATGAATCCCAAAACTATTTTTATTCCGAGTTTTCGATATACAGAAGACATCGACATCATTAATGCCTAAATTACTAAAATTTCTGGGCAATATTACTAATGCTATCAATAATATAAAACTGAAGCCATAGAAATCAGGAATACAATAGGCGTCGCCAAATGTGATCTTATTTGTCTACCGATATTTGGATAACAATAGCAATGAGAAAAAATAGCTCTAAGACAGCAATGGAATTTAACTAGCACAATGCAAAAATATCAAGAAACATATAAATATGTATTTTTACAGTAATTTAATTAGGAAATGTAAATGTTTGTTTAAGAACTTTTCATAATATCTTTAATACCATAGTTTAATTATGTACTGCTCATAACATTTGTGAAAATTATTTGACTGTTGCTGTTTCCTCAGTCAGAATACTCGGAG